>LPNX010436426.1:35748-45980 GCA_001517045.1 Pseudotsuga menziesii | reverse complement strand
ATTTCAAATTTAAAGCAATTTCATTGGCTAACACATGATGACATGGAATTTGAATAAAAGTTAAAAGGCCCATTTTGAGTTGAAATTTCCTCTAATGGTGTGTTGGTTTGACTATGGTTGTTTTGGTTTTGGGCTATGTGTGAGCCTGTTATTTCCCTAGTGCCTTGTGGAATCATGACCAACGTGGGGGTGGTAGTGATGCTGAGATATTGATGAGCACAATGGCCTATGGTTGGGTGGAACGTTGCAGCAACGTAGCTAGTTGTTGGCCAACTTCTTTTCTAGATAAGTATTCTTGTGCTTAAACTTTGGAAACTATTTGTTTAATGATTTATAAACATAATGAATGCATGAATAAAATGAATGTGTTTTATTCCGCTATAGATTGCATTACGCATCTGTGTATGTTTTTATATTAATGCATTTCATTTTATGTTTATGGTTGTGGGGCTAGATTTCCTAGTTTGACAACAGCAATGTGTCGTAGTCACGTCCTCTCCATCGTCGGTACGAGGGGTGGGGACATGACACCTGTGATAAACTTTGTTAGTGATGATTCTAAAGAAGTTTTCGACCTACTTGTAAATGATGAATATGACGATGATTAATTGGATTATGTACCCAAACATACAACTGAATATTTTGCAAATTTTGGGCTGTTTAGTGAAGAAAATATGATTGTAATCCATGACCAAAAGGCTGAAAATAGAGACGATAGTGAGTGTGCTGAAAGTGACTGTTTTCCAGAGAGGGATCTCTCACAAATAAATAACAAGGCCAGATATATATTGTCATGGAATTAATTTCATGGATTGGCGGTCAAAACGTGGTGAAGATGTATTGGGGTATGGGGTCAAAAATACCAAGAAACACATAGCATTCTACATAGGGAATGTTTGCAAGAGAAAGGTAGTACTTCGATCATAGTCAATATGTTTGGGTTGGGTGGAAAATGAAGAACGATGATAGTCCATCAATGTAGAGCACCACAAGGCTGAATTCTACACCAAATTTGGAAGAAGCATTTGGTGAATGTCTAAAACAATGGAGATAGCATAAAAATATGAATTTTGAACCATTATAAATTAAGTCTAATACATGAAGAAAACACAATGTAAAGAAATAATGGGAAATACATGCATGTAAGAAGAGGAGATTACAGACTGTAATTGAGAAATACACAAGAATTCTTGCATTCAAAGGCTGGCATTCAACTCTGTTTATTGCATCAAAATGGATCAAATTACATAAGAACCAAAAAATATCTCAGGTTCCAACCAAAACCAACCCTTTCTCTCTTTGTGGGAAGTATCTTTATAGTGCTTATGGCCCCCGAGACTAACCTCGAAATAGGGCCAAAAGTCAGCTACAATCACGATAAAAAATTTAACAAACTAGAATGTGGCATCTTCACTACAATTTACATACATAAAACAAAACAATATGGAGAAAATGCGCATGTTGTTCTTAAGTGGTAGTGCACCATCTTCAGTTTTGGGCTCACCTGTCTTGAAAACGATGGCTCAAGACATTATCTAGTGGCTTGTTGCTGACTCAGCTCGAATAATTTCTCTTCCTGTTGGGTGTCCAATATGTTCGTTCCTTTATGGGCCATTTGTGTTCATTTTGTGCTCAATGGCATTGTTCTTCCTATGTTCACAGCTAACAAGAAGGTTTGTGTTCCTTCTTTGTTCAACTTTTTGCCTCACCCCCTATCTCATGGTAACATTGTTATTCGAGGGGACTTGAGGAAGGACTGCACTATTTTTTATAGTAACAGGTCCTTGAGGAGGTTTTCCATTCTTGTTCTTCTCTCCTCCTATAGGTCATATGATGCGACACCTCCACGCATTTGTCACCACCCCAGATAAAGTTGGAAAGTTGAATTCACAAATATGGTGACGAAGACGCTTGAATTCCTCTCTTACCATCCGAGCATTCGCTCCAATGGGTTGCCTCTAGTAATGGTCACAACGTGCTAATGCTATGGAGACAACGACCATGCTCGAAGGTTTTGGAGGGATTCCCATTGGAAAGGAAAATCTAGGCATAGCACCCACGTGGGTGTTTTAGTTTATTAGGACATTAATTCCCTCACCATCCCTAGGAGGTCCATCTAATGTGATGAAAATCCTTGCATGAAAGCTTAGGAACAATGGGGCTCCAGGCGAGGACTCACCAACCAAAAGAACACCTTGAAAAACATATTTTTTACACAAGGAATCCATCACAGACTTTCCTTAAGACTCCCAGGATTCTCAATAGACTAGCATTCAACCACCTTAAATTCTCATTCATTTAGTCTCTACCTCCCAATGGCTCTAAAAATGGCCTTTATAAAGAGATGGAAGGGTGGACCAGATGATGACCCTGTTAGCACCCTCACACACTTCGTCATCGAGTAGCATGATGAAAACACGCATGATCATGTGGTTATGGGATACGACCTTCATACTAAGATCCTAGTCGCACTGCCCTTTCTGCTGTGATGCTATACTATTGGCTATGAAAATGACCCCTGGCATCAGTTCCCATCGTTTCCCATTTGGCTCATGGCACATGGACATAGACATCTCTTACCCATCTACCCTTCCTAACGACAGTATAAGAATATTCTCGTTCACTACGTCTTCCAGCTTCATGTGGAAGGCATATATATCCTCTGCAGTTCAATCATTGGGATACTATCCTGATTTTTACACGCTTGATGTAGTGAATTTTTTGGGTTTAAGATGGAGATCTACACCATGGAGATGAGTTTTCAATCGCAGATATGCTCCAATGGTGTCAGGGTATTTGATCACCTGTCACTTCGGCATTTTGTACACTTGTCTCAAAATATCACATTGACGAGGCCTTTTTGGAATGAGCAGATCGTACATAAAACCACATATTTCGTCTTAGATTCTCCTTCCTGCGACATTAGATGAACATAATCATTTGAAGCCTTTCGATCTGAAACCTCTTTGCTCTCCACCGTACACATGTAATAGATGTGTTATATTTCCCAAATCCTGGAGGTGGTTTGTTTCATGCTTGTTCAATTAGCGGAGACACTTCCAGCCGTGGATATTTCTTTGGTTTGATCCACACCATTGAGACTAACCAATTTTTATCCCATTTCACAGATTTAGGATCTAGAATCTCCAAGACTGCTTTGATCTAGCAAAACTAACCTCCTCCGTTGATCTACCCCTTTGTCATTCTTGACCCTCAAAAGCTGTGATCGTTCTAACTTGTTCCGTGAAAATACAAAGGTGACTTTGGTTGTGCTTGTCATATTTGGGAAAACCGCTATATCTGTTGATCTGGCTCACCTCCATATTTCCACCATCAAAGTGCTATCCCCTTTAGTGTAGTTTTGGCTGATCTGCATATAGTATTTCTTATGCATTATCAGGATTTGATTGCTCTGTCTTACCCTCCCCATCATTCTACATGGAACAAAAATAGTGCTAACGTTCTGGTTTAAACAATGACGAAGATTCAGTTAGTTCTTTATTCCATTGTCATGCTCGCTAAAAATTCAGTAAAAAATCATCGAATGATCTTACTTTCCTACATGCTCATTAAAACTAAAATGTTCCAATTTCTTTTGAAGGAGAGACGATATGGTGATAGTTTAACGTTGTTTTGGGCCTTGCCGACTAACTAAGAAAAATGAATACCTTGGTTCATCTGAGCTAAGAGAGTTCTCCTCTAGATTGTTTTATACTTTTTTGAACTTTGGAGACTAACATTGCGAGAAATTCCCCCCGTAGAGTCTTCTTAGGCATTTTTTAGAATCTCAAATTGTGAAAACACCGCCGAGCATTCAATAATTAGGGCTCGTAAAATACATGAATCAGTGGTTTATAAAGCATTATTCTATCTCTTCTTTAAGCTTATCAACAATGAATAAGGTCCCAAGTTTTTTTTCTTGGAGTCGTTAAACCTTTACAAGAAAGAAGGAAAGGGAAGTTCATTCAAATGTCTTTTGTAACATGGTAGTAAGTCTTGTTTGTTTGAATAAAAGCACCAGTTTTGAGTCTATCAACAGTTGCGTTCTAGTTTTTGGCCTTAGGATTAGGTCTGATCTCAAACTCATTATTCCTCCAGTTGGTTCTTTTTTCAATTATACGGAGAATCTGTCAATGTCTCCTACATTACAGATTTATATTGTCGGTCCCTTAGTGTTGAAAAGATGTTTGAGTCACTATTGTGTTGTTCTCACTGTTCAAGGATAAACCCTTTTTTGGCCATTCTGTAGTTTCCTTGACCTTTTTTTGTCAACCATTCCATGGTATTAGTTCTTTACATCAAGTCTTTGACAGTCCTTTCTGCACAAATTTGTACAAGTTCCAATTCCAATCAACTTTGACTTACCTTATGTTGGATGATGGAGCATGCCTTAATGCCCTTCTTCCAATGTATATATTCCTATATACTTCAACACATATTTCTTTGGGAATGAGATTTATATTTTATGAAAATACTGTGGAAATTGAACCCAAGATATAGAATAATTACACTCACAAAATTGCTAATCAAACATGCAAAATTAACACCAAAGGAGACTGAAATTGGAGCATAACACTAATTTGTATTGAGTAAGTGTACAATAGCCAAACTTATGAATTAATAGGCTGTTGTAATATATAATTACATGAGGTGTTAGAATGCATAAGGATGCCATTCGAAATAGTAAAAAAGTCGGCTTACCAAATCTAGTCAAATCCACCATAAGTGCATAAAGCAGTTTCCAAATCTATGAAGATGCTCACGAATTTGCTAAGTCAGGTGGGAAAGCTAAAGAGGGATGGAAATAAAACTCATATATTCTTTTATTTGGAGAAAAGGAGGGACGATGATTTGGGAAAAAAACAAGGCAGTTACACCTAGACTAGCTTTTCCTTTTGCCTTAAATCAACTATAAAGCAAAGCAACTTTTTAGAAAAAAAAAGATATGTGCTTTAGAGAATCTGGAATAAAGAAGACATGCTAAATTGGTTTCCAGGATGTTTTCCAGGTGCTCCATGACTCATTTTTAGCATTTGTTGACTTCTAGGACATGTAGAAGGAAACTAGCATATAATGGAATCTAGGAATCTAGGTAATAAGACAAAAATAATTAAATTAATGTCTAATGTAGGTAACTATGGGTTGATTATTCTAACAAATACCTTGGGGATTGCAGTATTTAGTGGCAATTTCCCTCACTATTGGGTAGTGGGAATACCTTAATGTCTCCTACTCGATAGATTCTTTAAGTGTACGACTTCAATACCATTTATTCACACTTGTTAGAATGTACTAGGTACCTTGGGGACCATTTTCATTTAAGGTGGTTTCCCTTGCATTTGTTAATGGTTCTCATCAATGACTGGTAATCAAACAATTTCCTCCATGTTTGACTACAACTTATTTATTCACATGGTTAGGATTCATACCTTTGGGCGGTTTGGATTGAAGAACTTGGGTCAACAATAATATCATCATATTTTGCTAATATTACCCGATTTACGCAAGACCTTGTCACACTTCATATGGAATTTGCTGAGACATAGATCCATATTGTATTCTTATGGCTATGATTGATTATCGAGCATGGATCCATGCTGTTCATTTGTGGCCATGACTCCTTTAGATTTCATATGGCACCTTTTTGCATATTGTGCGACATGACAGTTACATAAACTATACATAGGTTGTATTTGGCTGTATATTTATGGCGATCATTTATATATGGACATATATGTCCCAGAGATCAGATTTGTCTTACATTTATCTCTCTTTCAGGTACCTTCATTCAAGCCTACGATTTTGGATTCTCCAGTCTCTTCGACGTCTTGTCTCAGATGTTTCTTTTTTTATAATCTATTTCAGTATCATCTTCCACTCTAAACTCATACATTAAGGGGCATCTGTTATATCCCAAAATAGTACTTATCCGTCCGTGACGACTTTTACATGTTTTTTTTGTATGGAAACACTTCGATAATGACATTTCATGAAAATTACTGTTAGTCACTCAAAAGAAACCTGTGAATGGAGGAGCCATATCTAGAGTTTTGTAACCCCGTTTAACCTATTTTCTAGACCATTGGAAAGGTATTGGGCCAAGGAAAAACTTGATAGAAGACACAAACCCCTAAAGTGTTAGGATTACAATCCTCTCTTGTCCAATTTGGTCATTATTTCTAAATCAGGAGTCATGTCTAAATCAAGAGTCCTTTTAGTCTATTTTTAGTCACTAGCACCATTAGGTCCACTTGCCCTAATTGGGGCACATGCACCAGCTACTAAAGTGCGGGGAACACTAATTGAGGAAAAATAACATTGATTGCACTTGCATGCATCAGTTTAGGAGCCTCCTACATCAATCCCTACAAATTAGGAGGCATTGGGAGTGTCGATACAAACCTCCATCAATTCAATTCAGTTGGTGACTAGTCAAGCTCAACTAGGAGTTAGTTACATTTAGTTCTAGTTCCCTACACTCAATTCTATTCAGTTAGTTCTAGGATCACATGGCTACATGCAGGTGAGGCACATTTACTCACCTACCTCAGTCAGTTAGACTAGTAAACATTGAATTAGACACTTGAGTTTGGATTTTGAACTCAGATGAACTTCGATAATGATTTAGACAAGGTCAATTAACCATTCAGTCAAGTAGAGTCCAACCAATTCAAATTTCCTCACATGGATTCGAATTGCATGTGGCTATTTAGCCGTTGTATTTCATTGTAATTAATTATCTAATTACTTTTGATTAATGAAAGCATTCATAGTTGCAAGCCATTTTTACACCGTTTCATTCTTTAATTGCTGAGTAAATTTTATGATCTATATTTTGAGTTGTGTGTTGGTCCACAGATCTATGTTCTCAATTTAATATGGTATTAGAGCCTCGGCAGAACAAGGCACTTCTCCTACTATAGATCCATACTTGGATGGAAAAAAAATTTGAGCAAATTTGCTCCTTCTAGTATTGCACCAAAAGCGGAGAATTTACCACTTAATATCCCAAGTAATGGAATTGTTGATCAAGATTGATTGATCAACTATGCTGGGTGTGATGAAAATTTCAAAAGTGCAGACTGTCGAACTTATTTTCTCTATTTGATTGTGCAATTTACAGGTTTATCAGTCTTCTTGACTGCATTCACTACAAGTAGCTTAGTCTCCTTCACTGCATTCGCTACAGTAACTTAGTCTCTTCCTTTGCATTCCAAATGGCCCCTCTAATGGAGACTCTCACTCCTTTCAACTACCACCAGTGGAAGGAGGACACGGAGATGCAACTACACTCCAAAAGAGTCTTCAGACTCACAATGGAGACACAGAGAGAGCCATTTCATTATGTTGACAAAGAAAAGTATTGGAATAGGCTTGACAAATCATACTGATGCTTGTGCCTCTCAATCTCTCAAGATATTCTCTTCCACATCAATGGATTGAAGTCTCCAAAGGAGGTTTGGGATAATATTTCTTCCTTATTTGACAAGAAGGATGATCTAAGGATCTATCGACTCAAGAATGAGTTGATTTCTCTTCATCCAACCAATTTCAAATCACTAAATGACTTCTTCACCAAATTCAAGCATCTAGTGTTCCAATTGAAGCCATGCAAGGTTGAGAAGGAGGATGATCAAATCATCCTTTCCATTCTCTCCAAAATTAGTGCAGACTATTCAGTCTTTGTATCAAGATTTCATTTTGTGAAGCTCTCTACTCGAAACTAGAAGATGCATACTCTTAACTCCATTGAATCTCTCACTCAAGAGCATGACAAGTTGATCCAAATGGGGACCATTCGATCTTCCAGAGATAAAGCATTGGTTGTAGGAGGACCTAAGGTAGCAAATGATAAAGGGAAGTAAAAGGATGAGTCTCCTGTAGAGAAAGAGCAGTCAAATGAGCCTTCAAGTTTGAATATAAGTAAGAAGAATGGTAAAGGAAAGACACCCTGTTCTTACTGTGGAAGGGGATTTCATCCAGAAAGTTCATGTATGAGAAAAAAAATTGATGAGATGAATCTTCTTCTAAATAAATATAACATTACTATACCTTCTAGTGCAAGGAAGGTTGACCATAGATAAGAAACTGAAGAACATGAAGAGACATGCCATACACTGAAGGCTAGCTGCTCAACAACACATGCCTTCCTCATTGATTCTGGAGCTTCCAATCATATGGTTGCATCCAAAGAATCATTCTCTTCCTTGCAGTATTTTGATGGTCCTAGTATTGAGATGGGAAATAATAGTAAAATTCAAGCCAAAGGGAAGGGTTCTATCAAGCTTGAACATGGAAAGTTCAAAGATGAGCTTTATGTGCCCTCCTTAGCCACAAATATGTTATCTGTATACCAGATGAGTCATACCGGCTTTCCAAAGCGAGTGATATTTGGCCCTGACTCAGTGGAGATCACATATATCTCTACTGGGAAGATTATAGTGAAGGCTGCTACAAATCATGCCTCCAAGGAATATGAGTTCTCACACTTCATGCCATTTCCAGAGCTAGTGCACTCTCAAGACCTACTTGCAAGGGAAGGTATAAACATTCCATCTACTTCTTTTGCAGTTTCTAGTTGTATTGTAGAACCAACTGTATCAGTTTGTGAGATTGAGATTTAGGGTGATTTGGATCCAGATCCAGTCCCTACTCCCAAGCGGGAAGCTAGGAAGATGACTGGAAATCCATATGACACTCAGAAGGGAAAGACCCTTGCATTATTTCATGCAATCTCACCTCCTTCAGAGAGATGCAACAAACTCCCTGTGAGATGCGACATGGAAAGGGCTTATCAGTCTCAGTGCATTCAAAATAATAGAGTGGATCATACATCTCTTCATCCATTAAGAGGAAAAGGTTACATTCCTCCTTCCTTCCATCATCATTTTGGGAGAATATGGAGAAGTCTACATGCCAGGCCCTAGGACGCTTATGCACATAACATCATGCATGATGATTCACTACATCACAGAGATTATAGCAACACATTTTAAAGTTTTTCAAACTTGAATCCTGATTCTATCTTCTTAGTTATAGGGGGGGATTTTTTCCCATGTGGTTTTTTCCCCAGCTTGTGTTGAGCAGTTACTTTACTTGCTATAATGGGTGACCTATGGTATTAGTTACTGGGGCCCACAAATTTTCCAAGTTATCATTCAAGGGGGGTGTTAGGATTATAATCCTCCCTTGTCCAATTTGGTTATTATGTCTAAATCAGGAGTGATGTCTAAATTGGGAGTCCTTTCAGTCTATTTTTATTCACTAGCACCATTTGGTCCACTTGGAACAATTGGGGCACATGCACCAGTTACTAAAGTGTGGGGAACACTAATTGAGGCCAACTTCCACTAATTGCACTTGCATGCATCAGTTTAGGATCCTCCTAGATCAACGCCTACAAATTAGGAGCTGTTGTCCGCCGATTGCACACCAGCAGCAAAAATATTTCGAAAGCTGTCTCCTCACTTGAGAAAGTGGGAGAGGTGTGACCTTGGGGGCAAGCACAGAGCTAGGTACTGTCACCTACTCCTAGCTCCTCCGTTTAGGCTAACTCCTAACGAAGCCAAGGGGGGTAGTCCCTACAAAAGAGTTTCTATGGCTCTTAAGTTGTTAAAGTGTTTTGATTAGTTGTGGATGCAGATGGGTGTTATTTAGGAGTTATTATGATTTGAAGTGTTTTCTTATTATGAATATGACACTAAATCAAAAGAAATCCACGTTGCTAACAAGAGATTACAAAGATAAGCAAAAATTCTAGACTTTAATAGTGCATTCAGAGAAAGAAATTATGATAAACCATAGACCATTGATCAAATAATATGATTATGCAAATTAAAAAGGACCAGTGCCTTATGGAGTCAATGAAGCTGAAATGCGCCAGAGAATTAAACACAAGTCTAGAAATCAAGCTAGTGAATGTTAGGTGATGCGAGTGCTCTTGGTAGTTTTTACGAGTTTTTTGTTTGTGATCTTCACTTATGGTGGCTGGATGTCCTAACCGGTAATACCTTCAGTGGCTCCGTTCGAAGACATGACGGACCTGTCTGGGGTCAAAGGTAAGTGTTCAATGACTTAACTACCAGTGCCCAGATTAGGTAGCCCGGCGCCCACATGCATCGGTATTTATCGAACAACGCCGGTGCGTTGGTTATGGGGAAAAGTTTTAGTTAAGTTCCTCTTGTGGGGTTTAAAGATCCAATGCCGTTTCTGGGTATTCCGATCGAAAATCG
>LPNX010436426.1:0-33355 GCA_001517045.1 Pseudotsuga menziesii | reverse complement strand
CAGACGGATCAACTGATACACTGGAATCAGACTTTGAACAAGTCTGTCAACTGGCGGCTCCTCAGGTAACCCAAATTATGGTACAAAAAGTTGGATAACAGGAGCCACTGGGAGTGTCGATACCAACCTCAATTATTTGAGTTTAGTTGGTGACTGGTCAAGCTCAATCAGGAGTCAGTTACATTCAGTTCTAGTTCCCTACACTCAGTTCTATTCAGTTAGTGCTAGGATTGTATGGCTTCATGCAGGTGAGGCACATTTACTCACCTACCTCAGTTAGTTAGAATAGTCAACATTGAATTAGACACTTGATTTTGGATTTTGAACTCCGAGGAACTCTGATAATGATTTAGACAAGGTCAGTTAACTATTCAGTCAAGTAGAGTCCAACCAATTTGAATTTCCTCACATGGATTTGAATTGCATGTGGCTATTTATCCATTGTAATTAATTATATAATTACTTTTATTTAATGAAATCATTCATAGTTTCAAGCCATTTTTTCACTGTTTCATTCTTTAATTGATGAGTAAATTGTATGATCTATCTTATGATTTATGCGTTGGTCCATAGATCTATGTGCTCAATTTAATATAAAAATGCATGGAAACACCCTAAAAAATGGATTGTTGACACACTCATGAGTTTTCCTAAGGAAACCTACATTTCTCCCATGCCTTTTCCTAAGAAAACCTGTGAGTGTGTCCTGGAGTGGCCGAAAAACATAAAAACATTGAAAAATATCGAAGTTAGGGTGGTTTTTGAATTGCTTCTTCAGTTGCAACTAATCCCTATTTGACCGTAAATCTTCAAAATAGTATATAAGAGAGGGAAAGGGGTCCATGAAAGGGGACTTATCCTTTGCATTGTTATGCTGGTGAAATTGGGACTCTCATCCCCCCTACCTTTTCCTTGGCTGTCATCTCCCTTTGTTGTAGAACTTGGAGGCTGAGATTCTTGGAGAAGAGAAGTAGGATATCCATATCAAAGGTTTCACGAGGTTCCTTGCATGAGGAGAAGGTATATCTTGTACTTATTCCATTGATTAATAATGATTTTATGCTCTTCACTTTCCAAATCAGCTTATGATATGTATTGTTTCTCTGTTTATGATTACACATTGATATTTATCAGATTAGGGTTTTATATTGTATTGAATATTGTCTCCTTATAGTCAAGTTGGTTTGAAGAAGGTTGAAGTTTGTTTTGCAGGTCTCTCGGATTGGAGAGGAAGAGGAGGGATAGAGAAATCTTGGATCAACCTCCAGTCTATAAGGTATGAACCCTTCTAACCCTTGAACCTTGTTTCTATTCATTCTTTAAGAGTGTTATATACCAGGATGTATACCCCCAGTACGTTGGTGGCCTCTACCCCAACCATAGGAAAAATTTCCCTAACAACAATTAGGACAAAGTTTTCTACAAGGTGGACTATCTCAAGAAGTGGACTATCTCAAGAGGTGGACTATCTCAAGAAGTGACAAGGGTGTGTTTGGGTGACTTGTTAGTGATATAGGGTAGTAAGGGTGAGGAGACAAAGAGTGTGTTTCTAACCTTCCAAATGGAAGAAGAGGCTTACTATTTTCTGTAAGAGTGGCATGTACATGTAAATATATATTTCAATGATCAGATGCAAGTATTAGTGTTAGGATTATAATCCTCCATTGTCCAATTTGGTCATTATGTCTAAATCTGGAGTCATGTCTAAATCGAGAGTCCTTTCAGTCTATTTTTAGTCACTAGTAGCATTGGGTCTACTTGGCCTAATTAGGGAACATGCACCAGTTACTAAAGTGTGGGGAACACTAGTTGAGGCCAAATTCCACTGATTCCACTTGCACGCATCAGTTTAGGAGGATCCTAGATCAATCCCTACAAATTAGGAGCCACTGGGAGTGCCAATACCAACCTCCATCATTTGAGTTTAGTTGGTGACTAGTCAAGCTTAGTTAGGAGTCAATTACATTCAGTCCTAGTTCCCTTACTCAGTTCTATTTAGTTACATTCAATTCTAGTTCCCTACACTCAGTTCTATTCAATTAGTGCTAGAAGGAGGATGATCAAATCATCTTTGCCATTCTCTCCAAACTTGGTGCAAACTATTCAGTCTTTGCATCAGCATTTCATTATGTGAATATCTCTACTCCAAACTGGAAGATGCCTACTCTTAAGTCCTTCATTGAATCTCTCACTCAAGAGCATGACAAGTTGATCCAAATGAGAATAATTCAGTCTTCCAGAGATCAAGCATTGGTTGCAGGAGGACCTAAGGTAGCAAATGATAAAGGGAAGAAAAAAGATGAGTCTCTTGTAGAGAAAGAGTAGTCAAATGAGCCTTCAGGTTCAAAGAGAAGCAAGAAGAATGGAAAAGGAAATACACTATGTTCTTACTATGGAAGGGGCTTTCATCCAGAAATCTCCTGTATGAGAAGAACAACTGATGAGATGGCTCTTCTTCTGAAGAAACATAACATTAGTGTACCTGCTAGCACAAGGAAGGCTGACCATAGAGAAGAAATTGAAGAACATGAAAAGACATGCCATGCACTGAAGGGTAGCTTCTCAACAACACATGCCTTCCTCATTGATTCTGGAGCTTCCAATCATATGGTTGCATCTAGAGAATTATTCTCTTCCTTACAATATTTTGATGGTCCTAGTATTTAGATGGGAAATAACAGTAAAATTCAAGCCAAAGGGAAGGGTTCTATCAAGATTGAACATGGAAAGTTCAAACATGTGCTTTATGTGCCCTCCTTAGCCGCAAATCTATTATCTGTATACCAGATGACTCATACCGGCTCTCCAAAGCGAGTGATATTTGGTCCCAAATCAGTGGAGATCATAGATATCTCTATTAGGAACATCATAGTGAATGGTGCTAAAAATCATGTCTCCAAGGCATATGAGTTCTCACACTTCATTCCATTTCCAGAAACAATGGACTCTCAATAGATACTTGCAAGGGAAGGTATAAACATTCCATCTACTTATTTTTCACTTTCCACTTGTATTGCAGAACTAGCTATATTAGTTTATGAGATTGACATTCATGGTGATTCAGATCCAGATCCAGATCTAGTCCCTACTCCCAAGTGGGAAGCTAGGAAGATGACTGGAAATCCATCTGATACTCAGAAGGGAAAGACCCTTGCACTATGTCATGCAATCTCACCTCCTTTAGAGAGATGCAACAAACTCCCTGTGAGATGCTACATGACAAGGGCTGATCAATATAATTGCATTTAGAAGAATATAGTGGATCATACACCTATTCATCCAACAAGAATAAAAGGTTACATTCCTCCATCTGACACTCAGAAGGGAAAGACCCTTGTGCTATGTCATGCAATCTCACCTCCTTTAGAGAGATGCAACAAACTCCCTGTGAGATGCTACATGATAAGGGATGATCAATATAATTGCATTTATAATAATAGAGTGGATCATACACCTATTCATCTAGCAAGAATAAAAGGTTACATTCCTCCTTCCTTCCATCATCATTTTGGGAGAAGATGGAGAAGTCTACATGCCAAGCCCTAGGATACTTGTACACAAAACATCATGCATTCTTCTTTGCTACATCATAGAGATTGCAGCAACACATTTTCAAGTTTTTCACACTTGAATCCTGATTCTATTTGCTTAGTTAGAGGGAGGGGGTTTTCCCATGTGGTTTTTTCCCTATCTCCTTGTGTTGAGAAGTTACTTTATTTGTTGTAATGGGTGACCTATGGTATTAGTTACCAGGGCCCACAAATTGTCCAAGTTAGCATTCAGGGGGGTGTTAGGATTATAATAATCCCTTGTCCAATTTGTTCATTATGTCTAAATCAGGAGTCATGTCTAAATAGGGAGTCCTTTCAGTCTATGTTTAGTCCCTAGCACCATTGGGGCACATGCACCAGTTACTAAAGTGTGGGGAACACTAATTGAGACCAACTACCACTAATTGCACTTGCATGCATCAGTTTAGGAGCCTCCTAGATCAATCCATACAAATTAGGAGCCACTGGGAGTGCCGATACCAACCTCCATCAGTTGAGTTTAGTTGGTGACTAGTTAAGCTCAGTTAGGAGTCAGTTACATTTAGTTCTAGTTCCGTACAATCAGTTCTATTCATTTAGCGCTAGGATTACATGGCTGCATGTAGGTGAGGCACATTTACTCACCTACCTCAGTAAGTTAGAGTAATCAACACTGAATTAGACATTTTATTTTGGATTTTGAACTCTGATGAACTCCGATAATGATTTAGACAAGGTCAGTTAACCATTCAGTCAAGTTGAGTCCAACTAATTTGAATTTCCTCACATGGATTTGAATTGCATGTGTCTATTTAGCCATTGTACTTCATTGTAATTAATTATCTAATTACTTTTGATTAATGAAAGTATTCATAGTTGCAAGTCATTTTTGCATTGTTTCATTCTTGAATTGCTGATTAAATTGTACGATCTATCTTGTGAGTTGTGTGTTGGTCCACAGATCTATGTGCTCAATTTAATAATTAGACATGTTTATGGAAACACATTTGTCATTTAACTCTAGGAATTAGAAATTTAGACACGAGATTGGGCACATTAAAATAGAGAGAGATGGAAGAGAACACTTGGAGCTTCACTAGGTAGAGAATCCACTACACAATGTACTCGGACCATTTGTGTTTCAAAATCAGCTATTACTAAAGTCTACTCCAAGGCTACTTGGGTACACTAGCATATATAGTATATATCCTTTTACTAGGTTTTGGACACAATAGGAAATAAAGAGACATGAGAGGAACCAAATGGAGCTTTTGATTATTAAAAAGGGCCAGTGTGGGCCATGTACATCATTAGAGATATGATAAGAGTAGCAATGATAGTACACCATATAATATAGAGAAAGAGAGAGAATAGATAGAAGATTATAATGGACCAAGTTCTTCTCCTCATTACAATGGAACCATGATGAAGCTCAAAACCGAATACACCTGCATAAAATAAAATTAAGAATGTTGTTGGGCCATGGAAGAGCACAAGAAATAACCTAAAGCACAAACGCAAGAGGAAAAGCAAGCGCACAATGGGGTAAAAGTAGGAAAAGGATGGAAAGGATGCACAAAGTAGAGAAAGATGCAATGTGGAATGGTATGACAGAGTAAAATCAGACCTAGATTCAGTGGAAGTGTGGCAAGTAGAAGAGTAAAGGCTGGGAAGCAGCAGGTTAGAAGTACATAGGAGTTCAAACCGACGAAAGACTAAAGGATAGACTTTTGGGGCTAGTCAGGACCTGTACAACAGACTAAAAGATGTTTCCACTACTATTTATGGCCTGTCATTAATGTAATAGAAGATATTTTGTGGCTATTTATGTCTGTAATAACTAAGCTGTACTCAATCAAACCTGCACGGTCTTGTAACTTCTATAAATAAGAGGAACCTATTCTGTAAAAGGGTTAGCTTGAAGAGATAGCTTCAGTTAGTTTTCAATAGATTCATTAAGAGTCAATAATAGTAAAAGTATTTTGAGTAAATCATAGAAGATTCTGATAGTAGAAGGATGTTGAGCCGCGGATTTGCAGCTGTGTGCGTAGACCGTTTTGTAAGAATCATCCTACATCTGAGTGCATAGGTAGTAGAGTAGAAGAGTTGATCTAGGATGTGTGTGGATCATTAGGAGTTAGAAGAAAAACATAAAACAGAGAGCATGAGAGAAAGAAGAGTCTGAGAAAAATAGACATATCTTAAAACAGTATGTAAGTCACACACTACAAGGTGCCATATATTTATCATTCTAGATGAAGATCACCTTGGTGGTTTTTACCCAGATGGGTTTCCACGTTATCTCTGGTGTTGATGAATGTTGAATGTTGAGTGTTGAATGTTTGATTATCTTTCATTATTTATATTTATTGTGTGAATGAATGTCACAATATTGATAAAAAACAATAAATGAATGGATGACTAAATCATTGTCAAGCACTTGGTATTAATTCATGCTAAAATATAGATAAGATTATAAGTCAATCGCATCGTTGTCATTTACATTTAAGGAATCATCGACGTCATATAGTTGCACCAGTTACTAAGTTGACAAGGACAAGGTTGTGTTGCTCTGTCGCGCCACCGTCGAGTAGTAAAATATTCTACCCTTCCGATTCTGTCAAGCACCTTGGCCATGTGCCAAGGGACTATTATCCCTTGCCAAAAGTGGAAACAAGTTTCTCACAGTTACACATTAAGATATCTCGAGTGAGACTGTGACTTCCTAGTAGGTGTTGTTGACTGAGCTTGCTCCATCGGGTCGATGTATTTGGGTGTTTTGTTGGTGTTGTGTTGTTGTTAAAACTGGGTCATGTGAGTGGGGAAAATTAGGCCAACAAAAGGTTATGTTGCCAAGACCCTTAATCATTTGAGTCGAGGGAGATGTTGCGGAATCTGATAAAGGAGGAAATAGAGGATTGGATGGAGTCTAAGACGTTAGAATTTGTGCAAGAAGAGAGTGCCAGGTCATGGTTGAGTGTAGAAAAATAGTTGGACCAGTACATATACTTTGATATTCATGAGATCTTATTTGTAGAGTTTCCTATTGTGCTGTACGAGTGATTGTCAAGATTGGTGACTCGATAGATAAATTTCCAAAGAAGAGAAGCGGTCAAGTGGAGTGATCAGTTGATTTGTGAGATAACCAGTGTAAGTAACCCCATCTCTAGAGCTGTTGATTTTTGGGTCGACAATATTTTGCAAGGGTATATTACTAAGTTTGCAGTAGAAAAAATAACCTCATATAGTGAGGCTGAAAGAAATTTTTTCCAAGGATTGCGAAGAAGGTATTTATTGTCTATAAATACATGGATAAATATGCTCATCTATGAGAAGGGTATCTTGCAGTTGAGTTGCATATCTAGAGGAGGGGATATCTCACGGATGATTTGCAGAGAAAATGGGAAATGGTGAGCTAAAATGTTCCCAGGAAGTACATAACCTGAACTAGAAGTTGTATTCCTAAGGAGTGGAAGGAGATTCAGATCAGGAAAGAGAAGAAAGATAGTAGGAGGTACACAAACTCCTAGTCTGTTTGAAGAAAGTGAGTATGAATTTGAGTCACGACTAGACGAAGGATATTTCAATGAAGAGGAAGAATATATCCCGATTTCTAAAAGAGTGGAAGAGTTCAAAGAATATTTGGAGACACCAAGACCAGGACGCAACTACATCACACCAGGATTATTGCCAGAGGTAAGGTCTAGAGCCTCGTCTCCCAATTTTTTTTTTAATACTAATAGTGCTAGTACTACGACTAGCGCACAAGAGGGTACACCTCCATTAAATTATTCATTAGAAAACCCTAAAACCAACTAAATGGCCGAGAACAATATTAGATTACCCACATTCAATGGGAATGGAGCAGAAGATCCAAAGCAACATTGGTTCCTTTGCAAAGCTGTTTGGATGGTTCTCCTAGTTCATAATGCAGACATAAATAAAGCACAGATGATTACGACTTTGAGCTATACTGTTTCATGAAGTTTTGTGTAGTACTAAAAAGAACCCCACAGAAGAGCCTTGATGAAATCCAACTCATGATGATTTGTGAGTTCAGAAAGCCTAAATCTGAGTCGCAGTGCATCATTGAGATCAAGCAGATAAATAAGTCACCGACGGAATTCATATGGGATTTCGATCAGTGGTTTAAAACTTTGATGGCCAAATTTAGTTTCTAGATGTCTGATATGAAACATAAGGAGTGGTTTATTGTTGTGCTATTACCACACATTCAAGCTCCTTTGATGCAAAATAAGATTGTGTCACAGATGGAAGTGTTAGAACTAGCAATCAATCTGGAATCCTCTTCGATCGAATATGGTGGCGCAGGAATGATGTAGATTTAGTTGCAGTTGGCTAATATGGTGGTACAATTTTAGGACATCAAGAAGGGTAAAGAAGCATGTGAGCACTTGTGGTGCATAAGATGTCGGACGGATGGACACACCGAGGATAATTGTTCATCGTACATGAAATATATTGCGTCAGGTGTGCCTAATCCATTGAGTACCCACAGGATACCCTGGTGTCAAATATTCCAAAGGAGAGAGCATCACGGCGAAGATTGTCTATACTTATAAAAGATTGTAAGTACCCCATCCAGCCTATTCTATAAATTTTTCAAATCAATAGGGAGTGATAAGAAGGATTGTAGAGAATATCAACTACCGAATGAAAATACAGTAGACACCTACTTCATGAAGAATGATGGGCAGGTTCAGGATAAATAGGCACAAGCACACTACCATCCTGTGCCTTTCCCATAGAACCAATATCAACCTCAATATGTGCCGCAGAACTAATACGCACCGATGAATCAATATGCACTACAACATCCACACCCTCAGGGAAGGTGGAGTGGAAATTCCAGAGGTAGAGGAGGAGGAGTATTTGGCAGAGGAAGAGGTCAGTTTACATGCTATAACTGTGGAAAAGTGGGCCACTATGCTAGATATTTCCAAGAACCTACAAAGACATCTTCATATTGCAAGGCGCAGGACCATAATGTGGAGCAATTTCCTTAGTTGATTACAAAGTGGTAAGCTCGGACCCTCACAGGTCCTAACTCGGTGCAAATCCCAATCCAAATCCTAACCCTAATGTTCAAATGATTACTGTTGAGCCAAGAGAGCTAAGTGTCGCTGTTGTAACATGAGGAGGTGTTGTGATTAGAGCTGATCAGAATATACCACAAGAACAACTGCAACCGTAGCCGCAAGTGCAACTCGCGACATAGAATAAAGTACCATTCGATGTTAAAAAAAAAAGCAAGTCTTTTTGGACATGCGATCAGAGTTTGCAGATCTATAACAACCATCAACATCAACTGAAGTCAGGGAGATTCTTGAATGCTTCCAACATCTATTCTAGAAGCCAATTTTGAAAAAGGTTAGTAAGCTCAAGTTGTTTCTATTAAGTTGCTTAGCTCTAATTCAAGATAAAGATGCTATCGCATAACTAAAAGCACTGATAGAAGTAACTCCATTAGAGTTACAACCTGGAAGGAAGGTTAACCATGTCAAGAAGAATTTCAAAATGGGGCACGAGTTAAGAATGATTGCCTAGATAGCAAATTGTGACATGGATAACATTATTCTAGATCTGGTGTCAGACGTCAATATTCTGACACAATAGACTTGGTAGAGCATGGGCAAGCCATTCTTGGACTGGTACCCTGTCCAGTTGAGGCTTTCAAATCAAGTAAAGGTCCTACCAATTGGTAGGTTGAGTCAAGTCCCTATCGACATTGAGGTGCTCTGCACATTCATCGACTTTGAAGTCATCAACATTGTCGACAACACAAACCCATATCCTGCGCTTTTGGGGATATATTGGGCCATAGATAATTAGACCATTATAAATTTCAATAAAATAATCCTCTCATTCGATGATGATGAGATGAGGGTAGTGTCACCCATTGATCCACTAGAAGGATAGAGGTATGTTGAACTAGTATACCGTGAAGGATAGGGTGATTACCTAGACTATATCTATAATGTCATCACCTTAAAAGATGATTATGTAAACCCGATAGTAGATGGAAACCTGAGCCAGAGAAGTGCTAGTTCCTGCACATAAGATTTAGGAGAGGCCTTAGAAAATTGGAAAAATATATTGCATGAAGTCTCTATGAGGTGATGTAGAAGAGTTACTCGAACTGTGTGACGGGTGGAGAATCAGTTGAGGGAGTGACCCACATATGAGCATTTTCCTAATCTTGCGACCTTCCTCAGTGAGTTTGAAGGACTGGTAACAGAGTCATAGATCTTGCCTATGTTGGACTGTGTACTGAAGGATATGCCCACTAGATGGTGGGGTACACATAAGTGATCCATATCAGAATGGCCACCATGCAAAAGATTGCTGGAAGTTAGATTCACTGAAGAAGTCACTATCATGAGTCAAAGGTACATGCAGCTGTCAAAACTTGTTTGGGACATTAATCGGTGTCGCATAGCATTTGCAGAATACCCGCGACAGGAATGGGTCCATCATTTAATTCATACATTGGAAACGACACCTAGAAGCTGGTATACATCTATGGAGTTGCAACAAGGAGCTCACAATTGGGATGAGGTGGCTATATAGTTCACCCACACCTTTTCATTTGTTGACAAAAAACCGATAGTAGATGTTGTACTTCAGACAATTAGGGAGAAAATATTTGTAGAAATCCCTGTCGAAGTGGCGAGTTTCCATCAGTGCAGCGCGACCATCCAGTAATGGATGGCTTGTTACAATATGGATGTAGAACCAGATGATGATCTGAATAACATAAACATATCATATTTGGAGGGTACGTGCAAAGTTGAAGGAAGTGGTATTTATAGTGACCAGTTCCTAAAGTTGCTAAAAATCAAGAAAGTAAACATTGGCTCATCGGAGAATCCGAAGTTCACCAATATAGGATATTATTGGGATGATGAGATGGTATCAAAGATCACAGGATTGTCGCATGAGTTTCAGAACTTATTCCCTACCAATTTATCAGAGATGAAGGGAATAGCAGGAGATCTAGGGGAAATGAAAATACCCCTGAAACTAGATGTTAAACCAGTTAAGCAATGACCTTACTGGTTAAATCCAAGGTATAAAGAGAAGGTAAAATTAGAATTGGATCGCATGCTCGACACTGGAATCATTGAACCTGTCGAGGAATCAGAATGGATCAGCCCTATAGTGGTCTAGGATAAGAAGACAATTGGAGAAGTCAGAATTTGTGTTGACCTGAGTAAGTTGAATGACGCATGCCTGCATGATCCATTCCCAACACCATTTACAGACAAAGTACTGGAAAGCATCGGAGGGCAGGAGATGTATTCATTCATTGATGGCTTCTATGGATATCATTAAGTTAGAATCGCAAAGGAATATCAACATAAAATGACCTTTGTCACTAAATGGGGATGCTACCAGTATATGGTAATTCCCTTTGTACTCAAGAATGCACCTGCTATTTTTTCTAGAATAGTAGCGTCTTCTTTTAAAGATTTCATACATAAATTTATTGAGGTCTACTTTGATGATTGGATTGTGTTTGGTATAGTAAGAGACCACATTGAGATTCTGCACATGATGCTGGGCTGATCTCGCCAGTATCTGATCACACTTAATTCAAAAAAATGTATTTTTTGTGCACCATTTGGTGTGGTATTGGGACATGTCATATGTCGCGACGGAATTCTGGTCAACCTAGCGAAATTTGTGATTATACTTGACTTTCCACCACCTACATTGGTCACACAACTCAGATTAGTGTTAGGACACATAGGCTATTATAGAAAATTCATCAGAGGGTATGAAGAGATAAATGCACCTCCGGAAAAATTGTTGAAGAAAGATGTTAAGTTCCAGTGGATGAAAGATTGTCAGGAAATATTAGACAAATTAAAGAAAAAGATGGCCACTGTGCCAATACTGGTATTTCCTGACTACAAGAAGCAGTTCCATGTCCATGTTGATGCGTCATTTGTCACGCTCAGAATATTCTTGACACAACCAGGTGAGGGTGCGCTTGAACACCCTATTTCTTTTGCTAGCAGGAAAATTTCAACGACAGAGAAAAATTACACGACGATAGAGAGAGAAGGCCTAACCATGGTCTATGCACTACATAAGTTCCGACACTACTTGTTGGGTGGACATTTTAAAATGTACACTGATCATTCAGCCTTAAAATACCTGTTCAAGAAGCCAGTGTTGGGGGGAAAGATATGTCGAGAGCTTCTCTTGTTTTAAGAATTGAATTTGAAGTCATTGTTAAACCAAGTTGACTGAATGTGGGACTTGATCACCTTCTGAGGATAGAAAGTGGTGAAGAACCAAACAACCTAGAGGATAACTTTCTCGACTCGTAATTGTTTAGGGTCACCATGAGTGATGATCAGAATAAGGAGTTTAACACTGTCATCCACTTCCTGAGCACATGGTATGCGCTTGAAGAGTTCACCACTGTACAAAAGAAATATTTGGTTGTCAAAGCTACTAATTATATGTTGATTGAAGGACACCTATACAAGATGGGCCCTGATGAAATATTGAGACGGTGTGTTTTTTACTATGAGTGACAATGGATAATGAGTGAAGCACATGCCGGTGTCACAGGAGGACACTACGCTGAAAAGGAAACCGTGTGCAAGATTTTTCAAGATGGATTATGGTGGTAGCCCATACATATGGATACCAAGAGCTTCTTCCTATGCTGCAATATTTTTCAGCGGACAGGAAAATCGTCAAGATGCAATGAGATGCTGCTTGCCTGCAGATAACCCTTCAAGCATTCGACAAATGGGCCATTTATTTTGTGGGTCATATTATCCCACCCAGAAAGAGGAATGGTGCATGCTACATTATCACTATGACATAATACTTAACAAGATGGGTGGAAGACGTGCCTATTAAAGATTGTACCACTGCGACTATGGTGAAGTTTTTATTTGAGAATGTGATGACCAAATTTGGTTGCCTGAAAATTCTCCTAAGCGACCAAGGTAAGAATTTTGTTAACAATATGATTGCTGAGCTTACTATAGAGCTCCAGATTCAACATAAGAAAATTGGCACCCTATAATCCTTAGGTGAATGGAATGGTTGAATCCTTTAACAAGATTCTGGAGAATGCATTAACCAAAGTATGAAACGTGCACCGAGATGATTGGGATTAGAAATTTTCAGCAGTGCTATGGGCATATCGCACCACTTATAAGTGACTAACATCGCACACTCCATTCATACTGGTGTTTGGAAAAGAAGTTGTTGTGTTGATGGAGTATATTGTGTCGAGCCTAAGGATTGCTGCGCTGACAGAAATGACCAATGGAGATGCTATCGAGCAAAGGTTGTCACAGGATTTCATAAAAAAAATAGGGAAGCAAAGGAAGAAAGCATGAATGATCATCATATAAGAACTAAGAAGTTCATAGTCAGAGGACTTGTCTTGCTGTATGACAACAAGTTTTTGAAGCATCCAGGGAAATTGAATATGCATTGGATCAGACCATATGTGGTGGCACATATCACCGACACAGGCACAGTGAAGTTACATAAGATGGATGGAATTCCAGTCGCAGGGATGGTCAATGGTAGTCGCTTGAAACCTTACTATGATGGCCACAACATGCATAGGTAAGGCAAACAAAAAAAAACAAAAAAAGAGAAAAGAGGGGAGGAAACTATTCTGTCGCATGTCTTCGATAGAAGTATACAAATTGCAGCAAGAACAGGGATGAAAATTGGTCATCATTAAAGCACAGATACCTAGAAAGATATAGGTGGTTATGACAACAAAGTGTCATTAATTTGAAAAAGTAAGAGGAGAATAGCAGCATGCTTTTTGGTCACATCAGTCGTCCTCAGCATAACTACCATAAATGACCTGACAGGTACATATTAGAACTCAAGTATGTGAATTAATGATTGGAATGCGTCAAATGGGAAGCCCACATGATCGATAAGACATCGATTTTCCATCAAATGATCACATACATGATAGGTATAGCCCTATAAATATGAGCCTTCATCGACAAGAATCCTTTTACGTGCATATAGAGAACAAGAGCGAACCAGAGTTTTAGAGTGAGAGAGATGAAGCTAATGGTCATTTCCATTTCCAGCACTAGTGAGTAGTCAGACTTTACCATTGCCATGCCTTTATCAATAGAATAAGAGATTACATCACTGGAGGTACAACAACAAGAATAAGAATCAGAAACGATGGCGCACCCAAGGCCACAGACAGCTCCTCTGACCAGTTCAACCCCTGTTTCAGCCTCTAGTTTGGGCTCTGCATCGGTCCTGGTTCAGAATCCACCTGTTAATCCATCAGTTGTAGGTCCATGACCATTTGTGTCATAAAGAGAGATTCCAGAATCATTAAGTCCAAAGATATCAAAGAAACGTAAGGCTAAATCCACTAAGCACATCCCTGCCGAGGATACACCACCTTTGCCGCTGCGAAGAGATGTAGATGCCACCATAGAGGAGTGGAACCTACTACCATCGTATGTTTGGCCAAGGTGAGAAGAGGCGCTTGAAGTGAATCTTTCGACAAAAGCACACTCGTCCTTGCTCATACCCCAGATCCCTATGGGAGTGCCGCTGCTGATGGAGATAGTATCGAAAATGCTATAGTTGCAGTTTGAATATACTGATACCAAGAACCAGGCAGGCTTGGAGAGAAAGAACTATATGATTATGATGTTGGTCATCCCACATGAGCCTGGTAGTTCCAATGAAATGGCCCTGAGGTATAGAAAATGTAGGATTTCTTAAATTACTAATCATGCCTCACTTTGGAAGGAGCAAGCAGGCAAGCACATATGTGAAACAACTCCTTGTTTGTTTCCATCAAGGGTATTTATGGCTCGATCGATCTTATCTTGTCGATGTCGAGCTTATTTTGTCAATAACAGGTATTCTGAAGCAAGGGCATGACCCTGCACAATATTTGCGCACAAATAGAGACACGACCAAGATAAAGGAGAAGTATGACCTACAACATGTGAATAGAGGATTTCTCATCTCCTCTATTACTAACAACATAGTGCGGTTCGCTGCAAACATTCTATCTTGCAAGCTGTTGTGCAAGATGCGGCTCATTGCGTGCACTGCTGGGACGATGGAACTAGATGAGCAATGCAGAGAGGGAGTGATATTCAATTGGTCATAGTATCTCTTGAATGATATGCTGGAGGATGTTGAGTAAGCGCAGGAAGAGGGTAAGGCCAAATTCTACTACTCCTGGTTTCTCATTTTAATTTCTTTCATTGTTTGGTCGAACCCACTCGACTATCGGCCGCTGAATGTCCTAGTGATTTTCCATGGTGCAAAGTATCATAAAATTGTTAGAATAATCAACCCATATTTACCTACATTTTACATTAATTAATAAATTTTGTCTTATTACCTACATTCCTAGATTCATTCTATGTTAGTTGCCTTCTACATGTCCTAGAAGTCAACACATGCTAAAAGTGAGTCATGGAGCGCTTGGAAAACATCCTGGAAACCAATTTTAGCAAGTATGCTTCATTATTGGTTCTTTAAAGCACATATCTACTTCTTTTTGAAAGGTTCTTTGCTTTACATCTATTTTAAGGCAAAATGAAAAGCTAGTCTAGGTGTAACTTCCTTGTTTCTTTCCCACATCATCCTCCCTCTTTTTCTCCAATTAAAATCATGTATGAGTTGTATTTCCATCCATATTTTTCTTTCCCACTTGACTTATCAAATTCATGAGCATCTTCATAGATTTGGAAACTGATTTATGCACCTATGGGGGATTTGACTAGTTTTGGTAAGCCCACTTTTTGACTATTTAGAATAGCATCCTTATGCATTCAAAGCTCTCATGTAATTATATATTTGAGAAGCCTATTACTTCACAAGGTTGGATATTGTACACTTACTCAATATAGATTAATGTTATGCTCCAATTTCAGTCTCATTTGGTGTGAATTTTGCATGTTTGATTAGCAATTTTGTGAGTGTTATTGTTCTATCTCTTGGGTTCAATTTACACATGGTATAAAACCCTTTGTATATCGATTTATCTCCTTCCATATTGCTATTGCAAGTTTTACATCTTGACTGGGAGCACATTTTGCTGACTGGAGGGCATAGTTATTGAGCTATGGACCAATCTCAGAAGATCATCTTGACTCCATTCAATTTCTTTGAGTGGAAAGCCGAGATGGAGATATTGTTGAGAGAGAAATGTCTCTACACAGTGACCATGGAAACTGAGGAAGAGCCCAATGTAGCTGCAGAGAAAATTAAATGGCACTATAGGAGGGATGAGGCCTATGGTCTTTTGTGTATGAGCATTTCAAGAGAACTCCTCTTCCATATTGATGGATTGACATCACCTAATGAAGTGTCAAATAATATTGTATATATTTTTGGGAATACATATGAGATGAGAGGACATCAAATAAAAAATGAGCTGATCTCCTTGAGTCCCAGTAGCTTCGAATCATTGCAACTCTACTTTTCCAACTTTAAGGCCCTTGTTTTGTAGCTAAAATAGTGTGGGATCGAAAATAAGGAAGAGAAACTAGTCTTGGCCATACTCTCTAAGATTGGTCTTGACCATTCATGTTTGTTTCAACCTTCCATGCCACCAAGTTGACAGCATGAGCCTGGAAGATGCCTAAGCTTGCAGATTTCATGGAATCCCTCACATAGGAGCAAGATAAGTTGGTGACGATGGGAACCATCAAACCTTCCAAATACCAAGGTTTGGTTGTTGGATATTTAAGGGTTGATTCAAAAAGTAAGAAAAAATCTAAAAATCCACCTGAGCAAAAGAGAGACAGGTCAAAGTCTCAAGAGGAGCCCCAAGGCTCCAAGAAGAACTCCTAGAAGAAGAAGAATAAAGGAGAAATGAGCAAGTGTGCATACTGTAGTAAGGGATATCATCCTGAGAGCTCTTGTATGAAGAAGAAAGTTGACATGTTGAACAAACTTTGGGAGAATGATAACATCTCCAAACCTTATTGCTCAAAGAAGAGGGAAGGAGGATCAAATTCAGAAGACAGTGAGAGTGTACATGCCTTGGTTGCTGACACATCAAGCTCACCTAGCTTCATCATAGATTCTGGAGCTTCTAGACATATGGTTTCGACAAAGGAGACATTATCCTCTTTTGACATGTCGAAAGGTCCACCAATAGTTTTGGGAGATGACTCTGTCACTGACAATTTGGGGAAGGGAAGGATTGATCTTGACCATGGTAAGTTCAATAATGTGTTGTATGTTCCAGGTCTTGCCTCTAATCTCTTGTCAGTGTATAAGATGACTCATAATGGGTCTCCAAAGAAGGTCATCTTCTCCCCAGATGATGTTGAAATCACTGAGATTTTGAATGGTAAAGTCATAGCAAAAGGTGTTGTAGATCACACTTAGAAGGTATACAAGTTTTCCCATTTTCTACCCTTCTCAAACCCCTTTGCTCTTCCCATTCATGCTAATGAAGCAAGAAAGATTTGGCATGAAATATTTGGCCATATTAACTACAAGTATCTTTCTAATTTGAGTGAAAGAGANGAGAGAACCTCTGCACCTCTTGAGTTGATCCATAGTGACATTGCTGGTCCATTCCCTCATATGTCCATGAGTCAAGCCAAATATGCACTCACCTTCATATATGAATTTTCCAGGTATTGTTCGGTTCACTTCCTAAAGCATAAGTCTGAAATTTTTGACCTCTTCAAAGTCTTTGGAGCCTTGGTTGAAAACTAGTCTGGGAGGAAACTCAAGATCCTCAGATCTGAAAATGGTGGTGATTATGTCAATTCTGAGTTCATTCAGTTTTGCAAAGATGCAGGTATCTAGATGCATCATTCGATCCCTTACACACCACAACAAAATGGTGTTGCTGAGAGAAAGAACAGATCACTAGAAGAGATGGAAACCTGCATGATGGAGGCAAAGAATTTTCCACCAAAGTTTTGGGCCGAGGCTATAAAATATGCATCCTACATCTAGAATAGGGTTCCTCATAAGCATCTTGATGGTATTTCTCCTTTAAAATCATAGAGTGGGCACAAGCCAGATGTGAACCATTTCAGGATTTTTGGCTCAAGGGCTTGGGCTAGAATTCCAATTGAAAAGAGGAAGGATTTGTAACCCCAAATCCAAGAGTGCCTATTTGTTGGGTATTCTGAAGATTCAAAAGGGTACAATCTGATAAACTTGAGCACTAACAAAGATTTCATTGAAATAAGTGTTCAGTTCAAAGAAGAGCCTTTAGCAATAGTTGAAGGTGGAGAGTCCTCTTCATCACCGGAACCATTGATTGTAAGTGAAGAGAATAATGAGTTTGCTGATTCTAATATGTCTGATAATTATTATTTGAATGCATATCCTAATAGTCCTACAATACAAAAATGGGTGGCAAGGACCATTCATGCAGCTGGAGAACTAGATGGAAATACTAATGACACTAGGAGGACTAGATCCCAATTTGAGAGTGCCATTTGTGTGAAAGATCCTCTATTTTCCAAGAAGTACTATATGATGGCTGAATCATATCCACAGACATATGAATATTCAGCACATTATCCAATATGGAAAAAAGCCATGAAAGAAGAATTTAGCTCACTCCAGAACAACAACACTTGGGAACTGATTGATCTTCCCCCAGGGGGGAAGCTAGCTCAATGTAAGTGGTTCTTCAAGACTAATTTTTCTATTGATGGTTCACCTTTGAAATTTAAGGCAATATTGGTATCCAAGGGCTGCTCACAAGTACATGTTATTGTCTATAATTAAATTTTTGCACTAGTGGCAAAGATGGACTCCATAAGGCTAGCTCTAGCCATTGCAGCTTCGAAGCAGTGGGAAGTACATCACATCAATGTGAACTATGCTTTTATAAATGGAGATATCACTAAATATATTTACATGCAGCAACCTGAAGAGTTTGTTTCTAATCCATCTTTAGTGTGTAGGTTAAAGAAATCATTGTATGGGCTCAAGCAAGCCCCCAGGGCTTAGTATGTCAAGATTGATGGATTTTTGCTGTCACTGAGTTTTGTTTGATGCAAGTATGATCCTAATGTATATTTGAAGCTGATTCATGGTTCTTTGATGCTTATTGTTTTCTATGTGGATGACCTACTGATTACAAGAAGTTCGAAGAAAGAGATTTCCTCCTTGAAGGATGCAATGAACCATGCATTTTATATGATAGATTTGGGATTGTTCAGCCAATTATTGGGTCTCGAAATTTCTCAATCCCAACATGGAATCAAATTACATTAGTAAAAGTATGCTTCATATTTTCTCATCAAGTTCAACATGAAATATTGCAAGCCAAGCAAGACTCCATTCCTTTCAAGAGTTAATCTTGAAGAAGCAGGTTTTTCTCATATGGTAAATAATACACTCTATAGGAAGTTGATTGGGTGTTTTCTTTATCTTACACACACTTGTTGGAGAAACCCACCAAGAAATCATCGTCGATAGGGGTTCCCACTTTGTTGATGACCTACAGTGAAATCTCCCTGAGCACCGACCCAGACAAGTTTTACCCTGCCCAGCAACGTCTGTGGAGTAGATGAGGTCTCACCCGAGGCATTCAAGGGAGAGTTGTTGAAACTGAGTTTTTGGTAGTGGGGAGGGAGGATATGGGGATCCAATGGAAGGACACCATAACTAATTGATCCAGAGCTAGCAGTCAACTTTACACTATTTCTTCAACTTGCATAGGGTATTCATAACTTATACAATAATCATATCATCACACAGTCATCATAATATCGCAGCATTATTCATGAAACATATCTACTCATCGCACAACAGACACTAGCAGAAAACATATTGCATCAACATAGCAGCAAAAAAGATCACATTGATATAGCAAGAAGAGACTAGATCACATCTAGATTATGCCATCATAACAGAACAGATTGCAACATCATAACAGATTAGATCACAATAGTAATAACAGATAATATCGCAACATCAATAATAAGCAAGACTTGTGCCACAATCACCATATTATATTAATCTTGCAAAATGGAACCAGATTACACAATTCTTCTCCAAAATCAAAGACTACATACATCAGGAGAAACCCAGATCAATCGCAGGTACACAGGGAATTCTTCACAAAACTAAATCACGCGAAATCTTATGTCTCGGTTATCCTTTGATGCGATTCTCCTAGACTCATTCGGTAGCTCTTTTCAACCATGATCATTTTCTATTTGCAAAACTAGATCTATAAATAGGCTTGCGTCATTACATTGAGGGTCCACTTCTAACTAACTTATAATCGCTAATGACCTATTCTTCCCATCACACTAATCTAGCCTTCTGTGATACCACATGAGATTGCGCAGCTACTGCGATGTTGCACAAATCACTTACCCAAAACCCCTGCCAACAGGCCCCCAACACAGTCTTGTGGCTCATCCCTGAGCCATGTTAGGTTGACAGGGTGTGTGCTGACATCCACACTTTGAAATATTCAAATTGCTGCGCAATATCATGTTCCTGCAGCTGGACTTTGTCAGCAGTACTCTGACAAATAGTCAAATCCCACTTCACTGGGTGATCCTCTCGGGACTTACTATCAATCGCCTATCGATACTCTTGAACCGCCTGCAATGTGGTGACTGCTTTGACAACCATCTATCCACTGATTTCCTGAAACTCATCAAACTGAGCATGGCACTTTTGTTGGCGCTCCTATGCTCAGGTGGATCACTACTGTAAATCCTTCAGTTCCTTGACCAACATGATCCATCAGTGGCATAGCCCTCGACGATGTCTTCAAGTTCATCAGTTGACCTTCTGCTTCTTGTACTTACATGGTTAGCTGATCAGGATGTTCGTCCTGGATAATGCTCTACTAAAATTGTGTTGTCGCTTCCATAATGGTTTTAGCCTCTTGCTCCATGCCTTTGAACTTAGTTGCAATGTCTTCAATGGAGGCTTTCCTTTTCTCAACCTGCTCTGGTGGCATCGTTGGTTGTACCAGGGCCTGAAGCATCAAGTTATTATCCTAAAGTTGAACATTAGTCTAGCCCAATTGTTTGTCCTTTTCAACCAGGGTGAGTTCGACCGTGTTCTCAAAAATGTGCTGGCAGGATTAAAAAACAACCTACTCGACCTCGCCGCACCTGACACACATCTGGGCCTGCTTAACGATAAGGAGATCTTACACCTTTTTCAATTTTGTAATCTCCTTAGTAGCCTTCCACTGTAGTTCAGCCCGTGTCTCCTATAGGGCATCAATTTCCTGAACATTTTCTTCTGACATCTGCACCTGAACCTAATGTAACTTGTCGACCTATGTCTGCAGCTTCTCTGTGATGCTCTGGGAGTGGACATAAACCTCAGTCAACTCTTTTTATTGTTCCGCTAATTCTAGGGCAGCAACATGTTGCAACTCCACTAAATCCATAGCAAAAAACTTGTTTAGGTCCAAAGTAATGCTGTGGATTGGTCGCAACAACTGGTGAACTTCCTCATTATTCATGTCAATCACAGTCGATGGAACTTGCACATTCCTGGCCTGGGGATCAGTGCTAATCGGTAGAATGTCCTGCAGTATGGGTCGCATAGATGTCTGCCTAGAAATAATACCAAAAATACAATCTAATCATTCTCTTACCACTCTGAATTCTTCATGGTTTGACTCCTAGATCGCCTCTATCACATCTACGGATGAGTCAGTGACCACTTTGATAAGCCGCTGCAGTTGATCCTCCATCCCCGACTTGGTACCACTACCTGCTTCATACTCCTGGCACCATTTGTTGCAGTCTCCTCCCACATGAACTTCCCTACATCCTAAGGGTATGTTGATGACTCATTGTCAGATTCGTGAGTGCTCAGGTCCTTCTCGTCAGGCTCTTCTGGGGCATCCAATGGTTGCTTCTCAGATATTTTCTCCTGAATTACTGGATTTTGGCACTCTGTCAAGAAATCTTGGAGGATGGAATCCAATTCCTTTGTTGTGACTTTGTATGGTAAAGGTAGCCATAGCTTGTTGGGATCCCACCACGCCTGAATGTAGATAGAATGGGGCCCGATGGAAAACCGAAGGATCTGATGGTACTTGGCCGTAGTGTAAGGAGAGAATCAGGGAACCACAACGGCCATAGCTTGTAATGATTCCCAATACACCCAAAAGTGGATGGAACAGTCCATTTGTCGACTGGGTTCTTCGACCCACCATAAGTTTTGATATCGTGCACCCCGACATACCTTTGCCGCATCAACGTCCATTGGTTGGTAATCTGTCGGTTCCATCTAGAAAACTAGTGCAATAAGGATCAACAACCAACTATATGAAAATGACCACCCATCCTGAGCAACTAGGACATCTTCTAGCAACTGGTTAAACAAAATCAGAGACCAATTCATCTGCACCCCTTCAGCACACTTCTGGATGTAGGAAACAACACCCAAATTGCATTGTACCGGTTGGTTTCCCTGAACTACATTGTTTGCCAAAATCCATGTGCCAATGTGCACTGCCTATGATTTAATGTTGTCGATGCGATAAAAATGACCATCACATTGTAAACCAAAGCTATCCTTCAGCTAGTTATCAATATTTTTGTCAGTATCTCACCCATGGATATACTGCACCGAATCTTCCCCGGCCTTAAGCAATCCTGTGATGCTTGTGATCAAATCTACTATCACAGGGATCGGTGTGTTCAACCAAATCATCCCTCCATGAAAGCAAGCCAATAATTGCTTCACACACACACGGGATTCATTCAATCACCCAAAATGAGGCATATTGATGATCCCCAACAAGCCTGATTTATCCAAGCCACTTGCCCACAGTTGAGGAATTCGCTGAATTGGGGCACCAGGCTCCATCGGGATTGACTCATAAGGCTCATCCATGACATATTTGAGTAGTAGCAGGTCATGGTCTTCAAATTTCAACCTTATGAGCGTAGGGATGATGTCGACCGAGCACTTCATCCCCTACGGCAGCGGCAACAATTTTGGTGGGTACTTCTCATTCTTTGATAGCTGCCTCAGCTTGGATCCTGGATGCATAGGAGCGAAATAGCCCAAAATGTCATGTACAAAGACACCTCGAGGTGCCATGGACTCAACAAATATTGAGCTTGATGGCATGGTCTATGCAGTTCCTTCTCCGTGCACTCTCACCGAGGTGCGAGTTTTCCTCTTCTACAGTGGCGTGGGGCTGGGCCTATGATCCTGTCACTTCCACTTGGGAATGGATGATGAATCGGCTGGCATACTTATTATCTCTTCTTCAATCACTATGGGATGAATCGAGGACTCGTATTCACTAGAAATCTCTATGGCGTCTAGGTCACTCAACATGCCTCACGCCTCAACCCTTCAACTGCACTCAATAGCTCTAAGCTGTAACACTACAGTTCACTCAACAATTCTCACGACACTGCAAAATTCCCTACTCTGCTTCACACTCTCTACTCACCGAACTGAATGATGCCATCCTTAGGCATCCCATGCATTGTTTTATAGCCACCTCCAATCCAAAATTCATCATTGCCAAATCTATCCTCACCATTATTGCTAAATCGGGTATTAATGACGCCAAATCCAGTGGCAATCTTACTCTTCTAACGATCGGATCACTCATTAATGTAGGTCTCTTCAACAAGTGCTGCCGACCAATTAATTTAAATACCTACATTTATTACTTGAGTTGACCACCCCACAGCCCTGCAACTCTCGCAAGTGGTCGACCAGTTCTCGCGAACAACTGTAACCTTGTGCAGCCTCTCCCCTGGGGCCCACCTTACCATTCTGAACTAAAATCCTCATTTTTTTTAGTGCCTCAAGTGGTGCGCATCGCCAACCCCGACTTGTAGGGATTTAAGCAACTCCCATTGACATGCGTTGGTAAGACTGCACCATCTCATTCCTGTAGTTGAACTGCATCACCAGAAGTAATGGAATGAACAAGATAGGGACCTAACCAGTGTATTTGGAACTTACCTAGATGCTTGATGAACTTACTTTCATATAACAACACCAAATATCCTGTCGCAAACTATTTTTTCTTAATGTGGTGATCATGCCATGCCTTCTGTCGATCCTTGTTGGTCCTCTGGGCAGACCCGGGTTTACTTTATTGTACCAACAAAACCCCTAGCTCACTGGCCCTTTCGGCAACAAACCGCAGAGCGGCATGAAGTCTCACCCAAAGTGATCCTAGATGGGGTGGTTGAAGAATCAGGCTTCCTCAACTCGGTTCTGTAGCATCCTAGGTCCTCTTGACTTTAATTAACCAGCTAAATCTCTCAGCACGTGTTGTTTCTCTCCTCCTCACTGACTCTACTATGGGACTGACTCTTATCGCAACACAACTTCTATGACGATGCGCAAACTTTCTCTTCTACTCTACTCTTAACCTGCGATTTCTTACACTGCAATCTTTCCTACAGTAAGACTCAATATGATCATCAACTCTCGAGGTTCAGAGGCTTCCTCCTTGGGTATAATAGCTCAGTTAACCTTCATTAGGATGTTAAACAACTTCACTTATGCTCCTACAGTTTAACACGCTTAACATCAATTACGCTCAACTCACTGAACTAAATATACAGAAGTCACTTAACACTATAGCTGTTAGCTGTCGTGAATCAAGCACTGATAAAGTCATATACAGAATACTCGACACATTCAACTCGCATTTAACCTTCTATGTTACTGTAAACTGAAAGATAGCATACATACATTCATTAACTGATAAGCAAAGTTCATGTAATGGATAACAGATAGAAAATAAGTAGAGCACAATCACATGAAACAGTCGCACAACACACGGATGTACATGGTTCACTTCCAGGAGGGAAGCTACGTCCACAGGAACTGTGTTTATATTATATCTTGAGAGAGTAAACACAGTTCCGCTACAACCTCTTATGCAGCTTTATATCTTTTGGGAAACTCCATGCACACAGCTGGGAGCCCTTCTCTTAGATCTCTTCTCTTCCTATAATGCTTTCTTCTTACAATATACCCTTTCTCTCTCTCTCAATCCCTGCGGATTGTTACATTCATGCTCAAGGAGCTGGCCACTGGTTACAATAAGATAACTACAGACTTAATGATAGAACTAGAGCTCGACTCTTCCTCAATGTCTCACAATACTGACGACAACTAGTAACAACCCGACCAACCAACCTTTCATAGTACAAAATACATGCTTAAATAGGTGGCCCGAAGGTCTCACCATGATACAAAACTGTGGGCCTATCCCAACAGTAACCCAAAACCCTAATGATAACAGTCGGCCTATTTGTACTTTGAACCATCGCTTACTAGTCACACCGCAGCTTCCTGCAGTCTTCTGCAATTTTCGACGCTGATCGTGGGTATGGGCACCGCTTCCTCGGTCGCTCCCCTTCTGTCCTTTATCTTTAATACCTTGGCCCATTGCTCCTTCTTCATTTATGGGGGTAGGTGAGCCCTCATGTCGTTGTCGTTGCCTTAAATGCAGTGGTTGAGTTCTCTTCTCGGCCGCTTCAAGTACTGTTTCCTTTGAATTTCTTGTTTCTACCACCGTGATTTCCAGCCTGCGATCCGCGGTGGGAAATGCGCTATGGCGTCGTACCTTTATCACGTCGCATCACTTATATCACTAGCTTATCGGCATCGCCAAAATTGTCTTTCCTCCAAAAATTGTCCATCTTCTACCAAAAATAGCAGCTTTTCCTGTAGCTGCGGGGCCCTGCTCCAACAGTCCCCTAACACTTACTTGTGGCTTGTCCCTGAGCCACTAACAGCTGGTTTCTTTTTCTGTAGCTTCTCCTTGGCTTCCTGCAAAGTCCTTGAGAATCTCTCCTTGAGTCCTGTGACATCTTTGTCCATAGCTTCGATACAGTATTATGCCACTTCAAGCATAACTTGACTAATCATGGGGTCTTCTGTGCTATCAATTACACTCTTGCTTGCAGTGAACTCCTTGACATTCTTCTCAACCGCATCGACCAGCTCTGCGATTTGTTCCTGATACAGTTGAAGCATATTATTGAATTGTATCTCTTTTTCTCGCAACCACTGTGCTTCCTGTTGCAAACGGTTCATCTCTGTCATCTTCTTCATATTTGCAAGAGCTCCTAAGCTCTTAAATTCTTCCTTTATTGTTGCTATTGCATTCTATGTGTTTTGGATGCTCTGCTGCAAATCCAATCTATCTGAGAGCTCTTCTAGCTCCGACCATGTCTTCATTGCATCAGCTAGCAATGACTCTGCATCATCTATGCGACACTTCATCTGTGTTGAAGTGATTCTAAAGGCATGTGCCCTTGATTCCTTGTCTTCCTCAGGTGTTCCTGGTGCTCGAGCGTCAAGCTCAACAATCTGCACCTTGTGGTCTTCCTTCATCTTGACCATTGTCTCTTCTAGAGCCTTTTCCCTATCTACAATTCTTCTTACTTTCTGCATTAGAGGCAAGGCAAAATCTATGTTACATTGGGGTAACTCCAATGCGATGTTCTGCAGGACTTGACTTAGATCCTGTTCTCTTTCTTCATATAGTCTTAACTCCTCCGACTTTGTCCGAAAGCTTGCAGTGAGCTCTGCATTCTGTTGTATCAGCTAAGTGTTCTGGTTATAAGTCACAAGCTCTCTATCCCTGAGCTCTGCGACTATATGCTACTAGATCATCTGTAGTTGATCAACAAGGAATTGTGCCAGATTAACCTCAACAGGGTGTCTAACCTCTATCTGCACATCAATCATCGAAATAGGGAATCAGATGCTCCTGGCAGTATCAGCACTGTATTGGTGCGATCCTTTGGAAATACTTCCTCGTGGGAAATCGATGGTTTTGAGCTTTCTCCTGCTGTCACCTTGACTAGCTGAAGCTGCGTCATGGCAGTCTTCTCAGTTAGTGCTTTCAAATCTAGAAGCTGCTTATCTATCGTGCTCTGTAGCTTGTCCTGCGATGTCTGCATCGCCTGAAATGAGTCCTGCATCATCACTTGCACTCTCGCTGCGATGAGATCATACTCATCCTCTATTAGTGCGGTCTCTGTAGTGGGCATTGAGATTTTGAATTTTTTCTTCTTTTTTGCCGCTGGTGGCACTTCTACTACATCTTTCCTCTTAAAACCCACCTGACCTTTTCCTTTGTCTACTGGGTCTATCAGTGCGGTTTCTGCTGGTACATTTCCTGCTGTGGCATCTTCTAATGCATTCTTCCACTCTTCATCAAAGTCTTTGATGACATCTTCTACATCCTGCACTGTCATCCTGAACAATCCAATAGCCTAGTCATCCTTTCTAAACCCTTTTGGCCTTAGATAGATTGTATGCCTGTCCACAATGAAATCAAGCCGATTGTGATACATGTCAACAACCTCTGTGTTGATCCGCGGTGTCTCATGGATGAATCGCTTCAACAACTTATAGTATTCATAGAATACTATCATATTGATCTTTTTCTTGGCTAGACTGTTGCTTTCCCATAAGTTTGCATATCGTGCACCTCTGCACTCGCCGCCTCGTAGCTATAGAAACTGGGTATGGGGCATCTCTCTCCACCCAATGAATGAACATAATATAAGCAACCACGAGAAGTGGAAGGGGTGGTTTGGCTCATCCTGTGCTACCAAACAATCTACAAGAAAAATATTTAATAAAAACAAACACCAATTAAATTGTTCACCTTCAGCGACCTGCACGGCAAGGTGAATTACTGCTCCTGTGACTTCTTGTTGGAGAAGGGTCCCGCAGCTACAGAAGAAGTTGCCAGTTTAGCGGACAGACAATTTTGGTGGAGAGGAGATAAGATGGAGCTATGACATCGTAGCATGTTTCTAGCTACAGAGTAGAGCTGGAAATCGTGAATTTTAGGGCAGAGAAGTCAAGGGAGACGACGGTACCTGGGCAGCCGAGAAGAGAAAGCTCACCCACTGCATTGAAGGTAGCGGCGAATATAGGAGGGCTCAGCTACCCTCATAAAGGAAAAGGAGCAACGAGGCCGAGGTATTGAAGACAAAAGACAGAAATAGGGAAGCGGTGCACAGTACCCATGGTCAGCGCCGGGAAGCACAGAAGACTGCAGAGAGCTGTGGTGTGACGGAAAGCGACTACCTCAAGTATAGATATGTCGACTGTCACTAGTTAGGGTTTTGGGTTACTGTTGGGACAGGCCCACAGTGTTGTAATGGTTAAACCTTCGGGCCACCTATAAAGGGATATATTTTGTATTGTAAAAAGGGTTGGTCATTTTGTGGGCTAGACAGTTAGACAATAGTTGGACCATTGTATAGAAGCCAAGCTCTGGTTCTATTATTAGCTGTAGATTATCTTACTGTAACCAGTAGCTGGCTCATAGAGCATGCATGTAACAATATGCAGGGATCGACAGAGAGGGAAGAGTATATTGTAAGAGGTGCAATATAGAGTAGAGAAGAGATCTAAGAGAGAAGGGCTCCAGGTTGTGTGCGGAGTTACCCAGAAGATCTCGAGCTGCATATGCAGTGCAGCAGAACTGTGTTTACCTTCCCCCAAGCTATAATAGAAACACAGTTCTGTGGATGTAACTTCCATCCTGGAGGTGAACCATGCTAAAATCGTGTGTTATGTGATTGATTCATGTGTTGTGTTTATTTGTTGCATCTATCAGTTATCACATGGGCCTTGTTTACAGTTTAATGTATGTATGCGTTATTCAGTTTACAGCACTATAGAAGATGAATGCAAGTTGAAACCCTTAAGTATTTTGTATAAGAGTTTATCTATGTTTCAGCTCTTAGAGTTAAGAGTCACAGAGTTAAGCAATCTTGTATATTGAGTCCCGTAAGTTGGAACGAGTAGCACTGAGTATGCTGAGCCGCAACGGTAGGATATCGCAAGGAGGCGGTATCGCACCAGCAGAGGAGCTGTGGTGCACTATGGTTGAGAATCAGCGTAGGAAGGAGTTACGCATTTCCTAAGGCACAGCGATGCGATAAGGACTAGAGTTGTCGCAAGTAAGAGGAGGTTGCGCGTCGCAGAGAGAGAGAGAGATCTTGCAGGCTAGAAGAGCTGCGAGACACCCAGGCTGCCTCAGAACCTGGTCGAAGACACTTGAGTCTATTGGCCAACCCATTAGAATCACATCATGTGAGACTTCAGGCCGCTCTACAGTCTATCGCTGAAAGGGCCAGTGAGCTAGGGGTGTTGTTGGTTAACTACAGTAAACTCGGGTCTGCCCAAGCAAACCAACAAATGGTTTCGTTGCCGGTTTTGAACAAACTGAGCATTGATGTTCTGGTGGCGGCCTACTAGAGATGAACTCAATGAGTGGGTTTGGTCTAACCAGAAAGAGTTTGCCGAGCAAGAGAACAGGAGTCCTAAACTGAGTACAGAGGCCTGGTTACAAAAACATATCGTTACAGACCTGCATGCGATATTTTTTGCGACCTTTGGGAATGAGCTTTACGACTGGTTATCAAAGTTGACTGATACAAGCATATTCAAGAAGAAAAGATACATTATCTGGACACTGGAGCTGATTCAGACCGTGAAGAACCTTGATAATCCCCTCAGAAGTACAGTAGACTTCTGGCTTGCGAGTGTGCTAGAAGGCTTCGTCACAGAGTTTGCAGTCGACCAGAGAAAAAGCTTCAGCGAGGCTGAGCGCTACTTCTTCAAAGGATATCGCGGTAAGTACCTTAAATATTTAAACTTGTCCATTAAGATGTTATTACATGAAAAAGGAACAATGGATCTAGTTTCAGATGAATAAGTAAAGATAGTAATGTCACAAGAGTTTGAAAGTGATTTTGATGACATTGGACGCACACGTAGTGGAAAGAAGTATAAAGTAGATTTCAGATCTCCCATATTTGAAGATAGTCCAGATAATACTAGACAATAGAGTCATAGTACTACAGAAGGAACAGAAGGGGGTATCCCTTACCACCCTTACACCCCACAGAAACAGACCAGGACTCAGAACAATCCCGTAGGAACTCCATCCAGTAGCTCGCAGATAGTACCTATCACTGCTACATCACCTTCAGCTACATCGCCGAGTGGTAGTAGCACAACAAATCAACATCCACCTCATAGAAATAGAATGGGGGATGATATGAAGCTACCTATTTTTAAGGGTACAGGGGCAGAGGACCTAGAGCAGCATTGGTATCTATGTGAAGCCATGTGGACCATTAAAACCATCAATGACGATACCATTAAAATTGTATAGTTGGTCACCACGCTAAGAGATCGAGCCTTAACATGGTATATGAAGTATACCACAGTACCCAGAACACTTGTATAGATCAAGACAACCATGATTAAAGAGTTTAAGAAACCTAAGTCTGAGTCACAGTGCATTACAGAGCTCAAAGATATCAAATAGCTACCTACAGAGTCAGTGTGGGACTTTGATCTGAAATTCAAATCCCTTATAGACCAAGTTAGCTTTGAGTTTGCACTGGAGTAGCATAAAGAATGGTTTATTACAGCGCTGATCCCTCACATCAGACTGCCATTAATGTAGTAGAAAATCTAGATGCAGGATGACGCGTTGGAGATGGAAATGAAACTAGAGGCTTCACCTTTAGCAGAAACCAGCACAGGCATGACAAATCTACAAAACCAGTTGGCTAATCTCATGTTACAGTTGCACAAGCTTAAGAAAGGGAAAGAGGTTGCGCAAGACATATGGTGCATAAGATGTAAAGCACAAGGCCATACTAAAGACAACTGTCCAGTTTTTGTGGAATATATAGCGACAGAGGCTCCAAACCCCTTACCACAGAACCACGGGCCGTGGTGTGAAATATGCAAAATGTGAGGACATCTACCTCAGCAGTGCCCTCTACTTCAGAAGTACGTGCAGACACCTAAGAACTTATACTGCGTCTTCTGCAAGTCTGTAGGCCATGATGAACACGATTGCCGAGCTTATGATCTCATGGTCAGAGCAAAGCAAGATATGTATAGAGTCCAATCAGAACCACAGGGTCCAGCAGTAGGACCACAGCATGATCCGGCTTATGGTGGCCGTGGAGGAGGATTCAGAGGATGAGGATGTGGAGGAGGATTTGGCCATGGAGAAGGCTTTGGTCATGGTCGTAGACCGGTTACTTGCTACAACTGTGGAGTTGTAGGACATTATGCTAGAGACTGTCAGAGTCCCACCACCACTTGTAATTATTGTAAATCATATGATCATACTATAGAGGAGTGTCCTACCTTGATAGCTAAGATCAGAGAACCTAAGCCAGCAGCACACCAGAACATCTAGCTTATTGCTGCTGAGCAGGAAGAGCCAAAACCAAGAGTCAACATTGTGACTCGCAGCGGTGTTTCCACCAGTGGGACATCACCGGATAATGAAAAGAACACAGGTCAGGAGTGGGTGCGCAGAGCTCCTAACAAAGCAACACCACTTGACCTGCAGAAGAATAAATAGACATTTCAGGAAGCTAAGACTCTCTTTGATGACCCTATGCAATCAGCATCATAGGTACCACCGTCTAGGGGTGTACCGAAGTAAGCACCTTGTGGCGTTATCCCTGTACAGATATCGCAGGCTACCACATCGGGTACACGCGATGAGGATGAGATGACAGGAAGTGTACAATCCTTCCTGTGGAGCTGTTTAAAACTCGTGAGAAATGAGAAAGCTATCAGAGAACTTTAGCACATCATAGATCAGTGTCAGCCATATTCTTCTGTGAGCAGTACACAGCGTGCTGTTCATAACTTTTACAGGACATACAAGAACAGGAAGAGAGATGCGACTCACAGCCCAGGTTGGAGAATTCGAAATGGATGAGGTGATCCTAGATCTAGGATTAGACGTAAATGTTCTGACTAAGCAGACATGGGAATAGATGGGTAGCCCTAATTTAGTCAGATCGCCTATTCATCTGAGATTAGCTAATCAGCAGCAAGTATCACCCCTGGGTCGATTACCACAAGTGCTAGTTGAAATTGACGGAGTTCGCAGCTTCACGGACTTTGAAGTTATAAAAATCATTGGCGACAGTAGACCATATCCAGCACTACTAGGCATTGATTGGGTGATCGGTAACATGGCTATTATCGACCTAAAGAGAAGACAAATGACCTTTGAGGATGTGCAGATCCGGGTCATTGCACCCTTGGATCCTTTTCAGGGTCCTAGATATATTGAACCTATCCGAGCAGAGGAAGAGGCGCATAACATGGAGAGCCTCTATCAGATGACTGCGAACCAGAGCAACTACATCAATCTGACCGTAGAAGGGAACATTAGTTGGCGATGTGACAACTCATGCGCATCAGATTCAGATGTTGGTCTAGAGAATTGGCAGAACAGACTTCACGAAGTCTCAGCGCGTAGATGCGTATACTTGACTAAGTCACTGCGATGGATTGGTGCAGAGATCAATGAGATTCCATCGTTTCATGGTCTAACGGATATCTAGGAATTTCTCAAGCAGTTTGAACAACAAATTCCTCACAAGCAGAGGATCACAGCTATGGACCTTGCAGTACGAGCCACACCTGCAAGATGGTGGTGTTCACATAAAGAGAATATCGCATCATGGGATGATATTAAGAAATTGATGGCGATAATATTTTCTATCGACAGAGAGTATGTCCAGCAGAAGTACACAGGAGAAAGTGACCCCAGATCACATATTCAGGCATGCGAACAGAATTGGTCAGACATTCCTGAGGATGAATGGGTTCACCGATTCATTCACACTTTGGACACAGTTCCAAGGAACTGGTATACAGAGACTGAGCTGCGCAAGGGAACAACTACATGGCCACTTATGATAGACAACTTTCTACTCACCTTCACTTTTGAATCTGAATACCCAAGTGTTGACTAAGCCCTAGATATAATAAAGACCAAGATATTTGAGGATTTTACCTTATCAATACAGACTCAACCTGAGTGGGCCACCCAGTTAAAAGATGCGCTTGAGTGCTATAAATTTGGAACAGAAGCAGAGGATGAGGATGAGGATCCTCGCAACACCAACATTCCAGAGTCAGAAGGGACTCGCAATGTTGAAGGACCACAGTTAGAAATTCCAGCAATCACAGAGCTCATCAAGATTAAAAATATCAATATTGGCACATACACAGAACCAAAGTTTGCCTCTATCGGAGACTATTGGAACGATGAAACAGTCGGACAGATTGCAGACTTGCTACATGACTATCAGGACCTATTTCCCACCAAGTTCACAGAGATGAAGGGAATAGTTGGAGACTTGGGAGTAATGAGGATACCATTTGTTATACAGCTGATTGGCACCTCTCCGTCCGAGTGCTGACATCCCTCAGGTTGGCACACAAAAGGACACATATGGATTGAGGTTTGCCCAGTTTCATTATACCTTGATTGATGCTGCAACACATTCCCTTTTTATCCAGCTGGTTACTTTGCTATTTTGAGCGTTGAGATGTATGCGCGACTCTCCCTATTAGCAGGTCGCGCATATGCGCGGGTGTCAAGTTCAGCAAGTCGCGCATAGATCTATGCGCGGGTTGTCCTTATACAAAGTCGCGCATGATGCGCGGGTTGCCTTACTACAGACCCGCGCATATCTCCCTCAAAATTAATTTTTAAAAGCACGCGTTAATGGAAGATTAGTTATCTTATTTATCTTAATCCCATTAACTGCTGCAACCTCCCTAACCTTCGAGAACTGCCTCATTTCATCTATATAAATAGAGGCCTTGGGGAGGGGTTTGATAGATATACTTGGAGAGCAAAGTTATGCTGGTGGATTTACTACAAAACCTTTGGAGCAGAGAAACTCAGAGTCCTTTGGTGACAGAGGAGTCCCTTGTACAGGCATTGGGTTGTAACCTAAACTCCCTCTTTTATTGTTAATAAA
>LPNX010436416.1:0-16649 GCA_001517045.1 Pseudotsuga menziesii | reverse complement strand
GTGGATCGCATATTCACATAGGTGCTATCATGGGGAAACAACTTTGCACACTTGGGTAACTGATCTTATTGTTTATTTTATAGTGCCTCTTTGAGACTGTGGTGAGCAATTTCCACACATCTACAGCTCACGGTCAGCCCGTGAGTTTCAGTGCTCTTTTACGAATGCTACAGCCACAGCTTTCAGTTGATGAAAGAATATGAGAATATGAGCTATTACATTGAGAATATGAGACAGGGAGATCTTTAGTTATAACTATAGAACTACCTTAAAATCACATGTTTTCAATTGGCTGACAAACAGGATCTAGGTTAACAATGGGTGGAATTTGCTGTAGAATGATCCCAGGAACAATCCCAACAAAGTCATGAAAAGCATACAAAATAAAGGTAAAAAATTCAATGTGGATTATTCTGATGCCTTTGCACTAATATATGTAACACATTTACCAATGACCATACACTGTTTCTAGTTGATTATTTGTCTTTTATCAGTGTATTTGCTTGTTATACTGCCATTTTGTTACAATTTGAACAATCATAAAATCTGTGATGAACTCCCCATAGGTTGATGGTAGGAATATTAATATCCATCCATACCCTTCAACAATATGTTTCATTATTCTGATTTTTTTCTACCAATATTCCAACCCTCCTTTGGCATACTTAAAAAACATTGATACAGCATGAGTGAGAAGTGTCATGCCAGAAGCACTATGCTTGCACAGCTGACCTTCTTGGTCGTGCAAGGCATTTTGGATGGACTCAACACTTTATTAAGAAAGAAGCCATTATAACCTGATCCTGCAGTGTAGGTCCTTGTTTGATGCATCCATATTTCATTGTCATTTTGTAGTGTATGCCAATGCAATAATGTTATGCAATAATGTTATGAGGGAATTCTTAATTGGACAAGTTTCATTAACAGGATTGGTGGTATTTGAAGGGTTTTTTGTGAAATGGATATAAGTATCCTAGTAAAGTCATTTCACAAAAACTAGGAATGCCTAAGAACGGATCCTAGTAAAGTCATTTTGCTTAAGTTTTATTTGGGGAACACTGAGGACTCATTGATGTTGAATCAATCCAATAAAAACAGAGTACTGTGCTATGCATCTATTTCTCTAATCATTTGATATCCTCAATTTAAAAATGACAAACAACTATGCACAAAATGTCTTTATTACCTAGTACGAATGGGTAAAATTCTTCGCCAAAAACTGTATGCAGCAGAAGAATATCATGATAAAAATAAGTTGTGATAAGTCTGTAAAAATAGTAAACTAACCTTTGTAGTGCCTGTGGAATTGATATACATGTAGATAGGCTTCTCAGGGTCATCATACTGCAGATAGAGTAATTCTGCCATAATTAATTCTGTCGCAGCTGGTACAAGTGACATTCCCAAATAGACAATTCGACTTTTAAACAAATAGGATGCTAGATCTGGAGGCAGTTGCTCCCATGCAGTTCCTCTTTGAGAGGGAATAACCTTCAACAGTGAAAGTTTTATCAGAAAACATGCAATGTGCACAAGTAACAAGTTGCAACCCAAATACTGATAGATAAAGAACATAAGATCTAACAGCACATAGCTCTCTAACTATTTATTTTGCAGATTACGTGAATAGAAATTCGTAACCAATCATTGCCATTCCTTACATTTCAAAAGATTGGTAATGCTAACATTTTCAATATAAATCATATAAAACACAAGACCTGTACCATTTAGTTAGGAACTGGTGACAATGTATATTTTTGAAGTCACTGATGGTGTGAAAAGATCTCACACTTGGAAGTGATGGAAAAATTAATGGAGACTTTACTACAACAGCATAGACATTAATTTCCCACTTACACTCGGCCACCTATTTAGGAACCAAATGGTGCTCGGAAAGGATGCAGGGCTTTATGTTTTTAGATAAATTGCATCCTGCATGCCAAAAAGTTGTATTCTTAGTAATTAATTGTGTCTACAACCCTATCACTAAAAAGCTGGATAGGGTGTGTAGGACATGTGGTTGAATTCAGGTGATCACAGGCCTCCTGGGAAGCAAAAGTATTACAAGCATATCTAGAAGCAAATGAGAACAAGGTTTGGAAGCACCTACTTTTGCCAAAGACATCTCCCCAGTGCTGCATGGAAGACTACTCACGACAACTTGATTAAGGAATGGCATGAACATCCTCTGTAACAAGAGGCAGAGAATCAACTAAACATCTCTTTCTGGTTTGTCCATTTGTCAAGGAGATATGGCTGAGGATTGCTACAAAAAATGTGCATGGACCTGAACACTTTTGGTGAGATGTCTAGTTTTATTTTGTGTTGAGATTTTTTTTATTTCTAAACTTTTGGTGAGAAACTTCTAGACATATCCGATACTCATACCCATGCTCCCTATGTTCCCACTTTTCGAAAACTTGTGCAACATAGATATTTAACTAACAAATCAAGGGTGCATATAAAAATGATATAACATATATAAAGAAACAACTGAACTAGAAAGCAGTGACATTTCAGCAAATTTATTAACAGGAACAACTTACAACTAAATAGTAAATACACAAAATGGAAAATGAGAAATAAAACTTGTTCATTAAATGAGTAATAGATGACAAGCAGAGCACAATATCAAATCTGAGGGTATTGAAAAAGCATATCATTACCTCTGAAAGTGCAGTGATTAATTGATGCACTCTTAAAAATTGAAAAAACTAACCAAGATTGATGTTATGAACCAATTGAGAAACCATAACCACATAAGAAGTGTAAATCACAGATACAGTAAAAATAATCCATGTTAGTAATGGCAAGATATGGAAACTCACATATCCATTAGAGTCAAGTGCAACCGAATGTTCATCTCCAGCAGATACACGAATTACATGAATATTATTCCTCTTGAAAGCTTGCACAACCTGTGGTTGCAGCTCATCTCGTGGATCCCCATGGCCAAGACAGAAATTGGAACCATAACCAAAAGAATATAACGTACCATCCTCAGTAACTGCCATAGTATGACTGACACCTGCAGAAATTTGAACAACAGGACCAAGACTACTGAATCTCTCGACCTTCCTTGGAATAGGTCTCTCTAGAGTATCCCCATGGCCCAACTGATCATGTAAGTTGCTGCCACATGTATAAACTTGCCCATGTCTTGTAAGAATGACAGTGAAACTGAGACCTGTTGCAACCTGCAAAATCAATTAGCATACCTTATATTATAACCAGATGCTATTGTTTAACTTCTCTTCCACACTTTCATGATAATAATAATTAAATTTGATTCAAATATAAAAACAAAAAGATTCCTCTTATACTTTCCAGTACAAAAGTTTGATAATTTCAGTTTGCCTACAAATAACAAAGGGAAAAGTAAAAGTAAGATTTGCATCGCGAAGAGTCTGCCATGTCAAGCCAAGCAAAACCAAAGATCTAATGACATACTCCTCAATTAGTCTGTCCACTTCTCCACGAGTAATTGCATCTTTATAATTTCTCCACATAAGAATGATGAAAGCCATTTCGAAAAGGAAACACTGATCAAGATAAACAGACTAGCCTATTCCACTAAAGGTATATGGCTCAGTGATCCTCAAAAAGGCTTGGAAACACATTAAGCATTTTGAGAGAGAGCCTGCCCATTTATTTAGTGCCACACCAACATCTCATCACTTTAGCTATAAGCAAAGTAGAATATAGATTGAAAATGAGTTTATAAGGATACAACAAACTGTAATAGTGTAATTTACTTGTCAACAGAAAACAGCAGAAAAGAACAGTCCCAAAATTTCATAATTGTCCCATTATCCCCAGTATTGTAAATCTTTAATAAATATATAATGGCAGAGCTAAAGCAATGAATAAGATATTTTAGCAATACAGAAAGATTACATGCATGACAAAGAATGATGAAGAAAGGGACCAGTCCCAACAGATTTTACAATGGCAACGTAAAATCTAGATTGATGATCTGTATTATATGCTCTGGCATAGGAAACATTCTCCAACACATCTGCCCCATTGAGCCCAAACCTGCAGGACCGAAAANAAAAAAACACAATGTTTTCCAGCCATAATATTGCCAAGCTAACAGAATTGCAATATATTGTGATGTTAGTGGTAATTTTGCAATATTTGCAACTCTGCTATAAAACCTAAACCAGGAATACACAAGAAGTCAAGAAATAGCCAATCCTATAAGAATCAAGCTAGATAGATGTCTTGAAGAGTTTAATTCCTTTGAGGAGAATATACCTAGCTCGAGAGCAGAGTTTTATAGTTGCCACAATAAAATTGAAGTTCATAGAGAGGTAAATTTCCTGAAGAAACAAGAAAGTTTCAGGCAGAGACCAGTTATGAAACAATTCGTTTCAAATAATTAAGAGCAGAATGAGAGGTTTGCTGCCTCAAAGTTCAAACAACCATATCTTTATACGAGCTTCAAACTAGTGCCCTCAAATATGCAGCTAATGAGTAGTATTATTTTGCCCCAATCAACCATCAACCATTTTCTTCCATGCGAACACCATAATGAACTGCAGCGCCCACCTATAAATGATAAGATCCCATTTATATTTATTACATTAGCCATATCAAAGGGCAAGCGGCCACGCTAGGATGAACCCTCTGCGACTAAGGTAGCATCTGGTGCCTGAAATGGTTGGCTCTTTGTTTTCATGACAATGGTTAATACACTGTGTTACGAGAAACTAGAAAAGGAATGGGAAATGAAAACAGAACAAGAAACGGGGGTAAAGGGATTTGGGGATAAGAAACATGAATCCCCTTGCCAGCATATATTTTGCATATGAAATTGATTAGTAATACACTCATGCAGTGTCAAGATGGGAATGGAAAAGAAAACCAAGTAGGGAACAAAACAAGAAATGGGTCTCCTAGTTAGGCTTCCGTTAGCACATTTACGATAGATACAACTGCTCTAGAACACTTCCAGAGCCCTAATTTTGGACATTATGATAATGAATGTTTAGTGGCTTTGGGCCGATTTCTTATAATGTGTGTAGCTGCTGGGTATGTGGCATAGAGCCTAGAAGGGTTTATCATATTGCCCCAGATTTTGGCTGGTGTGGACTACTGTTTCATTAATAAAATTTACAACATACAAACATATTTTAAAATAATAGCTGCACATTTTTTCCTCTGAGAACCTTACTTGACAAGTAACGCAGAGAGTGTGACATAATTGGGTTTTTCCTGTACAAAATTCCCCATAGATCTCTATGATTGATCCAGTCTCAACCCCTCCTGTTAAAAAAAGAGCAAACTCTCAGAATCATGGAATGTGCCTAAAAACAATTATCAATGCCCACAAATAATTCCACCAATCCCATCATTAATAACAATGCCACTCAACTGTATCCTTGTAACCAAAGAACTCTCAAGCAAGTTCTGCAGAAATTAATTTACCTTCTAGTATCTTGTCAAGTTCTCTAGAGCCAGAACTTATCTGTATAATCTCAAGGGTTGAGCATGCAGCTGGATGGCACTAGTGAAACCCATGGGAACCAATTTTGAGGCTGCTAGAGGCAATAATCCATCCCGAAGATATGAGATGAATATTTCATTGTATTGCAGTAGCGTATGGCCCCGTGATCGCCAAAATGCCATGCGGAGGGAAGAACGCGGCAAAACTCAGGACGGCCATAGCTTGAACCCGGTTAGCTATGGCTTGAGTGAAATGTAATGTTAGAAAGAGGCCTATCACATTGGCGCCAAAACCCAAATTGTTAAACTACACAAATATATGGTGTTGTTAAATTGTTAAAATACACTAACAACATTTAAAATTGAACCCTTTCGAGCCCTTCAAAGGGATAATGGTTCTATCCTTCTTAGAAGTGTAAAGTTAAAATTTCCATTAAAACAAAATTAAAATCTAATGTTTACCCTTCTAATTAAGAAGGGCATAATTTATGTCAATATTTCAAAAGAATGGCAACATTTGAAACTACCCATCCATATAAATTTCTCAAGATATTGAAATTCCTATGCTATAAATTTTAACTTGTCATTCAAAATATTGGAAATTTGATAAATTATAATAACTCACTCACTCATGTCATGCACTCAGTGCTTAGCTGTGCAAGATGACAAGTAATCACTGATTACTATGAGGCACTAGCCATCAAGATGTGACTCCGACTCTCGATGGGGTTGCAATCTAAAGTGTGGCAATGTTTGAATGACTACGACTATAACAACAGAGAACAACTACTAGTCTACTACTAGGCCCGAAACAAGATGAAAACTTTGTTCCTACTACCGATGTGAACCTCGTGACCAATGTCCACTCTTTTTTCGTCAAAATGAGATTCAAAAGGCCAGTTTGATGAGTCCTCCTCTACAAGAATTCATTTCTTGCATGAATATCATGGACTCACGACAACTATAAACAACACTCGATGTCATGCAAATACAAATAATGGCATGTAGCTAAGATCACAAACTGTACATAGGTTGATTTATGCAATGCTATAGAGAGGTGTCATTGGGCACACGATATGGAGAAAAAATGAGTTAGAAAAAACATTTGGACCAAAGCACCTAAACAATGGTTATTAATAAAATTAAAAAAACAATTGTTGGCTCAAGAATAGTCTTTCAATTTGATGGGTGGCATGATCATGATTTATTCTCCCTCCGTCCTTTTATACATCTGTGGTTTCTCACAACAATTGTCCTCAACGGTCACCACCAAAATACATATAAAAATTACCTATCTTTACATCCTCTTCTATATAATCCTCATCTCATAGTCATAACTAAGGATTATTATGCATGCACATCCTCGCATTATAATATCAATTAGGTCAAGGCGGAAAGACAACCATAAAATATCAAATGTGTCAAGATGAAAAGAGTAAGAGACGGTGTTGTCGCTATAGAGACGGTCAGGCGTGGATACAGCGACGTCCAAGAGTTTAGGCGTGGATACAGCGACGTCTAAGAGTCCAGGCGTGGATACAGCGACGCCTCGTTCATGTACATCGTATTTTACACCAAAAAGTAAGAAACGTGGAAAACCTCCGTGGAAAAATCCGCGCTTTTGTACTAGTGTCCTGTGTAAAGAATGGCCACCAAATCCATTCTTTGATAACCTTAAAAAGATATTCCCACATAAGAATATGGGCCTCTTGTGACCAAATTTGGTCATTTATCTTCATATTTATCTTAATTTCATTTAAGTGTGATAAATTACCAATTGTTATGTGGTCATTAATTCCCGTGACCAAATTTGGTCATTTATCACACTTAGTTTTTTTCATGGGACCAAAAGTGGTCATTTATCACACTTAGTTTTTTTCTTGGGACCAAAAGTGGTCATTTATCTTGGTCGTTTTTAGTTAGCTCACTTAAAGTGACCAATTTTGGTCATTTATCCCTTGAAAAAACCAATGGAGACCAAATTTTTTGGTCTCCTGGTCACTAATTACTCATTTTGTACTAGTGTTGGTATGTTTTAAATTAATGTGAAAAGATGAGTGAATTAAATTAGGCAGGGGGACTCCAGATATACCTAGGGGGTACTTGGAGTATGTCCAAAAGTAACAACCACTACGTCTACCTGCAAGTAATGTGTGGGATGAATGGAGTCCATGAGACTCTGTTCATAATACACCCACTAGGATGTAACAGAGATCGACACCTCGAGGTCACTGTCCAGTAATTCCCACTTCCTTTGGTTATTTTTCCACCATTTACGGTTTAATCGAGGCGTTGGATTTTCACCTGAGCTGGTTAATTGGGAAATTGAATCCTAATTATTCTAGTCACTCGTATTACTTTTGATGCATCTTGACTGATCGGATGAACCGCGGCCAAGTGCAGAGCATACACACCAGAGTCTTGTCAATTTTAGTAAATGTTAAGAGCATGTTCTTGTTAAAAAATACCCTCCAAGAATCTCCTTCAGTCCAACTGGACCTCAATCGTGAAATCAAGGAGGGGTTAATTTTACTGCTTTCTTATGAAAAATAACAATGAAAATAGAAGCAGAAATACACACCACCAGTTTTCTAATTAATCTTACCACGATCCTCTTTCACCTTTCGGTTCAATCAAGGATTCATGGATTAATTATTAGTATTAATTTGATTTAAAAATATGGAATAATTACAAATATGATCAAATTATACAATCCTACATGACAAGACTAAGCTAGAGCAAAAAATGGAAAAAAATGCAAAAAGTGAAACGGATGTGGATCGTCCCTTAGGGGATGGGGAGTGGGATCGAAAGATCCTACTCGAAGTGATTCTTTTTTATTAAGGGTTACAATATAAACAAACTAATTTTCAATTTTTTCCTTGTTATTTGGGATCCAAAGGCTTACAACAAGCTTAAAAAGAAGCACAATGGTTGGGAAGCCTCCAGGAAGCTCTGGTTCACCCACGAGTCGGAAAATGGGCAGAGTCTCCTTCTTCTTTTTTTAAACTTTCTAAAAAATAGCAAGAAATTAAATCAAATGTACCCAAAAACACTTTAAAAGTGTTCTGGGTCACCACACTAATTACCGGAAAGAGACTAAGTTAAAAATTGTTAAAAAGCGTTAATTTAGTTTTGCAAAAAGGAACCAAGGAAAGCAAGATTTCCTTGGGATCTTGGATTTTTGTTTTGGAAGCCACTATGATATGCAACTTTCTTGCAGTATTTTAAACTTTAAAGAATGAAAAAATGAAACTACCTTATGAGCAAGCTACAAATTTCCTTTATAATGCTTATAAAAGAGGGTAATTTGGACTAGATCTTTTCAAATATAACTTTGCATGCAAAATAGAATTGAGATCTAAACATAGGAAAGGATCTTACTAACTATATCTATATATGATTTTCTTAATGAGATCTTTCTAAGCGATAATATTCTTAAATGGTAACCAATTTGAAGAATATTTAATTTTGAAGGAGGAAGAGGGAAAGAGAAGTGCTTGTTGCTGAAATAGATCTGCAAAAGAAACTTGTCAGTGAAGCACCGAGGGGCACAATCTTCACAATATTTATTGGAAAACTGGTGGAACCAAACTTGAACCAAAACTCTTCCAATCACGGCAAACCTGCAAGCTAAACAACAAATCCTATAAACAAAACCATTAAATGTGAAGGTACATATAATGAGAAATAGATGACATAGCATGAAAATAATCTTGTTTAGCATGCAAATATTAGCTCATTCAAACATATGTAGAAAAATAGGAGTAATTAAACTTACTTACAATGATCTATTCCTATGATTCCAATAATCGTTTAGGAAGACAACAGTTTTAATGCAAAAATGAAAAAATAGTAGTTCTCCTCAAAAGTAGCATGATAATGATGATCCACACATGAAAAGTACTCAACAATTTAACCTCCAAAGCTTCTCTTTTATTCCAACAAAAAGAATGATCAATACAAAAATTTCACAATAGCAAGTCTTTATTCCCAGCTCTAACTAGCTTAGAAAAGAGAAAGGATGCTTTATTTATAGCCAGACTAGCGAAGAGGGGTGCATGACTGACTGAAGGAGAGACTGCAGTTGATGGAGAGTTAAGCCGAGCCTGGTCTGATGATGAAATAAGTCTAACTAGACTGGAACTTAAAATTGGAGTGAAACCTCACTTAGTGAACTGAACCACCCATAACCCAACTGCCAGATTCATCCACACATGTGGAGGAGAGAGAAAGGAGGGTGCAACCCCTAGATCTGCATGAGCCTGTTAAGCTCCACTTCAGCCCTGATCCATGCCTTTAGTCAAGGAAAGATAACTCATGGTCAATCCGAAGACAATGAGACTAATTTCAATCAAATCGGATCAAATTCCACTTATTTAGGAATGTGGATTTGCTCCATTATTTAATTAATTTTTAATTAAATTAATTAATATTTGATTTTTTTGGATTTTCTTACCTGAGTGATGGAAAAATCACTCAAAACTTAGGAAAAGTGGGTCTATGGGTTTTCCGGGTGCTCTGAGTTAGGAAATGAGCACCCCCATGACTGAAAATGACTTTTAACCCCACTTTTTTTACAAGACCAATTTTTCCACTTAGAATATTAAAAAATAGCCTAAGTTTTGTGGAAAAATTAAAATTAAAAAAAAAAACAAAACCTAAGGAGACTTAGCACATGTTCATATGAGTCGACCATAATTCCTAGCATGTTTATACATTGAAACACAGACTCTAATAACCTCAATCGGCCCAAATGTCAAGCCGACCACCCCAACTTTGGAGGTATTGAGTGAAAAGCTAAGAAATTATCAGTTGTTTATTCAACAACCAATAATAACCAAGGGAAAAAAGACTCTTGGTTGACCGGATTGACAAATACAGTCCAGGAGATCGAGTCTTTTACAACACTACTGTTCTATAACATTTTATTACAAATCCCCCAAGGGGGTGTGAACATGTGGTAGATAAAAAAACACTTTCCAGAAGCAAGTCTGAAGGAATTCTAAATTCCGAACAAATTATATTTTTTCGGTTCACCAGGCTCACTTGATAAAACCACCCAAGTAAAACTTAGGTGGTAACAGGACCCAGTCACCCAGCCTCTAGTGGTCATGCTGAGGGAAAACTCTTATCCTCTATAGGTCATGTTGAGAGCAAAGAGTGAGCCACTGCTAGTCATGTTGAAACCATTGAGAAAACTGGTTGTTTGAAGTGCAAAATCAATTTCCCTTATAAGCTATGCAAGGGAGATCATCTTACTCACCAGTGCCCTGCTATCAAAGAGGTGTAAAGAGTGTGGTCCATGACTCAAGAATTTTCTTCTCTTGAACAACCTATAGTTTCTCAAAAACCTACTCAACCTTTCGTTGATCTTGTGGTTGAACCAATCCCAGCTTTGGTCAATCCCACTCTTCTTTCAGAGAGTGATCTTGATGTGATTGAACCAATGTCATATTTTGTCAATCCCACTCTCCCTTCGGAGAGTGACTTTCATGAAGCAATTGAATAGGTTCCATTGTCGATCAATCCTGCTCTTCATTTGGAGAGTGAAGTGTCTGTTGGACACATTTTCTTCACTTCCAGTTCAGAAATTACTAAACAAGGGGGAAGTAAACTTGCTTTGGATCAACCCCCACCAAGCTCTCAGATTGCTTTCTTTGATTGGGATAGCCTAGTTGAGTCGCGCCTTCCTTCTAATGCACCTTTTTAAATAAAGGTCAAAGTTGAACCATACACTATTTCTCATTGCATTGTTGATGAAGGAGCCTTAGTTAGTATCTTGTCTACTCGTGCTTGGCGAGGCATGGGATCTCCTAGCCTTATGTCAAAATCTAGTCAAGTACTGGAATTTGATAGAAGGAGTAGTATAGCCTTAGGAATTATTTCTCAAACACCTGTTACTTTGGGTGAGAAGACCGTCTTAGTTGACTTCATGGTGATAGAAGACCCCTTGGACTTCAATATGCTCCTTGGACATGATTATGTCTATGTCATGCAAGATGTGGTATCAACATTATTTCATGTGATGTATTTTAATCATGGCAAAGAAATTGTCACTATCGATCAGTTGGATTTTGTTGATCTATTTCCTGACACAAATAGAGACCAAGTTTTTCCTTTATTGATTCCCAGTGTTTCTATAGACACTACCCCACTAAAGGTGAGCTATGTGGCCTCATCTCCTTTGCGTTCAATAGCCATTGAGAAGCATCCTTTATTTTCATGCTTACCTTCTCGGGTCTTGGTCCCAGCAGTTGACCAGGTGAGTCATCCTATACAGACTATTGGGCCTACTCTCCACTCGGTCGATCCATTTGAAAGTTTAGACATGTGTCCTATCTCAGATGATTTCCTTCCTTCAGATTAAGTCTTCCTAAAGTCTTTGATACAGTCTAACCTTCTTATGGATGTCAATTCAAGTGTGATTAAGTATAACCCTGATTTTCCTAGTAATCCTGACCTTTCTTCTTATGTTGGTCTTGTTGAGTCTTTTGACTCTTCCTTTGAACAGAAAGTTTGTGATCTTGATGAGTTTGATTTTTCTTATGAAGTTTTCAACTCCCGTGATACTAAGTTTGTTCCTACAGACTCTATCTCCCTTGTTGATTTTTTCTCTCCTTTTGAGTTTGATCTTACTGAATATAAATCCTCAAGCCTTAGTGCTCTAGAATATTCTTCGATCGATTCTTCCTTGACTTTTTTTTTGTAGAAGATATCAAAATCACATGTGTTTCTGCCAAAGTGACCTGCATCGGATCTTTTCTTCTGAATATGATTCTGATGTTGTTTTTTCTTGGAGACAATATTTGTAGTTGGATTCACAACTGTTTACTGGCCTCACCTTATTTTTCAAGCTGTAACTACATTTTCATGTGTCCTACTCGTGCTTATGAGCCTGATGCCGGCTTCCACACTTTTAGCTCATTGTACAAGCCCTCATCTTTGTTCTCATCATCGCTAAGCCTTGTATCATTTTTCCTTTGAAACTTGACACCCTTTACCTTGAGGATACATTCCCTGAGTGTCTTTATCCTACTCATGTTCTTTTCATTATGCATATAAATGTTCCTCACACTTGGAACTAGTTTCACTTTCCTCTAACACTCATCTTCTCGCATTTAGAGCATTCTTTCTTCTCTCCTTCGAGATCATTAAAAATAGTAAGGAGGTCACTTGAATTTTTTGGACTCGTTAAAACTTCATGGGAAATATATTGAGTTTCTTTAGGCCCAGTTATGACTCCTCAAAATAGTCTTGACTGTCGAGTAAACTTGTCCATTCAGTCTCATTAAGAATATGTGAATGGGAATCAACATTGGTGGTAGGTTATCGCTTTCTTGAACCATGTGGAATAATATGAGAAAGGATCTCTCTCTTTTCTATGGAATTGAGAAGAGTATTCTCACGCATATGTTTATCACTTTTTTGGACCTTCCTAACTAGGTACGAAAAATGTGCGCCTTGCTTCTTTGGAAGCTAAGAGAGTTATTTTGTGGTTTGTTTTATACTTTTTTGGCCTCATGAGACTAAATTAGACAAAAAAGGACACCCTTGGAGTCTTCTTTGGAGTTTTCAGACTCTCAAAATATGAAGACACCAACGAGGATGTACTGGTTTGGGCTCATAAAATCCACAAATCAGTGCTTTATCAAGCATTCTTCTGTCTCTTCTTCGATCTTTCCAAAAATGAAGAAGGTCCTGATTTTGATTTATTGGACTCGTTGAACCTTTACAAGAAAGAGGGGAAGGGAAGTTCATTCACATGTTTTTTACATCATGGCAGGAAGTCTTGTTTCCTTAAACAAAGCACCAATTTTGAGTCTATCAACAGTTGGGTCCTAGTATTTTGACCTTATCTCGATTCATAGTTTCTTACTCCTCCGGTTGGTTTCTTTTCCAATTATATGGGGAATCTTTCAATGTCTCCTACATTACATATTTGTGGCATTGGTATTTTTGTGTCAAAAGCTGCCTAAGTCACTTTTGTGTCATGCTCACTATTAAAGGATTAAACCTTTGTAAGCCATTATACAGTTTCCTTGACCTTTTGTGTCAGCCATTCACTGGTATCATATCATTACATCATGTATTTGGTGGTCCTTGTCATGAAATTTAGTACCAATTCCAGATATAATTAGTCTTTGATTTACCTCATGTTGGATGACGAAGGATGCCTTAATGCCTTCCTTCCAACGGATCTCTTCCTATCGACTGCAACACATCTTGCTCTGGGAATGAGATTTATATTATTATGATAGTACCTTGGGGATTGCAGTCATCAATGGAAATTTCCCTCACTATTGGGTAGTGGGAATACCTTACTGTCTCCTACTCGATGGATTCTTCAAGTGTTCAACTTCAAGTCCTTGTATTCACACTTGTTAGAATGTACTAGGTACCTTGGGGACCATTTTCATTAATGGTGGTTTCCCATGTGTTTGTTAATGGTTCTCATTATTGATCGATAATCAAACGGTCTCCTCTATGTTTGACTTCAACTCCTTTATTCGCATGGTTAGGATTTGTACCTTTTCAAGTGGTTTGGATTGAAGACCTTGGACCGAAATTACCATCATCAATTTTTTTTATATTTCCCAAGCTGCGCAAGACCTTGTCACACTTCATATGACATTTTTCTAAGACATAGATCCACCTTGTATTTTTGTGGCTATGATCAATTCTTGAGCATGGATCCACCTTGTTCATTTGTGGCCATGACTCCTTTAGATTTGATATGGCAGCTTTTTGCAGATTGAGTGACCATAATAGTTTCATCAGTTATACATATGTTGGATCTTCCTGTATCTTTATGGAAATGATTTGTATATGGACTTGTATGTCCCATAGATCAATTTTTTCTAGCATTTATCTCTCTTTCAGGTACCTTTTTCAAGCCTTTTGATCTTGGATTCTCTGCTCTCTCCATACTTAGTGATCTCCTTTATAATGTATTTTGGCTATCATCTTCCCATCTAACCTCATATATTAGGGGGCATCTGTTATAGCTCAAAATGACACATCTTTTCATGTGACCACTTTCCCATGTTTTCGTCGCATGTCGACACTTCCATGACGACACTTCATGAAAGTAACTGAAAAAACACCCAACTTGGAGGACCCATATCTATATTTTTGTAACTCTGTTGTACCTCTTATCTGCACCATTGGAAAGGTATTTGAGTTAGCTAAAAATTTCCATAAGACACCAAAGTCTGAAAATGTCTAGAAGTACCCTAAAAATGTTATGTCTTATGCAAATGCGAGTTTCGTTAAGGAAACCCACATCTTGTACGCAACTTGTTATATATAATACTTGCGTATGCCCTAAATATGTGACTATTTACATTGAAACCCATGTGTACCTCCTACATACACGAATGATGTCTCTACAGCCCACGTATTCATGTCAAAAATACATTTTTCAAAGTTTGGGTAGTTTGGTTAGTTATGCAACTCACTCCTTCAATTGTAACTAATTTGTCTTCGACCCTATCTCTTCAGAAGCATATAAATATAGGTAGGGACATCCATGAGAGGAGACTTGAATCTCTGAACTGTTATGCTGGAGGAATTGGGACTCTCTTTTCCCACGCCTTTACCCTAGTGATCATCCCCTTGTGTTGTAAAGCTTGGAGGCCGAGTTCCTTGGAGAAGAGAAGCAACAAAACCAAATCAAGGTTTTGTGAGGATACCGGCTTGAAGAGAAGGTATATCTGTACTTCATTTCATGATTAATAAAGATGTGATGTCCTTCTTCTTCCCAAATAATTGTTAAATGTGTGATTGAATCTTTGTTTATGATCATATGATGATGTTAGTCAGATCATTATTTCATGTTTATTTGATTATCATTGCTTTATATGTGGTTATATTGGTTTGAGGAAGGTATAATTCATTTTGCAGGTCTCTTGGAGCAAGAGGAGTGAGAGAAGAAACAAGAGGATTGAAGGGCTTCTTGGATCAACCTTCGATTGGATAAGGTATGAACCATTCCAATCTCTGAAACTTTCTTTTATTTACTTGCAGAACTATATGCATCTCTCTTTCAACCCGAGTACGTTAATGGCCTCTTAAACCCTAGCCATAGGAAAATTTTCTTTACAACACATGTGTTGTATGGGAATCAGTATTTAGGTTGTTTTCATCAATTGTGATTCTCATAGCATCACCTCACCCATGCAAATGCATATTTGGAACACATGTGTCATATGGGAATCATTTTGAGTTTTTACGAAATGTGGATGGTTCTTGGTGCTTTGTAAATGGTCTGAAGAAGAGCACAACAATATTAGGGACTGAAAAAGGAATTTATGGGTTATGGACTATGGACATGATCTAGAAAGACTAGACCATTCTTTTAAATGAATATTTGGCCTATAATTATTGTGTGGGTTCACTTTCAATGTTTTGAGCATTCAGGAGGATTATTGGGGTTGTGGGAATTGTGAGAGGAGAAACATTACATATTAGGGACTAAAAGAGAATTTTACATGTCATAGGTCATGCACACAATCCAAAACAACCACAAAATTCATGTAAAGTGAGTCCTTCTAGGTTTTACACAGCAGTGATGGTTCTGGAGGCCTTTATCATGATTTGTGAATCAAAACTGAGGCCATATATACTATACTATATTTTTGTTTTCTGTCTACACTAGTCAATAAAATGTTGGTTGTGTTCCTAGGATAAACATTCACTTTGTATGCCCTATGTGGTATCCTAGGTAATCACACTTTGAACATGATCCATAGGGGAAATTGGTATGGCCTTAGACCTTCACTTTCAACCAAAAATCACGCCATAGGGAATGAGAAGAATTTCTAGGATTACAAATCTTGAAATGACCACTATAATAATAATAAATATTTACTTTTAAAGTAAAAGTTAATTTATTAATTGTAACCTAAAATTGATAATACATGATATTATGTAAAATATTAAAAATAGTTTTAAAAATCTATTAATTGAAAAATATTAAAAGTAGTCTTAAAATATTGGCCAACTTATTATAGTTTCCTCCCAAAAAAATTTGAATGGGATATTAAAATCCTTAATAAAATCTAGTAGATATTTGAAGCAATTTCAATTGCTTCAATGATGTTGTAAGTATTACCAACCTTATCGGAATAGAATCATAAGATATCACAAACTTACAAGGGAATAATTTCTTAAACACCACAAACCAAAATGGATCA
>LPNX010436371.1:1272-12096 GCA_001517045.1 Pseudotsuga menziesii | reverse complement strand
AACAACAACAATAGGATAAGGAGAGAGAGCATCTTCAACATCATCAGGGTGATACATCTATAAATCATTGGAAGCTTTTTCATCATCTTATACATATAGTTTTCATCTTCAATTTCAGCAGTAGAACCACTTTGATCAACAACATCATCATCAACAATAATTCTTTGAGAAACATCATCATCACACTCTGATTTTTCGATCATCAACATCATCATTAGCAACAACCTGCAATCCACAATATGAAGATGAAAGTCTATGGATCACTTTAGGACTTAAGTCAAGGGATGATACAATCCTACCACATTCTCGAGGACCAAAGTCACCAGATACAATTACGGGATAATCACTCCCTATCACTTTAGGACTTAAGTCCAACGATGATGCAATCCTACACATTCTCGAGGACCGGACCCACCGGATACAATTTAGGACAAATGTCCAGGGATGATACAATCTTACCACATTCTAAAGGACCGAAGCCATCAGATACAATTTAGGACAAATGTACAGGGATGATACGATCCTACCACATTCTCGAGGACCGAAGCCACTAGATACAATTTAGGACAAATGTCCAGGGATGATACAGTCCTGCTTCTTTATTGGGGACATAAGTCTATGGATCACTTTAGGAAAAATGTCTAGGAATGATACAATCCCACTACAACATCATTGTTCCCCCTTTCGGGGAAGGTCTTTCCAAACAACACCAAGCTTGTCTCAAAAATATTCAAACTTTATTCAAGACAGAGGCCTCGTCAACACATTAAGAACTTGTTCGTCGGTACTCACATATTGGAGCTTTATGGGTCCCTTCTGTATCATATCTCGAATGTAGAAATAGTGGATTTCTATGTGCTTTGACTTATCATGGAACATTGGGTTCTCTGTCATCTTTATACAACTCTGGTTATCACATAGAATCACTGTGGTATCCAACTCCAGGTTGAATAAGCCTGACATCAGCTTCCAAATCCATATGGCTTCACAACTAGCAGACCAAGTTGCTATATGTTCTGCTTCAGCCGTGCTAAGAGCAACACTGGATTGTTTCCTACTAAACCATGAAATCATAGCAGATCCTAGACTATAACATCCACCTGATGTGCTTCTTTTGTCTGAGACACTTACAGCCCAATCTACATCTGTATAGCCATGCCATATGTAATCATGGTTTCCATCGTAGTACAAACCAAAGTCTATAGTCCCTTTCAGATATCTCATCACATGTTTTGCAGCTACCATGTGAACATGTCTAGGTTGAACTAGATACTGACTCAAGGTGTTCACAACAAAACAAATGTCTGGTCTGGTATTTGTTAGACACATCAACGACCCAATGATCTGTCTGTATTGAGTCATATCCACCAATTTTGATGATTCATCAGTCGACAACTTCGGGTTGATATCCATGGGTGTGGCCATGGTTTTACATTCCTACATATCAAATATTTTCAAAATTTCCACTGCATACTTTCCCTAATTGAGAAAGATTCCTTCTGAGTTCTGTCATACTTCTAGACCTAGGAAATAATGCATTAACCCAAGGTCTTTCATCTCAAATTCTTCAGCGAGCTTCTTCTTGCATTCTACAATTTGTTTCTCATTCCCTGTCAGAAATAGATCATCCACATACAGTAATAGTTTGACAAGTTCATCTTCTATAACCTTGAAGTAAAGGTTAGGATTGGCTTTACTCTTGATAAAGTCCAAGCTCGTCAGGAAACTATCTATCCTTCCATAACAAGCTCTACGAGATTGCTTCAGGCCATACATGGCCTTCTTCAACTTGCATACGAGTCCGTCTCTCTTCAACTTCAAATCCTTGTGTATGGTCTATGTATACTTCTTCTTCAATCACACCATTTAGGAAGGTTGTCTTCACATCCATCCGGTGTAAGTCCCACTTCATCATGGATGCAAGTGCCATGATAGCTCTAATCGAAGTATACCGTGCTGCTAGTGCAAATGTTTCTTCGTAATCAATTCCCTCTTTATGAGAGAAACCTCTAGCCACAAATATTTCCTTGTACTTCTCTATACTTCCATTAGTTGCATGTTTTATCTTGTATATCCACTTGGAATATGCCACACTCTTACCTTCTTGCTTTCTGGTTTGGGAAAAATGATAATGCAGAGAAAATCTTGCACTTTCGTATCTTGAACTCCGCTAAGTCCACTATCCAAACTAAAACCACAAACCCGAAAAACAAACTCCTTATCTTAATCCCGGTCGCATCTGGACCAAATAGACAACTTTTGATGAAAGCACGGGGAAAGACAAAGTAACCACCATAAAAAATAGAGTGAAAGCTCACGATAAAGGTGGGAAACCCTGACCGACGGGAAAAATACTAAGCAACGGACCAAAACAAACTTTCATCGGTGAACGAAAAACTAAGGATTGGGCGATTAGCCTGCTAAGGAGCCGCAACGGCGGGCGATGCATGGTTTAAGGGTTCCGCAGCAAAACAAATCGTCGGTGAAATAAAACACTAATTGTAGCATCGGAACCCGGAACCACTACAGTATCGGACGACTAGTTCAATGAGGAGCTGTAATGGCAGAAGCTACATGGACCAAAGGTTTCGTAAACCAGTAAACATTGGAGAAAACTAGAACAAACCATCGGCGAACGGAAAAACTACATGTTGGATGGTTAGTCCGCTCCGGAGCCGCAATGGCGAGATTCAAATAGACTACGGCTTCCGCAATCCAATAAAAATTTTGGCGAGCGGAACAACCAAAGGTCATGCATGGGCGAAGCAAAAGACTAATCCCCCGATCAAATGTCCAACACAGTTCCGATAGCGAAAAGAACAAAATATTTTTAAAGAAACCCGCAGAGTCGGCAATATAAGGGCTTCCGTCGGAGTGCTTACAATTTGCCATCCAAAATGACGGCAACACAAAGAACTATTATTCCGACGGTGATGAAACAAACACGTCGATAGTCAAAAGCTTTTAAAACAAAAACAAAGGGGATAAAAACCATCGGAAAAAACATGACTGTCCATTGGGACGTTCATAAGTAAGCTTCCGCAACAACAGGTGTGTAGATGAATATGGCCCCAATTCATTGTCCAATAAATTTTCGATGGCGAAAATATTGAGAAACCAAAACCTCAAGTTTGATTCAACAGCATCAGCAGACAAAAACTAATCATTCAGCTTCCGAAAGTGATTAACAATTTACCTTAAATCAACCTCAAAAAGATCAAACTCACAGTAGAGGAACAACAAAGTTCAGCATTCCCAACAAATCTAAGCAAGAAAAAATTTAAAAGGAGGGTCCAAAATTTAAAAAAAATTTGGGAAATTGTTGTAGCTGTAACAATTGGGGACTACCTGGTGAACCCGGATCTCTGGACAATTTCTTCCTTAAGTAACAGACTGTTTAACAATAAAACCAACATGTTGAATTATTCTAGATGTTTGGATTTCCCAAATGGCAAATATATGTACTTTTAATCATTGATGATGGTCCAATTTAGGAAAATGGAACCCGAGATTTCAAAGTCAAGATAACTCTTTTGAGGACGAGAAGATGAGTTTCAATTTTTACCTCTGTCTTCGGGTAGCTTCCAGCTTGGACACCACGGGATTGTAACATATGGTAAACAGAAATATTCATTTGTTCCTCATTCCCATGCCATTTTGCACTTTTTTGTGCTTTTGGACTTTTTGTCCTTTTGAGTCCTCCTCATGCCTTTCTTTCATAAGTAGGAAAATGGAAAATGATGGTCCAATTTAGGAAAATGGAACCCAAGATTTCAAAGTCAAGATAACTCTTTTGAGCCCGGGAAGATGAGCTTCATTTTTTACCTCTGTCTTTGGGTAGCTTCCAGCTCGGACACCACAGGATTGTAACATATGGTAAATAGAAATATTCATTTGTTCCTCATTCCCATGCCATTTTGCATTTTTTTGTGCTTTTGGACTTTTTGTCCTTTTGAGTCTTCCTCATGCCTTGTCGGGATGTTCATAAGTAAGCTTCTGCAACGGTGGGTGCATAGATGACTATGGCCCCGATTCACTGTCCAATCAATTTTCGATGGCGAAAATATTGAGAAACCAAAACCTCAAGTTCGATTCAACAACATCAGCAGACAAAAAATAATCATTCAGCTTCCGAAAGTGATCAACAATTTACCTTAAATATTCATATGGTAAACATAAATATTCATTTGTTCCTCATTCCCATGCCATTTTACACTTTTTTGTGCTTTTGGACTTTTTGTCCTTTTGAGTCCTCCTCATGCCTTTCTTTCTGAATTTTTTATTCAGGCTCCTCTATCCATAGTGTCATTTTGTGTGAGAGATGTATTTATTTTTTCAGCTCATGGACAGAGAAGAACTTTGGCAATTTTGTACTTATATGGTTCAGTACTTTGTTTTGATACATATTGCTTTCATAGGAGTTTTTTACTCTTATCTACCTTTTGGCTTTCAATTCTTGGCATGGGGTCATTTATATATAATATACTGTTTACCTTGCTTCCTTTCCATGGGTCTCTTGCTGTCACTCCCTAGGACATTTTTAAATGTGAGATGGATGGAGCCTCGAAATAGGATTCCAAACTTTTTGATCTTGAGTTATTTTACAAGGATTAAGTAGGACTTCAATGTGTTCATAGCAATTCAGGAAAACTGTTAAACTAGAAGAAATTCGTTCAGATAAAACAATAGTACACAGTCTTACACTAAAGGACTTTAGTTAATCCAGAATTCTGATGCCCTCCATGCAACCAGAAAATTACCTCTTTTTATTGAAATCAATCAAAAACTAAACTGAAAACAAGTAGAAATAAAATAAACCAAAGATACAACAAAATCAGTTTATTTATGTACAAAACAAAACAAAAGAGAAAAAAATCAGAAAAAATAAGATTTGAGAACCAAACCATTTACTGGTAAGTTCTCTTCCCACCCCTGTAAATCTTGCAATTTATAGGTTGAGGGGCCAAGTTTTGCTCTAATCTGAAAAGGGCCTACCCATAACTATTGAAACTTCGTGTGCTTCCCCTTTTCATCACGAGGGTGATCCCACTTAAGAAACAAGTCTCCCACTTCAAATTCCTTTGTTCCATCTTTGTGCTTATCAAACCACCTTTTCACTACTTCCTGTTGTTGCTTAAAACGTTCTTTGGCCCTGGATCTAGACTCTTCTGCCTTCAAAAGATTATAGATTCTAAGTTGCAAGATTCTGTTATCTGTGCCTCTAGACTCTTGGGCTATTATGGAAGATGGTAGCATAATGTTAGGAGGAAGTATAGCCTATTTTCCATAAACAAGGGTATATGGTGACACACCTAAGGAATTCTTGTTATGATATTTAGACACTTAGGAGTTAGTTAAGATCAACTTGTGTAATATATCCATTAGGTAAAAGTGTGTTTTTTAGTATGCATTTGTAAATATTCTAATCCGACAATCACGATATTTTCTAGACATAGAGTGATCTGACGGTTCAACTTCTCTTAGATCATACCTACCATTGATCCGTGGCTTAACACCCGATTAGTCTATGATCTCTATTTAAAGAGCATAGAGGGTCCTTGGCTAGTTGATCGATTATGAGAAGCTCATGTAATTTTCTTTCTTTTGCATAATAAATTGCTCCAAGTAGCTATTTGGCTGGGGCCATGGACTGTTTCCCTCTTGAGGGTTTTAACCACGTGACAAACATCGGTGTGTTGATCTGTGATCTATTTGTGTGAAGTGGTTGCTCAAGGTGTTCGGTCTTTTGGGAGTACCCTGTGTACCCGAACATGGTAACAGAGCTTTTATGAAGAGTCGCTTTCGGTTTTGATCTAGATCTGGAACCGATGTTGCTGAAACTTTGAAAGGGTTTTTGGTTCTAGATTTTCTATGCATTTTTGGCTTGTGGACGTTGTTCCATTGCATCCGAAGCGTTGTTTCTATTGGGAAATATTTTTTTGTTTCATCAAAAACTGTTTTCGTTTGTTCCAGAAACACCCATTTCGGCAAATTTGAAGGTATAATGTTACAGTGACGGATTTGTTTTTTGTAAATCTCTCATATTTTATCAATTTATTAGTAAATCTTTTTTGTTTTAGTCTCAGACTGTTGCCTTCCCTGACTGCATATGCTCTTTGCCGTGCACCTTGCGCGATTGCAGCGAATCAGAAACAGCAAGAGAAAGTTTTTTTTCTTGTCTTCTCGGCTACGTATGCTTTTTGCCGTGCACCTTGTGCGATCATGGCAAATCAGAAACAACGAGAAAACTTGAAAACACGGGATTTCTAGGTAAGCTAACCAATATCTAACCCCATTGTGTGGAAAAGTTTTTTTTTTTGTTTCTGTTTGTCGTTTTTTTTGTGATTTGCATGAAAAGAAAGCAAGCATGGAAAACGAGAAATAAAAAAAAAAAACAAAAAAAAACAAAAAAGCTCTTCCTCTTTCCATTATTTTACGTACCTTTTAAACTTAGCTCACTTGGTCGAAAGTTACTTTATTCCTTAATAGATCTTGAGTTCAAGTCTTATTAAACTACTTTTTAGTGCATGCAATTTCTATTTTCAAGTTACTTTATTGTAAAAGTGCATCTCACATAAATAAAATAAAATAAAAATGAATCACTTAAGTCTTTTAATTTATTGTCGCACTATTTAAAAGTCACATTATTGTAAAAGTGAACATCACTTATTCTACAAAAGTGATTCACTTCAAAGCAACTTAATTGTAAAAGGTATTGTCAAAGGTTGATCTTGGGAAGAAGGGGCTTCTTGTTTTAGTTGGTCAAGTTAATATCTACCATGTCACTATTGGGAACATCATCAACTTTTTCTTTGATCAAACATAACTTCATCATTCAGAATCAGCTTTAAGTGCCATTTTTTTTTAAACTGCATATTTTTTCGAACTCTTTGTATCCAGATAGTTAGTTTCTGTTTTTTCAGCCATTATTTTACAGTATGGTCGCCCCTTGTGATATTATACTTATAAGTTCTAACTATTTCTCATGGAAATCTCGTATGGAGGATGTTCTGCGAAGTAGGAGACTTTTCAGAATAACCTCAGGGAAAGAAACAGAACCCACTGATGATGATAATAAAATTAAATGGAAAAATAGATGCGATGAAGCTCGTGGATTGATTGGGATGTCAATCTCTACTGATTTACGATTCCACATATCTGGAATTGATGAACCTAATCTCGCTTGGGAAAAGTTGGAATCTGTGTTTGGTAAACACAATGAAATTCAGGGTCATCAACTTGAGAATGCGTTGCTTTCCTTGAATCCAAATGGTTTTTCATGCATTCAATACTATTTATCTAAGTATAAAACTCTTAGACTATTATGTGCAGAATGCAAGATTAAGAAATAAGACAAACAATGTATTTATCATATTCTTTCAAAACTTGGACCTGCATATTCTGTTTTTATGTCTACATTCTACTCCATGAAAGAATCCTTGACTGCAGCTAGTTATCAAGAGCCTAGCCTTAAATCTTTTTGTGATTCCTTAATTAAAAAGCAAGATAAGCTCATTCATCTTGGAATAATTAACAATGCAGATACATCTGGGAAAGCCTTATTGTCCCAACAGAAAGAAAAGTCCAAGCCTCCCAAGAAACATAATTTTCGCAATAATAAGCAAAACAACAAGGGTCCCAAACCTTCTTAGTCAGCTCATTCTTTAAAAAATGACAAAGGATCCAAGCATAAAGGAAAGAAGGCTGAGCGTCATTGTAATTTTTGTGGGAAAGATAATCATGATGAATCTAAGTGTTTTAAGAAGATGGCAGCCTTGGAAGCATCAATAAAAAAGCACCACATCAGCATAGATTCGACTTCAAAATCTACCTCTCATGGAAATGCACTTTGTGCTTATGGTTACTCTTATACTGCATCTTCTTCTTCTACTTCAATTGAATGGCTCATTGATTCTGGAGCATCTTATCATATGGCTAAGGATAAATCCATATTTTCTACTATGCATGAATGTAACACCAAACAAATATTTGTTGGTGATGATAGATCTCTAAGTGTTGTAGGACCTGGAACAGTTCCAGTAGAAAATGGTTATTTTAGTGATGTACTATGTGTTCCAAAAATTTCCTGCAATTTGTTATCAGTCTATCAAATTACTCATTCAGGTGAAGGTAAAACTGTGACGTTTACACCTCACCAAGTAGTAATCAAGGATTTTAAAATCCTCAAAATATTCTTGCTACTAGAACTGTTGATAATATTATCAGGTTGTACAAATTTAACAACTTTGGGTCATCACCTTTTCCTTTAGTTTTTGTTGCTCATAGTGATAACTTGAGCAAACTTTGGCATGAGTGATTTGGTCACTTAAATTATCACTCATTGCAACAACTATGTAAAGACAATATGGTGACTGGTCTTCCGTTGGTATCTTGCAAGGATGGTGTTTGTTCCGGTTGTGTACTCGAAAAACATCATCGGGACAGTTTTGACAAACGTGCCTCTTGGCACGCCTCAGTTCCCTTGGAACTTGTGCATAGTGACTTGTCTGGCCCTCTTCTATCTGCTTCCTTTTCTGGTTTCAAATATTTCTTAAGTTTCATTGATGACTACTCCAGATGCACTTGGGTTTACTTCCTAAAACTTAAGAGCGAAGTATTTAACATGTTCTTGACCTACAAGGCCCTTGTTGAAAAACAATCTGATCATCAAATTATTAAGTTAAGATCTGACAATGGAGGAGAATATGTTAACAACAAGTTCACTACTTTCTGCATTGAACAAGGAATCCAACAACAACACACTGTTCCATATACACCACAACAAAATGGTTTAGTTGAACGGAAGAACCGCACTTTAAAAAAAAGGCTAATTGTATGATCCAATCTAAGGGACTAAGTCTTCAATATTGGGCTGAGGCCATAAATTGTGCAAATTACATAGTTAATCGCACACCCACTAAAGTTTTACAAGGTATAACATCGGAAGAAGCATGGAGTAAAATTAAACCAGATGTTAGTCACTTTCGTGTGTTTGGTTGTGAAGCATGGGCTCACATTTCGGATGAGAAACGGAAAGCATTGCATCCTAAAAGTGAAAAGTGCATATTTGTTGGATATTCTGAAGATGTAAAAGGTTATAGACTTCTTCAGCCCCATTCACATGATATAATCATTAGAAGAGATGTTAAATTTGATGAAAATCTCTTGTCCTGCAAGCCTAACTTGGCGGGTGTGCCATCTTTGGCCTGCGAGCTTGATTCGACAATTGTGCCTCCTTCTTCTTCTTCTTCCAGCTTCCTTGAAAGGTTTCCAACTCTAGTTTCTAGTGATGACAGTGAGGATGAAAATCCACCTCCGCCTGCTCATGTTCCTCCAATTGCATCAGCACCAATACTTCCACGATGGGTCCATTCAACATGTGAAGCAACTGGTGATCTTACCGATGATCCTAGAGATCAACGACGAACACGTTCTCAGTTTCAGTGAGCCTCTTCTCTTTTGGCTCAAGTTTCCAAGAATCATGATCCAGAAACTTGTGCAGAAGCTTCAGGAAATTCAGATTGTGATGCAACTATGGATGAAGAATATTGTTCCTTAATGGTGAACGATACTTGGTATCTTGTTCCTCTTCCAAAATGAATAAAACTTGTCAGATGTAAATGGGTCTACAGAACTAAGTATGCATCAAATGGAAGTGTTGAAAGACTTAAGGCAAGGTTAGTTGCCAAAGGTTTTTACCAAGTTGAAGGGATTGAATACAATGAAACCTTTGCGCCTATAGCAAAAATGAACTCCATCAAGGCTTGCTCTTTCCCTTGCAGCCTTACATAACTGGGAAGTCCATCAAAAGGATGTCAAGTTTGCCTTCTTACATGGTGATTTACATGAGGAAATTTACATGGAACAACCTCCTGGATATGTTCAGGATAACTCTAGCCTTGTTTGTCTCCTTAAGAAATCCTTATATGGCCTTAAGCAAGCTCCTAAAGCTTGGTATGCCAAAATGGATAGCTTTCTCCTTGACACTAGTTTTTCTAGATGTCATTCTGACCCTAATGTCTATACCAAGAAAGTAGGAAACCATCTCATCATACTTGTCTTATCCTTATTGGTAGTGACCCTAAACTTATAACCCATGTGAAATCTAGTCTTAAGCAAAATTTTGAAATGTCAGACTTATGACATTTGCATTATTTTCTTGGTCTCCAAGTCTTGCAAACCAAAGAAGAAATCTTTCTTTCCTAGTCTAAGTATGCATGTGACCTTCTTTGTCGCTTCCACATGGAAGATTGTAAACCAACCCCTTCTCCTTTCCAGTCTGGAGTCAAACTTTCTGCCACTTGTACTTCCCCTGAAGTAGATGCTACCTTGTATCGTCAGCTTGTTGGTAGTCTTTTATACTTGACTCATTCCCATCCTAACCTTTCCTTTGATGTTGGTCGTCTTACCCGTTATATGCAAACTCCTCATGAAAGTCACTAGAAAGCAGCAAAAAGAATACTTCGATATATTCGAGGTACAATTCAGTTTGAGATTCATTACAGTGCAGGGGGGGAACCAGTGTTGGTTGGTTTCACTGATTTAGATTGGGTCGGCGATCCTGATGATCGAGATTCTATTGCAGGTTATGTTTTTAGTCTGGGATCTGGACCCGTCACTTGGGCTTGTAAGAAACAACAAGCTCTTGCTCTTTCTTCAGCAGAAGCAGAATATCGAGCCGCGGTTAATGCCAGTCAAGAAGCTTTATGGCTTCAATAGATCCTTTCAGAGTTTGGATTCGAGCAACAGCAGCCTACTCCACTTTGGTGTGACAATCAAAGTGCCATCAAGCTTACCAAAGATCCAGTTGTACATCGACGCAGT
>LPNX010436365.1:281043-311554 GCA_001517045.1 Pseudotsuga menziesii | reverse complement strand
ATCATCCTTGGACTCAAGTCCTAAAGTGATAGGGAGTGATTATCCTGTAATTGTATTCGGTGACTTCGGTCGTCGAGAATGTGGTAGGATTGCATCATCCTTGGACTTAGTCCTAAAGTAATAGGGACTGATTCTCCCGTAATCAATCCGGTAACTTAGGTTGTCGAGAATGTGGTGGGATTGTATCATCCCTGGACTTTAAGTCCAAAAGTGATCCAAAGACTTTTTGTCTTTGAGTTGTGGATTGCAGGTTGTTGCTGATGATGATGATGCCGTACTGATCGAAAGATCAAAGTATGATGATGATGACGTACTGATCGAAAGATCAGAGTATGATGATGATGACATGCTGATTGAAAGATCAGAGTATGATTATGATGACGTACTGATCTAAAAGAATAGAGTATGATGATGACGCACTATGATCATGATGTTTCTGATCGAAAGATCAGAGTATGATGATGATGTTTCTAATCGAAAGATCAGAGTATGATGATGATGTTTCTGATTGAAAGATTAGATTATGTTGATGATGTTTCTGATCGAAAGATCAGAGTATGATGATGATGTTTCTATGTTGATGATGTTTATGATCAATAGATCAGAATATGATGATGATGATGTTGTTACTGATCGAGAGGTAAAAGTACTAAAGATGTTGCTGTTGATCGAAAAGTCAAAATGCTGAAGATGTTGCTGATCAAAAAGGACAAAATGCTGAAGATGTTGTTGCTGATCGAAAAATCAAAGTGCTGAAGATGTTGCTGATGATGAAGATTGAAGATTGACGATGGAGACTACATGATGTTGAAAAGCTTCCAATGATTTATAGATGTGTTACCCTGCTGATGTTGATGATGTCCCCCATCTCTACTCTTGTTGTTGTGGATGTAGAATACCCTTCTCATTAAGGGGGAGTGTTGAAATATTCTAACTTCGAAGAATATTCTTTATGTATCTTTTGTGGTCCTCAATGGTCAAACTGGGAGAACCATTTGTATTTCATTGTATCCCGATGCTCCTAATCAGAATAACTAATAAGAGTCATGAGGTAGTCCCCTCAAATTGTAAAGGTGGGTCATCAGCACCCCAGTGTGGTTACTTGAGCCTACATGTGTAACTCGAGCCTACATGAGTTAACTTAAGCCGACATGTTAATTGAGTAAAATTTAAGTGAACGGATGAATATAAATAGAGGTGTAGTGATCCTCACTTGAGACACACACACTCACTTGGAATAGCGCACTTGTGGAGGAGAGGAGTTGCTGGAGAAGGAGGAGAATCAGGTTTTTGATCTCCTTGTTGGTTTTACCTTTTTCCCTTTTTGGGGCATCTATATTGAGGAAGATTTTGCTGGGTTTTTCCCTTTAGGGTTTTCCCAGGATAAATCTGTGTTGTTCTTGTGATACTGTTTCTTTCAGTGATCCTATTTTATATGCTTTTATTATGAAAAATGAAATGATATACTGATGTCTTAGTTAAGCATATGAAAATTTAACAGAGAAACTTGCCTTAGCTACCATTCATGTGGTTTAGAGATTGAGGCACTACATTCTTCTTCGCCAGACCTTGGTAGTAGCTCATGTCAATCTATTTCAGTTCGTCCTCACTAGAAGGATGATTGGGGGAAAGTATAATAAATGGGTTGTTATTTTGCAAGAATTTGATCTCGAATTTGTTTCGGCGAAATCGAAGAAATCGTTAATTTTTGCGGACCTCATTTCTGATTTCTCAAGTGAGGAGGAGGAGGTTTATGAAGATACGTTTGTTGATGAGCATATCTTTCTCATCTCAACTTTGGATCCATGGTATGGAGATGTTATCATATATTTACAAACATTGAAGGTCCCTACTCACCTCTCACAGGATGAGCGACAATGATTACGTCACGTATGTAAGAACTACCTTATAGTGAATAATACTTTGTACCGCCGTGGGGTAGATTCCATTTTACGTCATTGTTTAACCCATGATGAGGAAGCTGAGGTTGTGTTGAATATTTCCATAGAGAGGCATGTGGTGGTCATTTATCTAGGCTTTCTATAGCCCAAAAAATATTGAGAGCGGGATATTTTTGGCCGTCGATCTTTAAATATTGTGTTAATGCGGTCAAGAAGTGTCACCCTTGCCAAGTGTTTGCATGCAATATGCGCTCACATCCTACCCCGTTAAATTTGATTATCACCACCAGTCCCTTCACCAAGTGGGGGCTTGACTTCATGGATTGCAACCCAAGTTCAGCTAGGGGGCATCATCATATTATAGTGTTCGTTTATTATTTCATGAAATGGGCTGAGGCTATGCCCATGATTAAATTTGATGGTGAGACAGCCACACATTTCATATTCAACTATATTATTACTCGGTTCGGTATTATGAGAGAGTTTGTCACTAACCATGGTAGGCACTTTCAGAATCGAATGATGGAAGAGTTGGCCTTGAGGCTAGGGTATAAGCAGGAGCACTCCTCTTCTTATTACCCTCAGACGAATGGACAGGTTGAAGCAGTGAACAAATCACTTAAGTCTGTTCTCCAATGAACCATTGCACAAAGCAAAATGAATTGGCATATCATTTTATATCTTGCTTTGTGGGAATATAGAACCGTATTTAATACTCCCACTGGTTTTTCTCCATATCAGCTCGTACATTGGGTGGAGTCTGTCTTACCGGTTGAATGCGAAATCCCTTCGTTGAAACTAGATATAGAGATTTTACCATACACTTCCACATTGGAGGAATGTTTGGTCCACTTAGAGCAGCTTGATAAGCATCGTCGAGATTCTTTAGTGGATCTAGAGGTGAATAAATGTCACGTTAACATTCAGTATGATATGTCTGTCCATCCGAGGAGGTTTAGTGAAGGAGATTTGGTCCTTTTATGGGATCAAGCTAAAGAACCCTTAGGGGTAGGGAATTTTAATCCCATGTGGCATGGTCCTTATGTGGTGAAATGTGTGTTAGAGAAGGGCGCCTATGAGCTGGTATATTATGAAGGGACAGCCTTGGTGGAGCCTAGAAATGGGCTCTATCTTAAAAAATACAATGCATGATCTTCAACCAAGGCTGATTGTTGTATATTATTGTACAGTTTTTTTTGCATAGTTAGGTTTTATTATGGTGATTGGGTTTGTTGATTAGCTTTCATTTTTATGGAAGATGTCAATTGAGTCTTCCATTTACATAGGATTCACTGATGGTGTTAGCCGCCACACTCAAAACTCAGCCTCTGCTACTTAGGTGATTTATACTCCTATAAGTCAGGTATTGTCTTCAGGAGGTGTATGTTTACGATCTTCTTCGAACAATGTTGCTGAGTATAATGTCGTTATCAAGTCATTATGAGATCCCATTTCACATGGTGTTCTCTCTCTTGAGGTACGTCTTGATTCACAATTAGTAGTGTCATAGCTTAATGGCTTGTATCATGTTAGGGATCTGACATTATTACGAATATTCTTACATGTGAGGGTTGAGATTCATTACCAATGTCACCATATGTTGATTCTAGTAGTAGGGGCATGTTGGAATATCCCCGAAAATCTATCCCTACTTAAGGGTAATCATCGATGGCAATAATCTTCCACCGCTACCATGGAAAGAAATCAGCTGGATAGGGGTTGAACACCCTACCTCCACCCAATCTATGCATAGAATCTTCCCAACATCATTGGGATGGATCTCAAACCCCGTGAGGAGGAACGTCAACTCTAGGGCTTAGCCCCGAAATATGCTGGAAGAAGAACGTGCTCAGTATACTACTAAAACCAAAGTTTCGTACCCTACCCATCTTGCAGTCACTGAGTTGTTACTTCATATTACTCAACAGTGCATTACTCCAATAGTAAATTGTGGGTCTCATGCACTCCACTGCATAGAACATCAATGGCCATGAGGCCTAGTGGAGTGAGGCTAGCCCAACTATCCTGCCGAGTGCCAATAGTATCTCCTTCAAGCCTAGTACCTAAATGGGGTTTGTCGGGTTATGACTCCCAACCTTCTCCATGTCTGAAAAACACTATACTACAATATACTCATCAATGGTGAGGCCACCTCCGAGCCTGTGAGAGCATAGGTTCACCACCTCTCCCCTTCAGGACAATCCTGTAATGAAATATATGTCCTCCACCTCTATAGTGAGGGACATCCCGTCAATATGGAAAGACTCTGAGTCAGGATCCCAGTAGTCTCCTAGCATCTGCAGTAGTCTTTTTTTGGACCTTAGGCTACCAAGACACCAAAACGTTTATAGCCCACATGCATGAAGAGCTTGTTGAGCCATCAAATCACACCGTACAGCCTCTTATATGTCTCCATGTTCCCTCTCCCTCCATTCTAGTACCATCTTGCACATTAAAAATAATTTTTGGTCATTATTTCACCTAAAAAATCATGTGCACAGCCGCTTACGTGACTGTTTGCAAAACAGCCGTGTATGTACGTGGATTTGGGCAGCTTTTCTGCGTATAGCCATACCTATATGTGGAAAAAACTTTGATTTCCATGTGGGCTGACAAGACTAATATAGATTGGCCTAAAACTAAAAAATTGACCATGGAAATTGATAAAATTTACATGAAAATGGAAGAGGAGGACATGAGGATTTACCTAGAACAAGCGGTGTCGAATTTTGCCGGACGAAGCTCCCGAAATTCACGTTTGAAGTTATGAGCTCAAATGGGTAAAAAGTTTCAAATGATATGTAATTTTTGAATTTTTTACTATTTATAGAAAATTTTTGAAAATTTTGAAAATATTTACCCCTTTTCTATAGTTTTGGACCGTTTTGGACTAATCTAATGATGTAGGAGACCGTTTTGAGCACTGTTTCGACCATTATTTTGACTCAATCGTGCCGATTTTAGGTATTATGTCTAAACTGACATATAGGTTATATTTCATATCCATTTTCATTTTTCATGGCCTTATGACCATTTCATAATCACCTTAGGTACGAACCCATTCTATCTTTTCACAGAACCTTCTTGCTGTTTTAGAAGTGACATGATGTGAAAGGTAGAGCCTGACCATACATGGGTGCCCTAGTTAGATCCTTTATTGCATTTGGTTCCCATGCCAAAAAAATTTCCTTTAGGGTGTCGGAGTCCTTTGTATAGTATCGCCATGTCTTTGCGCAAGATCCTCATACTCCTCTTGATCTTTTTGCTGTCCTTATTCCACTAGGACTCCTTTATGCCAAGTTGTAATTGCATTATCATGCGTTTTTCTTTCCGCATTGAGCTTTATGCCGGCTTCCCTGACTTTGATTATCATCCATATAGCCCAAGCTTGTCTCATGTATAGCCATGTAGAGCCATTTTATATATCTTTTACAGCTTGATTCCCCATTTTTACCGGGAGGGGACCTTCCCCCAAGTGTCGTTATCCTACACATGTGTCCTTGCATTGAGCATAGGCATGTTCCACTGCTTGGAACTAGTTTTTTTTCCCATTGACACTCGTCTCCTCCTAGTCTGTAACTATAAAGCACTTTTATTCTTTTTCAAGATTTTCAAAATATTTGAAAAAGCCCAGGGAAAAAAAAAAAAAAAACTAGACAAGAAAAGATGTTATCTTTGGTAGCAGTCAAGTCATTTCACCTTCGAACAGAGCACTGTATATCACATCCATTGGTTGGGTTAATAGTTTGACTTTAGGAGTTGTACTCATTTCTTTGAGTTTATCTCCACCGACTGGTTAAGCTTCCAGTCCCTATGGAGCCTCTATCGATGCATCCTGTGTCACAGAGATGTCTCAGTTTTGTATATCGAGTCTATGCTACCTACATTCAGTCACCATTCACCTTTATGCTCTTATTTGAAGGAAATTGAAACCTGAGTCGCCAATTCCTCATATATCTTGACGTTGCATGTTGGCCATTCTCGATACTAATACTGGTTCATGCACATAATGATTGAGTCCTTCCACATTATACATCTTTGCTGAGTACCTCGTGTCAGATGATGGTGGATTCATTAATGCCCTCCTTCCAGCGGATTTCATCCCATTGAATTTAGATCATTTATTTTGGGATAGGAATCTAGAGTCATTTTGAGTTCCTTGAGACTTGTAGTCATCAGTGGAAAGTTATCTCGCCATCGACAGTTTTTGGGAATACATCAATGTCCTTTGATCAATGGATCCTTTCAAGTGTTTGACCTCAACACCTTTATTCACACTTGTAAGTTTGCACTCTAGTGCCTTGATTCCCATTTTCATTATCAGTGGGTGATCTCGCATCTGTTAACGGTATACATCAATGACTGGTAATCAGACGATGAACTACTATGTTTGACCTTGACACCTCTATTTGCATAGTAGGACATGTACTCGTAGTAGATTATGTAGAAGACCTTCCAGATTGGTGGCATTTTATGCTACCTCCTTTATCATGCCAGTGTTCATGAGGTTTCAACTCTCATGACTTGATTCCAGTATATGTCAAATGTTTCCAGCCAATATGGAGATCTTGATCCATTATATATCTTTAGCCTTCATGGATATCATGATCCCTTATATATATTCATCATGGAGATTCTGATCTATCTATATTGTACGTGGTGATGACCACACATGTCATATTTTGTATCATGTCTATTAATGGCCATTATACTCTTATGTATACGAGACTGCTATGTCTAATTGCAGTTATGTGTAGAGTTTAATTATTGTATTATACTATTGGATGGCTATTTCTTCCACCTGGTTCTTCATCACTCCACAATTTTTGGGATGCACTTATAATGTATTTCGACCATCATATGACCCCTCTGATCTCACACATTAGAGGTCATTTGTTATAGCTGATTTTGCCACACATGGTGGATCACAACTTTATGGCCTTCCCTGTCCCTCTCCAGACTCTTTAGACCCCATGGACCATTTTTGTACCTTTGATGTTTCCAATATCATCCCTAAAAACATGTCTTATTTGATATATGTGACTTGTAAACCCATTCTCATTTATATACAAACGTACATTGGGATGTGTGCAAAAGGCCAAATAGTTTTGGAGTTTTCCTTGATGTGGATCTGAATCACTTGTCTCTTGGCCTTCCATATGCCTTGAGATCACTCGAATTTGACCTTCCATTGCCCCATTGAAGCACTATATAAGGAACCCTTTGGATACATTGAAGAAAGGAGGAATTGAAGAGAAAGAGAACTATAGTCCATTCTTGCCGGAGCTTATACTTGAGTCTACATCCCTTTGTCCCTTGGAGCACTTTGTGTTCTTCCCAAGATTTCCTTTGCTTGTGAGCTTGCTATCGAGAGATGGAGGCCCAGGTGGAGGACTCTGTTTCTCTGATTCGTAGACGTGACGACAGAGGTTGTCACTATTGTAATCTCTGTTTTATATTAATAGAAATATCTTTTCCTATCCAATAATGTGTATTTAAATGAGTATTGAGTCCATGGATGCTTTTAAATGCTTATATGTTATTGATTATATATGCTAGAGTAGGTCTAACACAATTATATATAGCATGCTTGTCTTGTTTGTTGAATATTGAGATAGTAAATTACTTATACAAGTGAGAGTGGAAAAACTCAACGGGGATCTACATCAACCATCCGGAATAAGGTATGTAGCGAGATCCTTTAGTGTTAGATATTTGGTTTCTATTGCATATGGGAAATGATTGATTTATGCGGTTACTCTGTCTATTGTGGTACCCCAAGCCATAGGAAGTTTTCTTCATAACAATGAGCATATTGTACAGTGATCTAAATATCATTACTAGAAGAACCCTAGTTATATCAGTATTCTATGTAAGTTCTTATTAGAAATACAAAGCATAGTTTTTTAGGCTGATCCGAACTAGGTATGTCCCTTCGTGTCCACCATATTTTTTAGGCTTATCTAGACCATATCCAATATTAGATGCTCGCTAGAACTACTTAGTAAGATTTAAAATAGAAATCGTAGGTGGAAGATTGTAATATCCCAAACTAAATCTAGTATAGATTATAGATAATTTGACATTATGACTGTTGACACTTCTCTGATCAATACATTCCTTAACATCTTTTTTCTTTGTAAATGAGGGTGTAATGTTTGAATAGGGTTTATTATTAGGAACTTTCACAACACAATTCAGGGTTCCTTATCATACTAGACTTGTTGATATCGATACTCAATAATGATCTTTATTTGTATCCAATATCAGACTTAACACAAAGATTCATAAAAATTGCAATATATATCCATAAATAATAGCATCATAGAGGTAATGTAGATTCAGGAAATTATCAGATCTGATCTGAGAAGTACCTTGGACAACAATAACTGAGATGGTAGTCTTTAAAGCCTTAACTTAGTTGAATTGTAGATGATTATACAAATGCTTTTAGTGATCAAGGTGATGCCCAAAATCTGAAGATAACAAATGCCTAAGAATCTCCCAGCTATGCAAATAATTAATTTCCCAAATTCATGGTTCACGCTGTCTCAACACTAGTACAAAATGAGGAATTAGCTACTACGTGACTAAAAATTCTAGTCACCACTGGTTTTTCAAGTGATTTACTACTAAATATGAGGAATTTTGATTGACTTAACTATAAACGACTAAAATTAACGACTAATTAAGTCACCAATTAACAAATATGACTAGATAATAAGTGATAGAGTTGAAAATGACTAACATAAATGACTAATTTAGTCACGGCATAAAAAAATGAGTAGCTAGAAGAATATAAATTAGTCATTTATGTTAGTTATTTTTTATTGTTACTCCAACAATTAAAAATTGAAATTTTTGGACTCTAAAAAGTTATGTAATGGATAAATGGGGGCTTCCAATTGTCTTCCCAAAGGTTGCAATTCATTAAATAACTGAAATTATGACCCCTTTCACAAAACTTTCCTACGCATATGTTTTCATAGAAAACAACTCTATGTTTGATGAACTAGGAAAAGGGGTTGTTGATTCATAAGAAGATATGTTCGTCTGGATGGAGTCTTAGGAAAATGAGGTATTATATTCCCCTCACAAGCACATTCACTTTAATTTTTTCATGTTTTGTATCTTCAAGGTTGGTATAGTTTTTGAGATGGAGTTCTCTAGAGCTAACAATAAATACCCAATCTAATATTATACCAGTAATTTATGGTCTAAAAGTGAAACTTTTTGAAACTCCCAAACAATATCAAATACAAATATTACAAAATATACCATTATTCATTATATATATAAGAATAAAATAAATGATGGAAAAAGATATGTTTATTATATTGACCAAACCCATCCATTTCTCCATATAAATTGCTCATACAATCCCATGCTTCATTTTACATTCATAAACAAACATATGCTATAGTTCTTTGCATTTTCAACAAGTTTACTACATTGACCAAACCCATCAATCTCTTCATATCAATCACTCATGCAATCTCATGTTCCATTTTACATTTATAAGAAAATATTCAACTTGGTAAAAACGAATTCACACATGGTGTATATATATCCGGCGTAAACCTTGATTAATTTTCTAACTTTGTTTTTATTCTTCAACTTCATAAAAATAAATTCACACATGGTATAGATATGTGCGTCTTAAACACTGATTATTAGTTTTGTAACTTTGTTTTATTTTAGTGCAAAAAGTTAAAAACATGTAAAGTAAGTTTTAAAAAAAAACTTATTACTTTGGAATATTTATCTTGTTACAAAGGAATAGTTTGTTCCTATACCATTAAAAAAATAAATTGCTTTTCTAAAGTAATATAACAAAAAGGAATGAAATAATTTGTTTCACATCTCTCCTTTATATATAATAATCATTCATTTGAGTAGTAAACTCTCGCTCAACGTTCAAAATTAAACCCTTCCCAGCCCTTCCATAGGGTTCTAGCCCTTCCTATAAGTGTAAAATTAAAATTTCCATTCAAAAAATAAATAAAATCTGAATTTCACCCTTCCAATTAAGAAGGACATAATATATATCAACATTTCAATAGAAGAGCAACATTTGAAATTATCCATCCATATAGAATTCTCAAGATGTTGAAATTCCTATGCTATAAAGTTCTACTCATCAATCAAAATATTGGAAATATCATAAAATTATAATCACTCACTCACTCACGTCATGCGCTTAGTGTTTAGCTGTGCAAGATGACCAATGATTACTGGCGACTACGAGGCACTGGCCACCAAGATGTGACTTTGAATCCCAAGTCATTTGTGGTTGCACTCTAAAGTGTGACAATGTGTCAGGGATTACAACTGTAATAACAAAGAACAACTACTAGTCTATTGCTAGGCCTGAAACAAGCCCAAAACTTTGTGTCTACTATCTATGTGAACCTGACTACCAATGTCCACTCGTTTTTCGTCAAAATGAAATTTGAATGGCCAGTTTGATGAGCCCTCCTCTACAAGATTTCATTGCATGCATGAATATCATAGATGCACGACAACTATAAATAGCACTCAATGCATGCAACTACAAATAATGGCATGCTTCTAGGATCACACATTATGCAGAGGTCGATTTATGCATTGATACAGGGAGGTGTCACTAGGCACTTGATATAGAAAAACAATGAGCTAGAAAAAAAATTGGACCAAAGCACCACAATGGTTATTAAGAAATTTAAAATAACAATTTTTTCCTTAAGAATAGTCTTCAATTTGATGGGTGACATGATCATGATGTAATCTCGCTCTGTTCTTCCAAACATCTGTGGTTTCTCACAACTTTTTTCATGGGCGCTCACCACCAAAATACATATAAAAATTACTTGTCTTTACATCATCTTATCTTTAAATCCTCATCTCATAGACATAAATAAGGATTATTATGCATGCACATCCTCACCTTATAGTATCAATTGGTTCAAGGCGTAAAGACATCCATAAAATATCAAATGTGTCAAGACACAAAGAGTAAGAGACAACTATAAGTAAGTCTTATATTAAATTTACTATATAAGTTTTTAATTGACAATATCAACTAAGATTTGATACGTCGGATTGTTTTGATATTCTTTTCACTCCTTACCAATGTGATATTAAAGGCATTCTTTGAAGGTGAAGTCCAGAATTTTACATCTTCTTCCTCATTCTCATGCCTTTTGGTAAGACAATAAGGAGGGTATTGACCCACATCAACATGTAAAATGGTTTCGACATAGAGGTAGACAAATTAATTGTTTTCATTAAATAACTTAAATTTCCTACCCATGACTTTCGATTCACTGAATCGTGGACTGGTACAAAACACAACAAATTTTAGAACCTTGAGCTCTTAATTACTCACACCTAGAACTTTCTCAAAGCATGCCATTAATAAACTTATTTTGGTGTTCTAGTTCACTTTAAAAGGAAGATTGTTGAGACTTAGACATGCAATGAGTTGCAAGGATTCAATTGACTTGGGCTTGATTCCATTGCCCCTCCATCCCATACATGTATTTTGTTGCGTTAAGTGTTAAACAACAAAATTTGGTGCCTTGGCCCCAAAGATGATATCATTGCTAACTTGCTTGGTATGCAGTATTTTTTTTAATGTTTGTTTAGTTGTGTATTATTTTTTCTTAGGTGCCCAATCCCATCATTCGTATATCACTCGGGATTGGACTGCTACCCTCTCTCTAGTTTGAATTAAGTTTTTGGTTGTATACATTGGTTGTAGGTTTATTATAGCCTTGTTTTGCTTCTAAGTGGCTTCCTTTTGTACATAGTTAATAGTAAGCAATTCTCTCATGGTTCTAGTTTTTCTTTAAGACTATATCTAGTTATGACATTTTGCACTATGGATAAGATCAAGCGACTTCCCCAATATGGTTATTGCATAGTCTAAATAGTTTTTTTTGTATAATGAAGCGTGCTCCAACTTGAAAAAAATACTATAGAATAGTTGTTATGTTACTTACTCTAAAATTAGTGTTACATATTTGTCAAATTAATGCATTTAAATTAAGTTTTATTGAAAATATGTCATATTTTTGTATAGATATTAGAAGGTGCTCAATTCTTTAAAATTGTAAAAATTTAAATGTACAATATTTACTTTTTTGCATTTTTGAAAAAAAATAATAATAATTGATACTTGTCAAATAAAGTACAACTATTTATATTACCCTTCATCTTTAAAGGGCTCGAAGAATAAAACTATTTATATTGCCTTTCATCTTTGAAGGGCTCTGAGAATAAATGCCCTTCCAATTGAAATTAAGACCCACCCTTCAAATTTGATCACTGGTTAAATGTATATATGATTCTTTGACTATCCAACTGAAGCATATTTGTACGAGTGAGAGAGTGCATATTCACACCCTTCCACTTAGTGCCGCATGGACACCGATTTCTCAGACCAGTCAGGACTCAGGGCCTTCCCCAGAGTCAAACTCATTACAATCGTGGGAGTATTTTGGGTAAACACATTGATATTAATAGGATTCCGCTTTTAAAAGTTGTTGTTGTGACTCTTTGAGGTGAAGAGAAGTCTGAAGAGAAGTTAGCTTTAATTCCCCTGTAATTGTGAGTGCTCATAGTTTTTTGTTTGTGGGTGGTTTGGGAGAGGTTAGTGTTTATTCCCCTGTCGTTGTGAGTGCTAGCAGTTTCGGATTTTAGCTTCGAATAAGAATGTGGAGCGGTGGTTCATCTTCTCAACATAATGAGGAAGGATGGGAAATGGCTTCCTTTTGCAAGGCCAAGAACCAGGCCCCTCCAACTGCTACTGCAAACCGGCCAAAGGGCGGCACTTATCCTGTTGACAAGCCTAAAAATGGAGCTTGGAACAGCAAAGGATCTTATAATGTTGATGACCAGAATACTGGCCACTAGGTGAACCCTAGTAGTGATAGAGACCAGGATAATAAGCAATGGGGATGGAAGGAGTTGGGGAAACCTCAACAGAGGAATGTAAATCCAGAAAATAGGACCACTAGAGTAAGAAATGTTGGTGGTTGGGGTCAATATGGCAAGGAAGATCAAGTAACGCAGGGCAGTTGGAGGCCCGATAGCTCAGATTCTGTTCATGGAAAGATGGGAAGGCCATATCTTTTTGTTCCTCCCCCACTTGCAAATGGTTGGCAATGGGGAGGCAACAAATTGAATTCTTCAGTGGCATCGACACCGCCTGGAAAAAGTGCCGGACACAGCAGTGCAAAAGCTAGTGAAGGGAAATTTGAATTGGAAAGTAATATACTATCTAAACTTCTTCCTTTTGAGCAATCATTTGAACCATATAATGAAACAAGCGGAGATGGCTACTAGTCCAATGATAATGAAATAGATATTGATAATCTTGACAGCGACGAGGATTTAATGAGTAGCGATGACTCTGATTTTGAAGGGAGTAATGTAAGCCATGAAACTCGGAAGAAGAATAAGTGGTTCAAAAGTTTTTTTGAATCCCTGGATAACCTTAACCTTTAGGAGGTGAATGATCCCGAAAGACAGTGGCATTGCCCTACATGCAGAGGCAGGGTTTGGGCTATCGACTGGTACAATGGTATGCAACCTATTTTATCCCTTGCCAAAACAATCAGATCAAAGAGGGTAAAGGTGCACCCTAAACTAGCGCAAGTACTGGAAGAAGAGTTGAAAAGGTGAGGAGCTGCATCGTAACTCCCGAGGAGATGTTTGTCAAGTGGAAGGGCTTGCGAGAGATGGTCAACAATCAAGAAATTATCTAGCCTCCTATGGTTATTATTTAGAACACTCTCCTTGATCAAGATGTAAACGAACAGGTATGTGTTGTAAGCTTCATATTTGTTTGTTCTAAATATTTTTACATGGAGTTGATGCATCTGGAATGCCATAGAAACCTCATGCTATCATGTTTATGGCTGCTAGTGAAAGAGATGTGGAGATGATTCTACAATTTCTCCATATCTTGTAAGAATTTTGGCACCTGTTCATATACATGCAAGTCCTGATGAGTTTGTTTCTAACCTCATAATTTGGATTGAGAACAAAATTAATGCCTGGCAAGTAGTTTTGTATATTAATCAAGAGTCAAGAGGTTCAACCAAGCAGTCCCATGTATATCTTTTAGCAGTAAGCTAAACTGCTTACTCTAGACCATTTGCACCTAAAATCCGGTTAGTTTTCTAGTTATAATTTGGCGGAAATTGTTCAAAGGGTATTTGCATAATCTGGGTGCCCCAAGGGTAATTGAAGGTCTTGAATCCATTTCTGCAATAAAAATTGCAATTTTAACAATGAAAATCTCATTTTCAACAACAAATCGTGTTGCCGGATTCCGGCCAAACTTGCCTGAAAAGGTGCAAATGGTCTAGAGATTAGCCAACTCCCTTGTTTTATTTAGGCTTTCAAGGTATATTTCAGGTTTGAGTGTTTTGGCTTGAAGTATGGATCTTTAAGTGTCGATTCCTATAGCTGTGACTATAAGTAGAAAGCAGGCTAACTTACTGGGATTTTCCTTGTATAAAATTGAGTTTTGGTCAAATTCTTGATATTTAAAAAATGTTTAGTAAAAACATACCTATTAATAGTTTTCAAGTTCTTTTCCATCCATATTTCAAATTTTATCACATTACATAGTTAAAGCTGTGGAAATATAAGGTTGCATGAGTCTATACAAGTTTGGCAAAGGCTGATTCTTACTAAAACAGTCGTTTTCAAGATACAGCAAACAAAATCCCGTAGATATTTATTTTGGGAGTTTGTATGTGTTGAATATATTGTGAAAAAGGGAAATTGTGTCATGTTTTATTCGACCAATGGTTGACGAAGTTTGCACTTGACCAAATTTGATGCTTTGTTGAAGCTTTAGGTGAAGGTAGATAAGATAAGATAAAATAATTTTATTAATTCCAATGAATGGCCACAATAAGGAAGTGAATGGGAATCATTCAATATTCTTTAATTCTTTGAAAATTGAGGCCATCAGCCAAAGGTGGGATGCCATCTGTATTTTATATGTGGAGGTTGGTGTGAGGCCACCTGATCTGAATAAAGAGCTGTGATAGTTCTATCTCCTTCAATCATCCTTACAGGAGTGAGTCTATCTCTTTTGTGAGAATAAACTTGAAATAATTTGAAAACCACTGTATGCATGTTTTTTAATGCAAATGTTTGATGGGAGATCTATTCTCTTTAATCTTTGTTGCTTTCCACAACTACAAGTAGAAGGAACATTTGTTATTTGGAAGTTGGAACCACAATGATCATTTGTTTCGATTGGAGTTTGTATGCCAAATTGTCTCATCACATAATTCTCTTTCTGAAAGAGTCCTGGTTGTCTAATATCCATTCTTTAAATTTGCCTAATACTATCAGATATTTTGTTACTCTGAATATTCAAAGTAATTTAATGTGATAGTCATTTTGTTGCAAGATATCATGCCAGTAATGAACAGGCTGGCCTAGACAGGTAAATTAAGCATATTATGAACATTCAATCTTTTGTCACTATGTTTTAAACTATATCTATTATATAGATTGTGGGAACTTCAAATACAAAGGAACAATGAATGCAAGATTGTGCTGTTATATTGTATAAATTCTGGCATCATAGATACAGGGGCAGATAATATGAAGTTTCCAGTTGGATGGGGAAAATAAAAAATTAGGATAATGTCTGTTTGTTGCCAATTTGTTTTCTTATTTACAAGGGAAAGAAGCTATTAAATGCAAGCAACTACATTGATTTTTGTTATTCAAAGTCCAAATAAGTTGACAAAAAAATCCAATGTATAATGCTAGTACAAAAGACATTGAGGTGCATCATCACAATATTAGAGAGCTTATGCAAAATACAGGGATAGAGGTTTTTCACTGCAAATCTAAAGACTAGGTTACAGATTATTTATAAAGGCATTGAGCAAAGAGATATTTGAAAGGCTGAGAAATATGTTGTGTCAACTTGTCAAGGACAACAAAATGATGATTAGGGTATATGATAGATTTATTTCTTATTTTCTTCATCTTTGAAGAAAAATAAAAACCGAAATGAATGAAGACAATTTTTGTGAGTTCAAAGAAGAACGAACACACATGACTAGAATTTAGTGGGTTTTTTCTTCCCTGGTAGTGAAAAAGAAAGGTCATAGGATTGCATAATAAATTGCTAAATGCTAGTTAGTGTAGCGTCTTAGAGGATGCAAATAAGAATTGTAGCTTCTTGTTATTGTGCACACTAAGAATAATGAAAAGTTTTTTTGAACCCCTTTTCTGTATGAGTTAAATTTCAGGAGCATTATAAAGATTCCCAAGAATTTCGTAGTAAGTGGGTCGTGATACATATAAATTATAATACATGATGTTTCTTGGAACACCCTGCATTGCTAAAGAACACATATTTCTTGTAGAATAGACTTAGAAATCAGTCCAATGGAAAAGAATAGAAATGTCTCGGATACATTGAATTCATGCAGTTCATGGCTTAAGCACACCACTAAAGCTAACTTTTATTGAAATAAAGAATCAAAGCATTTTCTGTCAGGTGGTGGGATTTTGGTTATAGCGTATCTGCAATTTTGAAACTTCACACATGCTTAGGCTAATCCTAACTTTTGCTTCATTACTTGAAAGTCTAGTTTACCCATTACCATCAACAATACTGGTGAAGTTGTCCATGAACAGTTTCTCCAATGGAATGGTCCTAGAATCAAGATGGTACTAAGTGATGGGAAATCATAATGAGATTTCTCTCTTGTATTGGATAGACTTTTGCTTCAAGAATTGAATTGTTTATGAGGTTGGTTTGATATTTCCTGAAGATTCTCTGCATGTCTCAACAAGCAAGCCCTCTGTAAAGCTAAGAGTCATATAATTACCGTATGTTACACATCATGTCTTTTATAAGAACAAAGTTTGTCAAAAAGGGCTTGACAGGAAATCTGGAGCTAAGGTGTGAGGGTTTTCCCACCATGCTACCATCCACTTTTCAAGATAAGATGAAGGAACATGTATTATTTTCTACTACTTACATTTCTTGCTTTGTCAGTATAAATAATCTATGTGATGAAATCTTTTGGGATGGGGTGGATGGGTTTTGGCCCTTAAAGAAGGCTGGAAGTGTTGCCCCATAGATCGAGGGGACATCAAAAGAATATTAAAAAATGTGGAGTTATAAAACAAGATCAAAATTTATTTAAAACTTTCTATTAACACTTGAAACCGTCCGGTTCCAAGGACATTGGAAACAATGCACTATCACAAAGTATTATGATACTATCTCCTTCTAGTTTTAGCAATACAAAAACCTATTATTAGCAATACAAAAACCTCTTTTTAGCAACTAGTTTGAACTTTGACTCTATTTAGTATAATCCTAAGAGTGGTAGGAATGCACAGAAATGCATGGATGTTGTTCTTTATTCATATTTTTGTACGCTTTTTAAGAAGCAATGCAAGCACTATCAGAAAGGGCAAGGCTTGCTTTATGTCTTTACAATTCTTATTTGAATACCACAGTTACCTGTGTTTATTTACTTATAGGGTGGGTTCTTTAGAAAAAGGATACGCTTCCATTTTTACACAAACTGTTATAGTATGTTCCTAGGGACATCTAGGACTTCCACATTCATAGCCCTTTCATTAAGAAATGTTCTGATTGGGGATTTCCATCCATACCCCCATAAAGAATCGACAGTTAAAAGGAAAAAAAAAGACACTTGAGTTTTTCCCTGAGTGGACGGAAATTTTAACTTGTGGATTGCATTTTCCTTATGCAAGGTCTGATTGTTCAACTGAAGCCATGTTTTTGTACTGTGTGATGTACCATTATGGAAATATGAAGGATACTATATCTTCTTTACAGTTCTTACTGCAATATGTCGGTTACCTAGGTTTGGGTAACTGTAGTTTTTCTAGAGGAGTGATCCATAAAGGGCCCTATTTTATGCAAACTGCTATAGTATGTGCCCTGGTACTTCTAGGACCTTCCTAGTAATGGCCCTTCTACTGGGGATTATTCTGAATGGTTATGACCAACCATACCCACAAACAAAAGTAAAACTCAAAAAGAGAAAAAAAGATAGTTGAATTTTTCTGTGTGGACTGAGCTTTGAACTTGTGGATTGCATTGTACTTGCGCAAGCTATGTTTTTTCAACTGTGGCCACAACTTTGTACTGTGTACTACACCATTATTGAGATACATAGAATGCTTTATCTTTATATAAAATATTTATTGTATTCCTATAACAATGTGCCCATCTTAGGAGGACATGTAACATAAACTCCATTCTTGTCACCGGTGTAAACATTACATGGGTACTTGTGCTTCCTTGCTCAGTGCATTACTTTCTTATCCTTTATTGGCATGTTGTATGCTACTAGACAATATACAATACAGACCTGTAAGAGTAATAATAATAAAAATAAGCATAGAAAATCAAGAATCTATCTAACTACAGGCAATCCATTTATCTTAGAAGTTGGAATATCAGTAATTGATTTACATTTTCTTACCAATTATATGTTGCGTCTTATTACTGGAAACTTTTAGCCCTCGTGGTTTTCTCACTAACTAGGCACATAAAGGAACTCCTGGATGACTTATAATCAGACTTGCTTGAATTGATAGAGAGAAACACCTTCATCATTCACAGGCATGGACAAAAATATTGAACCAAATGGAAAATGTTGTTTCTCTTATTCTTAAATGGACGTCTTATTTGTTTCTTACATTTATATGCACATCTTAATGCACAAGACTAGAGGGATCATACTTAAGCCTTACACATATTTGTGAATGTGAATCAAAATTCTGAGATGTGCATACATTTGTATTAAACAATGTGTGATACTAGTAATCCAGCCAATAAAATCACATTTTAATATCTATGATTCAAAATGAAATATTATTGATTTTTCATGAAAGCACTTTGTGGGTTCCATGGTTGAATGATTGCACCTTCTAGTCCCATTGACCTATTCCTTGGTCATTTGTGCAAATAATATTATTTTATTGAAATTTTCTTCACACTTCCAGCTTTAGTGTGATTTGTGTCTCACTGTTGTGTTCAAGTTCTTGCAGTATAGCCGTAGTAAGGAACATTTAAATGCCCAAAGTTTGCTCAGTAGGACAGAAAAGGATGAGAAAGTAAAGAGTGAATATTCCATTGGTGAGGCTTCGCTTACTTATAATGTATTTCTTTGAAGTGCAACTAAGTTGTCAATTAGAAAATTTAATAGTTTCTTTCTTAGACAATTTTTCATTGCTAGTTACCTATTTTGTGGCTTCTAATGAGGCATTTTTATGGACTTAGCTTTGGATAAGGACAGGAGTTCATTTTGTAGCCTTTCATCTGAGATTGCGCCTGGTAAAGTGGAAGAGAAATCAATTAATAGGGATTCTTCTTCAGTTTTAGTGTTCACTGAAGAGGAAATCAAAGAGAGGATAGCCATTGAGATTGAATATGCATTAAATTAGAAAGAGCTTGAAAGCCATGAATGGCATATGGAAATATATAAAGAAGCATTAGCCATTGTGCTGAAGGACTATGGAGTGGAATTCAAGGTACAATTTTAGATCCCTTTTTTACTATCTCTATTACTGTTGTTTAGACTTGCCAGTGGCTTTTGATGCATAGCTGGTTTTGTTGTATTTGCTCTGACTTGGGTTTCCTGTCTATTGTTGTAGTCAAGGCAATGTACTATTTAACTTTATTGTCCTTTGAAATGTATTTCATCAAATTGTTTTAGGAAGTGATATATTTTATAAAAATGCTTGATTAATTCTATTGGATTATATGCAAACTTGTGGATACTGTTAGGAAGCTGAATTTATAATTTTAACATCTTGAAACAGTGACCTTATAATTTTTTCATAATGGAGATTAACGTGTGTGTTAGTCTTTTACCTATATAGTAGAATAAGTCTAGACTTGTTTGTCATCACTGATCTACTTTCATTATTTTGTATAGACTCTAGAGTATTATGAATGGTTTGTGAGTTGATAAGATATCACTTATAACTTAGCATCGTTTAGTCTCCAAGAAAAGACTCACATAGTAAGTAATAGTGGCTTCCCATATTCTGGAGCTAGCAATCCATGCTGAAATCCTTTCTAAAAGTTTATTTTGTACACGGTTTAATAATTATAGATCATATTAGTGGGTAATGTTCACAATGCAAACCCTTTTGAATTTTGCGTCACATTATGTTTTGGATTTCAGATTTGATGTTTTTTTTCAATATTGTGCTTGTGTTTATACCAGATGGTGGAAGAGCATGCTCAAGAGCTTGAACTAAACTTGATGAAGGAGAAGGCTCATTGTTTGAAATTATCAAATGAAGTACATACATTAAAGGAGCATTGTGCTTGTTTAGAACATGAAAATCCAAAATTGTGAATGAGGCATAATTCTAGAAATCTAAGAACTGATGCTGAATCAGAATGTGATAACTACAATGTATCCTTTGTCATGCATGTTGTTGACTCTCAGAATGATGTAAAGGATGAATATTTAGTTAGAGATGACAACAGCAACACATTGCGGGTAGGAAACTAATATGATCCAAGGTGGTTCATAATAGAAACAGGGATTTATCTAAGATCCTAGTGTGAAAACTTACTCCTCTTAGGCAACAATCCTTTAGGAAATATGCTTGAAACTCTTTTAGGTAGAAGCAAATTACTTGATTCTTCAAAAGGGAAGTTTAACCTGGAAAGAAATTACAACCATTGAAAACAATTTTATTCAATAAGTACTTATAAACAAGTAATTTCATCTCTTCACAAATTTAAGATGTCCTAAAAGATCAAAAAAGAAATGACACAACAGTGCCAACACCTATGTAAGTGCAATAACAAGTCAGAAAAAAAGACTCTAATGATTCAAATTTTATTGGCTAGCCGTAAAATTTAATAGTGGAAGCAAACTACAGCGTTCCAGTTATTCAATTTACATCCATATCCATGCATGTAGTCCTGACATTAATTATCCATAATTATATACATTGAATTCATGCATTTATAACTGAACTAAGAAGTAAATAAATGGCAAACATAAACATATAGAATGTGGCACTTCATCACATATTCATACCACTTATCTCTCAAACAAATAATCCTCCAATGGGTTGCAAACAAAAGACGATCCTCCTGGCTTTAGGCTTTGTGTCACACTTAATATCTCTCTAACAAAGGCCACCACAAAGATGAAGTTATCATTCCACACAAGTGGCTATATTAATTTATGGATTAATTTCTTTAAATTAGCTAGGTCAGACCCTCTCTTATTCTTACCATCTGTTCTGCCCTGCCTCTATCCTCCCACAAAAACATACCCTATGTTATAATGCTGTACTAATGGTAGGTTTTGAACAATTCTTCGAACCTTGAACTTTGTACTTGTAAGTATAACTCCACACCAAAATACGAGACCCAGGTCTCCATGAGGCTCTTATATTCAATTAAAGAAGCAACGCATCCCACATGGGGAGTCAGAGTGGAAGGCATAAACATGCCATAGGGCCTAAAGGGAATTGTAACTTAAAACTAATTCATAATAAGATAATCAAGGCAGGGCACTTACACATTCCACTCAAGTAGGATGGAGACATGCTTTATTACCCTTACGAAGAAATAGTTTCTTGTAGGCAATTCAAATGGGGAATATGAAGCTCATCATGATTTTTTCTATCCTTTGATTCATCATAAATGTGCATTTCATGGTCAAGTAAATTCCTTCATTTTTAAATTCATAAATCTTGATAAGAATATGCATTTATGCAACTATGAATTATAAGAACACTATAGAATACCAGTCTCTCCAACCTTTTCGATAGGTTTAGTCAATCTCAAAAGCTTACTAGAATCTAAATTTTAGTGTAGTCTTATTTTAGGTGACCATACATTCTAAGGAAATTTCAGTTCTTATCAATGGTTATTTCTCTTTGTGAACTGTTGTCCAATCATCATGGAAGCTGTTTTAGATCTTGTAGATCTCAACACAGAGCTGATATATATTTTTATATACCTAATAGTTTGCAATTTTTTCAAGTTTAATTCATGCTTAACTAGTTGTCCTGCCTTTCAAATAACTGGTATCATCACCTAGAAGCCAAATATACAACCCTTTAAAGGTTTCTCTAAAGACACAATGTTGTAGGAGCATGGTATTTCTCTTTATATTTACAACATGACTCTTTAATTATTGAATCCACTATTAGGTGCCTTTATAGCCAAGGAATAATGATTCACAAAGCATAAATCCTCCATACAAAATGGTACCTTTGAAATCGTAAATGATTCAATATTAAATACTTGCAATACTTGCAATTCCCCAAGTCAAAATACTTGCAATTCTTTGAATTCTAGGTCTAGAGATCATTTTTGCAAGACATTACGGTGCATAGGGAGTCAAGTCTCAAATTTTGGAAATGATAATCGTCGAGTCTCCATTAACAATAAGTTTTTGAATCTGCCTGGCTCTTAGAATGTTTATCACTTGATTTAAAGCTAAAATAGGCTTCACAATAAGAGAAGAAACCTTTTGCAATTTGATCACAACCATAGACCTACTTATTATGGAACCTTCTCAAAGAAAAGGTGAATATACTTTGCATAATTTTAAGTTTATTAATTATGAAAGCAACAGGTTGTGTTTTAATTTTGATAGCCCATGATGAGGAACATCTGAAACACCTTGAAGCTCATGGATTCTTAATATTGCAGTAGACAAGAGGGAAAGTTTTGTTTCTGACTCTTTTTTTTGATGCAGTGATGGCATTAGGCTTCAAAATCCTTTCAGAAAGGACTCTTCTTTGGACTATGAGAATGATAGTGATGAAGAATGGGAAGAGGTACTCATCACTAAATCTCTTTGGTAAGAGTATTTGTAGTATTTTTATTAGCTTTAGTTACAGGGAAAGTTGTACATAGCTCTCAGGGATTAGTTTATCATAAATACTAGTTACTGGTAAGTTGTAATAGTAATAATTATGTAGTTTGTAGATCGATATATATCATAAATTTGTTTAAATATCATCATTGTCAAGAAATAACAACTTCTTAAAGGATTCTAGCTCAATGGTAGAGCACCTGCCTAATTATAGGTAGGAGGTTGGTGGTTCGATTCCTCTGTGCCCTATCATAAATTTGTGACTACAAAAACAACTAAATTCGCATATATATGACTATTAGTATCTAATTTCCCGTATCTTAGTCATATTTAGCTTAGTCATTAATATGTTAACATCTATTAGTTTATTTAGTCGTATTTTTGGTCATTAATGGTTGCAATCAATAACTAAATCAGTGACTAAATCAGCGACTAAATCAATGACTAACTCAGTGACTAAATCAATGACTAAATCCATGACTAAATCAATGACTAAATCATTAACTATCAATGACTAAAACAATGACTAAATCAATGACTAAATCATTGACTATCAATGACTAAATCATTGTCTATCAATAACTAAATCAATGACTACTCATTCAAGCTATTAATGACTAGTGAAATATGCCTAGCTATAAGATAGTGGAAATTTGCTACTATTAGTCACCGACTCAAAAATAGTCGTTTATAGCCTGATTTTAGTCATTTTTTTAGTCATTAATTTCTCATTTTCTACTAGTGCAAATAGTGATAAGGGTGGATTGCTTGATGGATGTAGTAACTTTATATAAACATGCAGTTTTATTAATATTCTTCAACGAAATGGAATCTTTGAGTACCACGCTTAGCTAGGAGCACCTTCCACGTGTTGATCCCTTCTTTCTTATGTGCATGCAGATCTCAAATAATAATGGAAAGTTAATCTCTGAGGGCTGTAGCAGTTTGATGTATAAACGCATATGATGAATAGGCCCCAATGGAATTGGGTTTACTTGAGAGCTATGCCCAGATTGGAGGAAGGGAATCTAGATATACTAATGAAACCTCTCTTCAGTGTACGAAACCCTTAAAGATGTGAACACGATCTCTTTAGTACTCCATCCCTCTTATCTAGGGAAATTTAAGTGAGCCTTCTTTGCGTTATTTCCTTCCTGTAGAGATCAGGCTTATTAAATAGGCTGATTTCCCTCATGATAATCCTCTACTCACCAGTAACTTGTTTCCAATAGAATGAACCCTTGGCCAAATTAAATCGCTTCCCTATGCTTTTGAGGAGGAATGGATGGAGATAACCATGATTTCAGTATACAATTCAGCAGTAGCAGTATAGAGGAAGATTGTTTCCTAGAACATGGTGAAGACCCCCCTTTCTCTAAAATGATGGGATCGCTACCATGATTAATGAACGAATACACCCAACTATAAACTTTAAGGAAGCTCCAACAATGCCCTAAACACAATGAATCTTTGATGCAATGAAGTACACAATGGTGAATCTGGATGATTCACCCTACCAATTGGTTAGGTTGTATAGATTTTGCCATCGAATCCAATTAGGTCAATGCAATCTGCCATAAACCCTAAGTAGCTCACCGAGATCCCAAAACGTGTTTCCAAAATATGAACAAGAACAATGATAACCTTTTGGTTAAACTAACCTTCTTATATAGATTTTAGGGTTTGCATGTCAGTTATAGGGTTTGTAGGCATACTACTTTTAGGGTTTGCATGCATGTCACTTTTAGTGTATGCATGCATGTCACTTTTAGGGTTTGCATGCATGTCATTTTTAGGGTTTGCATGCATGTCACTTTTAGGAACATTTCAAAGATGGTGGAAAGACCAGTAGAAAAAAATACTCTTCAAACTTAAGTATAAAATAGTAATCTTGGGTGTAAGCCACAGTGGCAAGATGAGTAGAAATAAATACTCTTGAAGCTCATGTTTTTGGTAGCTAACCAATTTATCTAATATAATATTTAAAGGAATTTAGGTATTTTTTTATATTAGGTAATTTGTCCCCTAAATTTTTCTCATTTTTCTTTTCCAAGTAAAATATTTGGGAGGGAACCTCCTCGACATTTCCTCTCATTCCAAGGATGGTACTCAGGGTAAATGCTAGATTGTTCAGGGCACAAGGCCATGTTAATAAATCATGAATAGATTATGTATAACTAATCAACATTCAACTCACTAAGAGGAAACATGCCAGAAATTTGGATTTGAACTCTGGTGGCGAGGGTAACAACTTTTTGGGACACCACTTTTGTCCTATAATTTTGAAGAATAGGGGCATGTTTCTAACAAAATGTCCAATGATTTCACAGTCTATTTTTGTGCTCATTCTTGCAAATAAGGAAAAGAGATGTCCAATAAAGCCTCTCTTATCCCAAGTAAGATGCGTTTCTTAATCAACAACATAATTTTATAGGGATTCCAAATGAAGACCACGTTATGTGTTTCACTCTAGTTTCGCATGCATAACCATCCTTGGCGATTGAATTTTCTGTCATGATGTTCATTTGGAGAGGTCTACCATTAGATGTTTATCTTGCTACCCCATTAAATATGTCACTTGAGGAATCATTGTATTCAAAAATTCCTATTGAATCAATGAAGTACACAATGGTGAATATGGATGATTCACCCTAGCAATTGGCTAGGTTGTATAGATTTCACCACTGAATCCAATTAGGTCAAGGCAATATGCTCTAACCCTAAGTAGCTCACCGAGATCCCAAAACATGTTTCCAAAAGATGAATAATAACAATGATACCCTTTTGGGTCAACTAACCTTCTTATATATATTTTAGGGTTTGCATGCATGCCACGTTTAGGGTTTGCATGCATTTCACTTTTAGAGTATGCATGTCACTTTAGGGTTTGCATGCATGTATCTAACAAAATGTCCAATGATTTCACAGTCTAGTTTTGTGCTCATTTTTGCAAACAAGGAAAAGATATTTCCAAGAAAGCCTCTCTTATCCCAAGTAAGATGTGTTTCTTAATCAGTAACATAATTTTATAGGTCTGCCAAATGAAGACCACGTGATGTGTTTCACTCTAGTTTTGCATGCATAACCATCCTTGGGGACTGAATTTTGTGTCATGATGTTCATTTGGCAAGGTATACCATTAGATGTGTATCTTGCTGCCCCATTAAATATGTCACTTGAGAAATCATTGTATTCAAAAATTCCTATTCAATCAATGAAGTACACAATGGTGAATCTGGATGATTCACCCTAGCAATTGGTTAGGTTGTATATATTTCGCCACCGAATCCAATTAGGTCAAAGACATCTACCCTAACCCTAAGTAGCTCACCAAGCTCCCAAAACGTGTTTCCAAAAGATGAATAATAACAATGATACCATTTTGGTTCAACTAACCTTCTTATATAGATTTTAGGGTTTGCATGTCAGTTTTAGGGTTTGCATGCACGTCACTTTTAGGGTATGCATGTCACTTTTAGGTACATTTCAAAGATAGTGGCAAGACGAGTAGAAAAAAATACTTTTGAAACTCAAGTAGAAAATAGTAATCTTGGGTTTAAGCCATAGTGGCAAGATGAGTATAAATAAATATCCTTGAAGCTCATGTTTTTGGTAACTGACCAATTTATCTAATTTAATATTTAATGGAATTCAGCTATTTTTTGTTATATTTGGTAATTTTTCCCCTAAATGTTTGTCAAAATTCTTTTCTAGGTGACATATTTGGGAGGGAACCTCCTGAGCAGTTCCTCTCATTCTAAGGATGGTACGCAGGGTAAAGCCTAGATTGTTTAGGGCACAAGGCCATGTTAACAACTCATGAATATATTATGTATATCTTATCAACATTCATCTCACTCAGAGAAAACATGCCAAAAAGTTGGATTTGAACTCTGGTGGTGAGCGTAACAACTTTTGGGAACACCACTTTTGTCCTATAATTTTGAAGAATAAGGGCATGTATCTAACAAAATGTCCAATGATTTCACAATCTAGTTTTGTGCTCATTTTTGGAAAGAAGGAAAAGAGATGTCCAAGAAAGCCTCTCTTATCCCAAGCAAGATGTATTCCTTAATCAAAAACAAAATTTTATAGGGCTTCCAAATGAAGACCACGTGATGTGTTTCACTCTAGTTTCGCATGCATAACCATCCTTGGGGATTGAATTTTGTGTCATGATGTTCATTTGGTGAGGTCTACCATTAGATATTTATCTTGATGCCCCACTAAATATGTCACTTGAGGAATCATTGTATTCAAAAATTCCTATTCAATCAATGAAGTAGAAAATGGTGAATCGAGATGATTCACTCTAGCAATTGGTTAGGCTGTATAGATTTTTCCACCGAATCCAATTAGGTCAAGGAAAATTTCCCTAACCCTAAGTAGCTCACTGAGCTCCCAAAACATGTTTCCAAAATATGAATAATAACAATGATACCCTTTTGGTTCAACTAACCTTCTTATATAGCTTTCTGGGTTTGCATGTCAGTTTTAGGGTTTGCATGCATGCCACTTTTAGGGTTTTCATGCATGTAAATTTTAGGGTATGCATGTCACTTAGGGGTTTGCATGCATGTCATTTTTAGGAAAAATTCAAAGATAGTGGCAAGACAAGTAGAAAAAAATACTCTTGAAACTCAAGTAGAAAATAGTAATCTTGGGTGTAAGCCACAGTGGCAAGATGAGTAGGAATAAATAATTGAGAAGCTCATGTTTTTGGTAGCTAACCAATTTATCTAATTTACTACTGAAAGGAATTTAGGTATTTTTTGTGATATTAGGTAATTTGTCCCCTAAATGTTTGTCAAAATTCTTTTCCAGGTAACATATTTGGGAGGGAACCTCCTGGGAGGTTCCTCTCATTCCAAGGATGGTACTCAAGGTAAACCCTAGATTGTTCAGGGCACAAGGCCATGTTAACAACTCATGAATAGATGTGTTTCTTATCCCAAGTAAGATGTGTTTCTTAATCAACACCATAATTTTATAGGGCTTCCAAATGAATACCACATGATGTATTTCACTCTATTTTTGGATGCTTGAACCATCCTTCGGGACTGAATTTTGTGCCATGATGTTCATTTGGCTAGGTCTACCATTAGATGTGTATCTTGCAACCCCATTAAATATGTCACTTGAGGAATCATTGTATCCAGAAACATATTTATCTTCTTTGACATGTTTTTACATGCTTTTAATGTGATAATTTCTCATCATGAACATGTGCACAATGTTAAATTTGGTAAATTTAATTTTGACATGTTTTTTAATCTGTTCAAAATTCTTATCGTGCACAACTTCACAGCTTGAGGTTGAAGCAAGCTTGGCTACTATGCAGCAACATACCCAGAGGTCATCGTTAGGTAAATTTCATTGTTATTCAATTCATAGTCAAGTGTATATAAAAATAAATATTATTTTACACATATAAATCTAAGATGTTGTTGTGCCCAGGTGGTGGCTCTCAGCATGACAGACATCTATTTGAGGGGTCTACAGGGGTCGATGGACAAACACAGAGGACATGTTTAGTGTCTTATTCTTCAGATATGCCATTGCTAGGTAGAGAAATTGTTTACATGTACATTTTCACTAGAATTATTGTCTGGCATGTTTTTTAATTTATGCAAAATTCTTATCATTCACAGCTTCATAGCTTGAGGGTGAAGCAAGCTTGGCTGCTATGCAGCGATAGACCCAGAGGTCATCGTCAAGTAAATTTCATTGCTATTCAATTCATATTCAAGTATATATAAAAATAAATTTTCTTTTACACATCTAAACCTAAGACCTTGTTGTGCCTAGGTGGTGGTTCTCAGCATGATAGACGTCTGTCTGAGGCGTCTACAGGGGCTAGTGGACAAACACATAGGATTCCATTGATAGGTAGATATTGCTTTCATACATTTTGACTGGAATTCTTGTTTGGCATTTTTTTTTAATATGTGGAAAATTTTGATCAGTCACAGCTTTATAGCTTCAGCCTGAAGCAATTTTGGCTACTATGCATCCACAGTACTTGAGGTCATTGTTAGGTAAATTAAAATGTTATTCATTTCATACTGAAGTCTATACAAACATAGATATTCTTGTACACATCTTGATAAGATCTTGTTGTGCACTGGTGGTAGCTCTCAGCACGACAGACATTTGTCTGATGGGTCTACAAGGGCTGGTGGACAAACACATAGGATTCCATTGCGAGGTAGAGATTGTTTATGTACAATTTGACTAGAATTATTGTTTGACATGTTTTTTAACAAGTGGAATATTCTTACCATGCACAGCTTCACAGCTTCAGGCTGAATTAATATTGGCTATTATGCAGCCACAATCCCTGAGGTCATCATTAGGTAAATTCAGTTGTTATTTAATTCATACTCAAGTCTATATGAACATAAATATTATTTTACCTGGTCTTTATAATATCTTGTTCAAGGATAGGTGGTGGCTCTGAGAATGACAAACGTATGTCTACGGGGGTCTACAGGGGTTGATGGACAAAGACATAGGACACACTTAGTGTCTTATTCCTCAGATACACCATCGCTAGGTAGAGGTTGTTTACACAGGTACATCCTGACTATAAATCTTGTTTGATGATTTTTCTTATTAACTTACATGTGATTGCCATTTTCTAGTTTTGTACAGGTGCTTCTAGACATTCTGACAATAATGATGGGGTACAAGATGATGCATCGGGTATTTCTAATGAACACATTTTATATGGACATGTATAATTCAATTGAAAAATTAGATATATATATTTTAATACGTGCACGCACATCTTCTTACAAGGTTTGTTGTTCCTGATCCTAATCCACCTCCCGAGACAAGGAGACATCGTTGGGTGCATCAATATGCTCAAAATGATAGATATGATCATCTTTACAGTCATCCTAGATATGTTCCCGAGGAGACTCCCTGGGAAGACAACATCACTATGCTCACTATGGAAGAGATGAAGGAGCATTCCTCCGGATTGAAGGCAGAACTTGAATCTTCAAATCTCTCTTTTTGATACTCAACAATGTCTCCAGATTGTTTTGCACAATCTAAACTGTTTGATTGAGACATATCTTGGGGTTGGACCATCAACCCATATTTTTCATGATATGATGCGTAGGAGGCAATTTTTAGTTATGGGTTGCCACAAGTTTGATGAAGTAAAGAAAGTTGTCACAAAAGAAATGGTATTCTCATGTTTTGACTTGCGGACTGGAGACAAAAAAATGTCTAAAGATAGCAAGATTCAATGATCCTTTTATTGCACCACACATTTATTCGAGGTTCCTGTGTGCATATGGGATGTTCCCAAATAATGATGAGGTTCCTTAGTATTTTTTCAAGATGCTAATTGCATAGTTTCGGTTTAACATGGACCCCGACTATACAAATACGGGATCCAGTTTCTATGGTGTTGCCAAAGGTCGTACATATGAATGACCTAATGCACGACGAGATGTTCATTATAGGTGTCCAATGCCTCGGTTAGTACAACTGTATCCTAGAGTCATAGCTTTACCAGAGGAGTTGGAAACAACATCCCAAATAGCAAGAGGGGTGAGGGAAGAGATACGAGACTGTGTTGGGGCTGCATTGGCAGGGGGGGATATTNATCCTAGAGTCATAGCTTTACCAGAGGAGTTGGAAACAACATCCCAAATAGCAAGAGGGGTGAGGGAAGAGATACGAGACTGTGTTGGGGCTGCATTGGCAGGGGTGGATATT
>LPNX010436365.1:238157-280944 GCA_001517045.1 Pseudotsuga menziesii | reverse complement strand
GGCCTACATAGTATTTCATTTGCATCTAGTATGGATGAAGGCCCATTTAATGACTATCCTGATAATCACTTGAAAAGTATGAGTCGATTAGAGCTTGAGTAGTATGTGGCATACTATAGAAAAAATTATAAGCGACTCGTTGCTTGACAAAATGAAAACAGGGGCATGGTACGTAAGTATGCTATAATATATGAAATTTAGTATATGAAATCTAATGTTTTTAATATATGAAATTTAGTATATGTATATATATATATATATATATATATATATATATATATATATATATATATATATATATATATATATATATATATATATATATATATATATATATATATATATATATATATATATATATATATATATATATATATATATATATATATATATATATATATATATATATATATATATATATATATATATATATATATATATATATATATATATATATATATATATATATATATATATATATATATATATATATATATATATATATATATATATATATATATATATATATATATATATATATATATATATATATATATATATATATATATATATATATATATATATATATATATATATATATATATATATATATATATATATATATATATATATATATATATATATATATATATATATATATATATATATATATATATATATATATATATATATATATATATATATATATATATATATATATATATATATATATATATATATATATATATATATATATATATATATATATATATATATATATATATATATATATATATATATATATATATATATATATATATATATATATATATATATATATATATATATATATATATATATATATATATATATATATATATATATATATATATATATATATATATATATATATATATATATATATATATATATATATATATATATATATATATATATATATATATATATATATATATATATATATATATATATATATATATATATATATATATATATATATATATATATATATATATATATATATATATATATATATATATATATATATATATATATATATATATATATATATATATATATATATATATATATATATATATATATATTTATATTTATATATATACATATACTAAATTTCATTTTGAATTTTCAGCCTACAGAAAACTAGGATCCATTGGTGTTTCGGTCCGAAAATTTAGATTTATCTGCTATATATGCAATTCAATAGTGCTCCACATTCATTGTATGTACTTTTCATTGTATTCATCAGTTAGCAGTTAATTTTTTTCTTATCCTTCACACTTGGCAGCTTGGGAACACATATTCATGTAGTTTGTTGGTGATTTGACCTATTCCCACTGTTGCTTGCTTATGGGGGTTTCACTCGTAGTCTTCTTCACTCAGGTGCTAGCATTGCATAATGTTTTGAGCCCACATGCATGGACACTTTGAGTTGGTATGCAATATTTTATGACAATTGGTTGTTAGCATAGTTTTTGGGCTTAGATGATACAAAAACTCTCTCTTCCCTCCATCTGGATGTTTGGTGTGACAAGATTATGGAGTTGAAGGCCTTCTTTCACACTTTAGAATTTCATCATGTCTTTAGAGAACACAATAAGACGGAAGATGGTATATCCAAGGAAGTGCTCCCCATGGTTGTGGGCCTACTTTCCTTCACTGAAAATTATGAGGAAATAGCTATTGGGGAAGAAAAGCTACGACTCTTCTAGAGAAGAGCTTGTACCTCCTACTCTTCATCCTTTTGGTTGCTTTATTTTCAAGTATGGATGATTGAGTCTTTTAGCATCATATTGGATGTCTTGAGGATGACATTGTTTCTCCTCTAAAGGTATTGATATTAGGACACTTCACGGACTACTTCCTTGGGTATACTTAACTGGGCTCTTTATGTTTCCTCCGTAGACATGTATGGATGATCTATCTTGTAAAAGTTGGTTGAGGACAAAAGGAGCGTACCATCCATTTGGATGTTACCATTATATAGTGACGACAAAAGTATATATTAAACTATGTACCTTGAGAGAGAGAAAATTATTTGGTCTGTTGGTCCTAATTGAATGTTTGTCCACCTTTACAGTTCACTTTGCTCTTGTGGTTGTTGATTCATGGTCCTATTCTTACTTGGTCCTAGGGTTATCTCACCATGTTCTCATCCTATTATCTCACAGGGATGTCTACTATCGTCGGTTTATCTAGCAGGGGTTATCTCTTCTACAATCTAATTTTCTCCTCTTTCCTGCAAGTTTGTCTCTTAGGTTTTCCTCTGCAATTTCACTCCATGATTTTACCTCTTCATATTGTTCATTTCAGGGGCTGAGTTTTCCTCTGTGAATTGTTCATCATGATCTGCGATTTGTTCATTCACGCTCTAATTTTTACATTTGTGATTTATTCTTTATTCATGGACCGATCTTGATCTCTACATTTTATTTATTTACATCTCATCTTGTAAAGTTATTCTTTGCATCTTTCTCAGCCGCTTACCTCACGATTTTTCTCAGCGCGAGTCTCTACATTTTTCTAAGTTGCTTACCTCATGATTTTCTCAGCATTAGTTCTTATGGGTTTTTCCTGTGTGCTGGGTTCTATCCCTCGAGTGACTATGAGTTTACTCTTCAAGTGTGGATTGTGAGTTACTCAACATGACTGTCAGAGGGTATCAGTATGACTGAGTGTCTCTTGTGCTAAGTGATTGTGTGTCCTTAGCATGACTATCTTGGACATGACTGAATTACTCAAGCCTGTGATTTTGATTGAAACCTATCTTTCTATTGAATAAGAGTCTAAGGTAAGTTTCGGTCTGCTTTAACCTTCTCTCAAGGTACATATATGGTTTACCGTGTTTGACTTGTCCCTTCGGTGACAAGATCAAACTCAAAATTATCTGAGTAGAAGGTAGATTCAATTAATGGTTTTTATTCCTTAATGTTGTATCTCCTACACTTTATTTATTCATTCTTGTACATGAAATATGCTATGACATCTCAATGACCAACCTTAACGCAGTGACCAGCAGAGTGTTAAGTTGAAAGAGATGAAAATTTGTAATTTTTTTTTGCTTTAGTGAAAAAATCTTTGTTAATCCAACACTTTGTTTAATGATTTATCTTGTTAAATCTTTTATTGTTTGCTATATGAAAATTGGAAATTATTATTTTGGTTGGTGAACTAATCACTAATAATCTAGGACTTGCACTGTCCCAAGCCAAAGAAAAGATATATTTCTGATATATTTTTCATAGGCAATTGCAAAATTTGTGTGGTAAGAGTTCTATCTATAATTTCATGTAGTGGAACTTGTTTTGAAATTGGTGGAAAACATATATTTTGAGCATGGTTAATGTAATGGTTATGTTATGTAGAATTTTACAAGGTTGAGACTTCAATCCTCATTTCTTTCTTGTATTTTTTGGCCAATCCCTGGAACCTAAAAGGGCATGGATTAAAGTTTTATGTGGTGCATTCATGGCAGTTTTCTTGAAATTCTGAATAATACTAATTTTTATTATGCTCAGTTTCTTGTTGTTTTGGTCATGGGACTGGATGGAAAATTCTCTTAGACATTTGCAAGTAATGATGTTTTGAATGATCTCTACCATAGTAGAAAAATTAAAAAAAAACATAGGGGAACTAGTCAAATACCCAAGTTTTGCATCCAATTTTTTTTCTAAGTAAAACCACGTGGGTTTCCCTGCATTTCATAGATGGTACCCGATATAAACATGTTTGTGCAGATTATGGCACCTGACCTGGTAGGGACATTTAGTGAGGAATGCAACAGAGGCATCTAGTCTGTGAGATTAACTCTTATCCCTTATGAACCTCAAGGTGCTCAACCACTCGAGCTACCCTATTGGGATAGAATTTTGCATCTTGTTTACTCCACTGTTCTTTTAGAATCAAAGTATATGCAACAAAACCAAAAATTCTAATATGTTTCACCTTGGGTTTTCACACACCAAGCTTCTTCAAGTGTATTGTTTTGTATTCCGGGATAAAATTTTGCATCCAGCTTACTTTGTTGTTCTTTTAGAATCAAATTATATGCAACAAAAGAAAAAAGTCTTAGATTATGGTGAGTTTTGGAACATGTAGCCCTAGAATGGTGAGCTTGTTAGAGCATATTGAAGACTACCTGGTTAGGGTTTAATCCATTGTATATTAGGAGATGAATATTTTGAGAAAAAATCCTAGGCTATACATGGTGAGAGAAGAAAAATAGGAGACATCTTACCCAAAAGAGGAGACATATTGCCTAGGAGGATAGTGATGCATGCTTGTTGGATCTCCTAGTTCTGAGCAAGGGTTTTCATCATTTTCCCTAGCTAAGGTTTTGGAGGGCTAGAATATTGTACTAGACTTGTGATAAGGTTATCATGTGTGCATGAACTTCATCTTTATGGATATTTCATATTACTTAAGTTTCCAATTGTCCACTACTTGTGTAAATTGTATATTTAATTTTCAACCATCAATATTCTTCATGGTTTGTAATTTATAGCACTATATGTCTTGTTGATTTGACGTAAGTTAAGGGTGAATATGTTAAGTGATTTAACACCACAATCAAAGAATATAAGGGCAGATTTACTGCTATTTTTACAGCTGTTTTTACAGTTGTTTTAAGTGTTTTCAAATCTGTTATATGCATGGTAAGATTACCTGAGCACTGAAACCTTTTGTTGTTGCCTTAGACTTCTAAATAAGGTTGGAGCAGTGGTCTACTGCTACCCGTGGCCTCCAGCAAGGTTATGGCAGTCTACTATTGTAGCCTTAGACCACCTACAAGGCTATTTTTGTAGCCTTAGACCACCACCAAAGGTGGTGCTGCTTCCACCAGGCCTGCTGTAGTAGCCCTAATCACCATCGAGGGTGTTGTAGCAGCTTGTTGTTGCTCTCCTCATCACCACCATGAAATGTAAACTGTGTATGGATGAATCTTATTTTTTATTTAATATTAAACCTTATTCCAATACTCATCATTCTTCATATTATACTTGTTTAGACCATCACTGAGGGTTGGAGAAACCTTCTTCTACTACCTTAGACTTCCAGAGAAGGTTGGAGTAGTGGTTTGCTACTACCCATGGCCTCCACCAAGGTTATGGCGGTCTGCTGTTGTAGCCTTAGACCACCAACAAGGCTATTGTTGTATCATCAGACCACCACAAAGTGTTGTGCTGCTACCACCAGGCCTGCTATAGCAGCCCTAGTCACGACCGAGGGTGTTGTAGCAGCTTATTGTTGCTCTCCTTGTCACCACCATGAACTGTAAACTGTGTATGGATGAATCTTATTTGTGATTTAATCTTAAACCTTATGCCAATACTCATCATTCTTCATATTAGACTTGTATTTCTATATCATTACATATCTCCATAATTTCTTCGTAGCATCTTCTTCAAATGTGGAGGGTTTTGAATCCCTGATGCGACTTATTTGTGAAACATACCCTGAATATCTGTCAAGTTGTTTTCTCTGTTTGGATGAGACTAATGGTGCTCCATTATTCTTTGCATCTTATAGAATATCTCAACACCATGCATACCTCCTCTTAGAAGGAATTTCATCAACTTGTTCTACAAGTTCATGAGGGGCTAGTGAATCTGAGAAATATTATGGTTTCTCCCTCTAAAAATGTGGAGAACTAGAATCTAGGCCCTCCATTAGGGGAGTCTCGTGCTCCTCCATTTCTGTATCATACTAAACCTATTTTGATCACTTTAAATGCATCCTCTTCATGGAATGTCACATCTTGGATGACTTCTATGTGTCTTTCAGCAAACACATATATTTTGTAGGCTTTGGATGATTTGACATAACCAACAAAGGTTCCCTTCTTTCAAGATGGCTCCATCTTTGTCCTCTTTTATTTGGGTTTATTAATGTATACATGACTCCCAAAGATTCCCAGATGTGAAATATATGTTTTTTCACTGGTGAACACTTCTTCAGATGTCTTCTCTTCCAGAAATGCATGATGACTTCTATTTTGGATATACAAAACTCTAATGGTGGCTTCTTCCCATAATGAGGTAGATAGAACTTGATCATGCATCATGTATTTTGCATCCTCACATATGATTGTATTCTTCCTTTTGACAACGCCTTCCCACTGGGGATCATAGAGTACTATCAACTATCTACATATTCTTGCATAACTAAAAAAATCATTAAATGCATGTGAGTCAAATTAACCTCCATTGTTAGATCTTAAAGGACAGATAGTGTTTCCAATATGATTCACTAGGGCTTTGAATTCCTGATACTTGTTGATGGTTTCACTCTTAGCCTTTAGGAAGTAAATCCATGACTTTCTAGAGAATTCATCTATGAATTGTACATAGTATAAATATCCACTCAGAGAGGGTGATGCCATGGGACCACATACATCATAATGTATTACCTCAAAAAATCCCTTTATATATAATAGAACTTCTAGAAAAACCCTTTTTAACATTCTTCCCAAGAGTGCAACCCCTACAATATCATGCCTAAAATAAAATATTGGCATACCTTTGTTTTATAGGAAGAGCCAATACAAATTTTATAGGCAGAGCCTGTACAAATTTTATAGGCAAAGCCTGTACAAATTTTATAGACAAAGCATGTACAAATGTTACATGTAGAGCTTTATCAAGTCAAGCTTGATCATGGTGAAAATAGTCAATATATGTTGAGAACCCCTTTGGCAAGGAAGTAGAACATCATGGAAAACCTTTCAGGTAAAAGAGAAAGACTCGATAAATTCAAAGGAAGACCATTGGGCATTTGAAGAAAGCCCCGAAAGCAAGCAATTCAAAGCGTAAATTATAAAGGTAAAAGGGACAAGTTAGCTGGAAGGTTAAATAAAGGGTCATGTTGGAATCCAAAGATTCACTTGGAAAGACTATAAATAATTGGAAATGTGCCTTCATTATATATCTCTCCCTTATTCTTGTAATCTCTTGCGAGGAGACGTAGTGAGCTTTCTTATTCTTCAATGATGAGCCCCATGAAGGCCAGGGTTTCTATCTTGTGTTGTTTCTTGGTGTCTTACCCTTATTAATGGTATATATATTTTTTATTCCTCATATTGGTTTTCTCTATAAGGGCCTATTCATGATTGTACTACTTTCATTATTCAGATCTTCTCTAGAAGCGTTGGTTGGGTTTTCTGCCGCAAGAGGGTTTCCCAGGATAATTTTTTGTTTTTTTCTTGTGCTTGTCTATCATGCTTCTGGATCCCTATTATATTTTCATAATATGATTGATGAATGTTAAGAAAAATTAAATAACACTTACAGATCTGAAATTTTAACAAAAGTTAACAATTTTCCTCCAGAGACATCGATTTCACCTCAGGGAGTAAAGCACAATTCCTTGTGGGAAACAAGACTAGTATGGGAATGATGCTTCATGAACACTATTGGTTTGGGTCTAGGTCTGAGTGGTTTTCAATATGTTGAGCCAACATACTATATTTCATAAGCATTATGAAAAACCTTATGATTCCAGGAGAAAATATGGGTGTATAAGAGCCTTTTTTGTTCCTGAATCGAGGCATAGAGACCAATATTTGATCATTAACAAAGAAGGAACATAGAACCATATATACTCTTTTGAATCCTCTCTACTTCCTCCTTCCACCTAAAAATGAAACTCATCCATCCTAGAGAAAGGATTAGAATCCCTATCCACTCTTTCTCAATCCATTCCATGAGTGTTTTTTCCTCCATTTGCTTCCTTGGGACCATTTTACTAGACCTTTATATTGCATTGGAATGATCTAACTTAAAAATACATCCTCACCTACCACTAGCTGCATATTCTCATTTCTTAACTTGAACACATTTATGCTTGTCTATGGCAGGCCTGTTCCTTGATCCCGGATGTCCAGAACCACTTCTAGACTGCCCAACTAGTTTGTGGAGCCTTAGGTATTCACAATCTTATGGTGTCTGCATTACATTCGATCTGACTATGTTAATTGAATTTATCAGTCCTCCTTTCAATACTAGTTTATTGATGCACAGATATTGGCCATTTGAGCCTCACCTCTTACACCTTCGCCATCTTGAATGTGCATATGAGAGAATGAATGCAGCTCTAACTACTTTTGAATAATTTTCACATGGCTCAAGTATGTTGGATCTACTTGAAGTAAAGGATTTGTCAGTTCTTGGACTCACAATGGTCCTATCCACATCAAAGTGACCAAAATAGCTAGTGATTCATTTTTTCCTGAGGAAGTGAAAACACATCAGTTAGGAAATTACATTAGTGCATCAAGGTACCCAGCTAAGTCACCTGGCATGAGGACACGAGGACCTTTCCTCTGGTAACAAACTCAACTCATAAATCATTGACTATCTCATTACCCATCCTCTTTGGTACATCTGGTAGTGACTACCCTAGAAAAACCCAAAACAACCCAAGAAAGGTGGCGACTACCCTAGCAACACCCAAAATAGTCCAAGCAAGGTTGCAGCCCTCCAACACAGTCAAACATGCAGTGGTTTCCCTAAACAACACCCAAAAATAGTCAAACAAGTAGGGGACACCTTAAACAACCTGTACACAGCTGCGACCCGTTCAAACACCTTCAAGAACCCTAAAAAATGGTACGACAACCTGGAGACAAGGTTTAGCAGAATTCGACTCACATGTTTGAAGGATAAGGTTAGACAAGGTGATGTAGGATAGGGTTAGACAGTTATAGTAGGAAGTGAAACAACTTAAGGCATTCAATATCAACCTCAGGATGTTGACCAAAGTATTCAATAAATGTCCAACTAAGAATGGCATTGCCAAGCATCTCACAATTGAATATGGAAGCCTTAACCCTTACTGCAGTGGATGAGATTCCTTAGGGAAGTCACACAATAATACCAAACAAACCTAAACAAGTAACAACACCCTTCTAACAGGCATAGGCATATTTCTAGTAAAAAAAATACTTATCTAACAGACAATGAAACCCTCAAATAGCAGTGACACCATAAATAAGAGTAGCAACACCTTGAACATGAGCAATGACACCCTCAACAAGAGTATAAGCTACCTCAAAAATTACAACAAGAACCTTAAGGATGCCCAAACAGGTAGTGGTTCCCTCAACAAGAGCAACATCAACCTCAATAATGATAGTGGCAGCTTCAAGGGGGCCTAAAGAGGCATCGGTGCCCTCGAAAATGATACCAACACCCTCAAATAAGATATGGCAACCTGAAAAATATGCTACAACAACCTGAAAATAGAGTACATCTCACAGAAATGGAGGAATCATCACTGCATCACCATCAAACCCTTTGATGTTTCCTCTACCATGGCTATTCTTAAACATCTCCAAGTGTTTATATTGTTGAGATCATGCCCATAATGTTGTTGTTTATAACCTGAGTATATGTGTGCATCTTGTAACATTTATAGGTTTTGTGATGCTGAGTTTGACTTCACGTATTCCTTATTAAGTCCCCAAATGTGTCTTTTCTTTCCCATAATTGACCTATTGCAAATAATAGTTAGGAAAACAATAGAAATAAAGCTGGCTAGAAACCACAAATTATATCCTCCACATTTTTTTACTTTATTTAGACCATTTGCATTATTGACGGGGTGGGCTCATTCACTAGTCATTATAATGACAAATTTGTTGTAATTTCACTCCAAAAAAATGTTGCAAGAAGACATAGACTTCATACAAACAACTCAAACAGTGCAATTCCAATGCATACCCATATCTTCATATATTCCTTATACACATGATATCACATTCATAGTACAATTTTTTATTCCATTTCCACAACAACAACAAAAAGAATATCACAACATTGAAGGGAGGTTGAAGAATGTTGTGAAACTCACACTAAATGTGTGATGAGAAGAATTGCTTTGGTTGCATCATATTAGTATCTCCCTTCATAATAGAAGAAAATTCATACTGATTGCTTTCATTGCCTCATATCAGTATCTCCCTTCAAAAAGAGACAAGATGAAGGAAATTCCAATAAAGGTTGTCATGATATTTTCAGATTTTTCACTGGGAAGGTGCATGATATTCAACAACTACCCAACCAAGTTTACAACTATGCCTAAAGTTGTAAATATCTCACATAGCTCAATTCCTTTCATGCCTCACAATTAGCCAAATGAATTTCAATCTGAAAATGAGTTGTGGCATTATTTGAAAAAGTGTAGAGAACACATATCTATATGTATACATATACCTAGCATGAAAGTTGTAGGCAGGTACTCCCATTCTATTCTTTTATGCAGGGTTGTCTTTGAAGTCAAAATCTTGGTTTTTTTCTCACCAATATGTGTTGGAAAATACCATCACCAAGATGTTTGAGATTTCAAATGAAATAATTAATTGTAGGCCCCCTTCTAGGGTTTACACAATGTTTTTGAAGGAAAGATGGTACAAATTTTAAATGGATAGATTAAAGAACCACTTACTCCATGAAATATATAACCCTAAATATTTTGCAAAAATCTACCAGTAGAGTATAGAAGAGGAAAAATAAAGCCAATCTCTCAACAATATGGAATAGCTCATTCAAGTAATAGAGCTATTATGGAAATGGCTTGTTGTATGTAGAATTCTCTTTAGGGTTTGTTTATGTTATGGGGGAAGTAGTCTTCAATACCTATGATCGAGCTGCTGAATCCCTCTTTTTACAAGGCCATTTCTGCAGTGATGATATAGTGGCTTACGTAATGAAGGCTTAGTATTTAATTAAGATTTGTTTTAGTAAAACAGAAATTTAAATGATTTGTTTAAATTTAGTTACTTAGGATGGTTGGAGGTGAGTGACTAGTGCCAATAACCCTATTCAGAATGTGTAGTCTTGGGGCTTCTAACAGGTCTAGAAATTATGAATGGATGGGAGTAAATCTGTTGTGCATACATGCAGAAATTTACCTATGAATGCACGATTAGATGGCTAGACACCAATGTAGAAAACCTTTGCTTCACATAGCCTACAGAGAAAAGAACACAGCAATTGATAAATCTCCCCTTTTTCATGCCCATAGGCTTACATTCATACCCACAAAGCTGAGCTTCCAGAGCTAACTGCCATCCTCTGCTACTATTGACATTCTGCCTATGTGTTTTTTGTATTTCTAATTCATTGCTAATTGTTGATTATTTCAACAAAAATCAGTGATTGACATGATAAAACTGAACTTTTTTGAGTTTTCTTTCTATTTGTTTTCTCTTTGGAAGTTGTTTTATTCCTTTCAGACGTTGCAATAGTTTAGGTCTGCCGAATTTTGGGTTTATTGTCCTCTTGTTATGTATGCAGAGTTTACTTTGTTGATATTGTTTTACCGTCTTAGTGTTTAGCAACTTTTTAGTGCCATGTACTACTAATGATCATCTTTATGCAGTGTATTATCCACATTTTTTGGCACCATGTACAACAACTTATGATCATCTTTACTGCGGTTATTATCCAGAATGAGGGTTGCACTAGGGTATCAAGAATGACGGATGCACTGAATATATATGTAATTATTAATTTGTTGAATCTGAACAGTTACATTTGAATGGTAATCTGTATTTGTAAAATTGACCCTTTTTTAATAGCAAAATGATAAATTTTAGATGTATCTTTTTTGTATGATTTTGACACATAATTCATGTAGAATTTTGAACCACTCCTTGTTTTATTTGAGAACATGGTCGCAAATAAAATTTAAGACAATATAGAAATGTAAATGCTATGATCAAAACTCATTTTCAAGGGATACAAATAATAAAACAAGGTAAATGTTACAAGCATTTAATGTCAATGAGTGTGTTCTTATTGTGTAAGCATAAAATATTTATGGTTCAATTAGATGTAGATGATGAACTTTGTTGTTGGTTTAATTTTTTAAGCTTCCATATGAAGATAGACCTCCATATACTATGAGGGATAAGGTGAAAAGTGTTTTTCCATCTTCATGCTCATGTTTCATTGAATGAAAAGGCTGCGTGGTGCACTTTCATATATGAAGCTCGATGAGTGTGAAACTAATGCCAAGTTGGTGGAATTGTTTTAGAATCTTCATAACATATATAATGGGGATAAGACCACCCTTGACACATTTGTGAAGCTAAAATTGTTGTATTTTATCACCATCACTATTCATGCAACATAATGTTCTTGTTTTTCATCACCCTATTTCAAAGTTTTGAGTATGTGCATGAGTTATTTTTACAGCACACCAAAAAGACTAACATACCAATATGTGCATGAGTTATTTTTTTAGTGCACCAAAAACACCAACATACCAAGATAATCAATGCATCAAAATGTATCATTAAGTGATGTGTCCATATGATAAATAGTTGTAATTTTTCAAAATTACTTTATTGTCTTTTTGAAACTCATATATAGGAATGTAAGATGAGTTTATGATTGGCATGTATAAGCATGCTGAAATAGATTATATTTAGGGTTTTCATATCTTCTTTAGTGCACATAATATAAGGAGATTGCATGAACCTATCGTATGACTATGACAAGGTTTCCGTTGTAAAAATTTTGTGAATATTACATGGATGAATCTTGTTTGCACACAAACTAAAGGAACTAATAGAACACACTTTTCCTACAATAAAACACACTTTTCAAAAGGAACTAATGATTTAAATGTCATGGAAACCCTTTAGACATGATAAATACAAAGAAAGGGAAATGATATTTTCAAATAAGGAAATGTAGTTCATTATAATTTATATCTAGCATGGTGGAAGAATAGGCTCATCAATACTATGAGTTGATCATCTACAATCAAGAACTATTGATAAGAAAAATAAACTATTGGTTTTAATGCTCCTAAAATCTTAACGTTATGGTAATGGATTTTTCTATTAACTATATCAGCACTTTGAGCTTTAATGAAACTTATAATCAAGAACTATTGAAAATATAAATACACTATTGGTTTTAATTCTCGTAAAATAAGGTTATGGTAATGGATTTTTCTATTGAATATATCAGCACTTTGAGCACACAAAACTTAAGTAATTTTGAGGAAGGTCAAAGAGGGAGGTTGCTAAAATTGATATCATTATATGTTACCATTCTATTTGTAGAAAAAAAATATTAATGAAAATGAAACCAGATGCAATGGAAGTGTAATCTTTAATGTTCTTTCATTTTGTTCTCAATCCAACTTATTTTCATTACATGTAAATTCCCTCCAATTCTACATTACAGAAGGTTGTATTCACATAAAGTTGAAAAGAATGTTTGAATATATTATACTCCTTTGATTTAAGTGTTTCCCTCTACATGTGAACAATAAGAATGAGAAAGAGCTTCTCTTAGTTTCAAGAATTATATATATATTCTCTACTGAAGAGGCCAACCATGTGAAGGTGGAATCTCATTTGGCCCCTCCCACCCACCCATCCACCCACCCTAGAATCAAAGAACAAAAATTCGTCAACCTTAATGTATTTTTTATTCATATGAAATGTGCTAGTGGCATATTATCAAGAATGGCATTATGATCTTCTATCGACAATTTCCATTGTCAATGCTTGGAATTTTTCCTACTCTTCACTGCCTTCAACTACAACCAGGATGCTATGACCAAATGACAGTATTGAGCACATATAACATCTGACTCATAGTATTGAAAAATAATATGGTCTTTACATTTCCTTACTTCTGCAAAGAAATGTCCCATTATAACCATTGAACCCACACCATACGTATAATTTGACGGGTCTTTAAATTCTTGCATCAACGTGCTTTTTGACCTAGTGAATATCAATAAATAATAATGCACTTTTTCTGGATTATCTACTGGTGCATTGACAACAAATACATCACCTTCTCTAACCAAATCAGAAACAAGATCATAATCTTTGTCAATCACAAGCGCTTCATTGTCGTGCTCTACATCACTGATATTTCCAAATGGGGGCAATGGTGTCAATTCTTGGTGTCTCCATGGTTTCACAAATTTGTTAGTCTAGTTATGACACTCATCTAAGGACTCTACATCATCAATACATGCAAGACAAAAGCAAGAGTACTTTCATTTCTCAATTGCGTGTATATTTTCCATTTTATTACTCCTAATGGAGTGTAAGCCCCTTGTTTTTGGGATTGCAGTACAATTATGTGGCATTGATATGTCAACATCACCCATTGCAATATTCTAGAAAAACCTTCTCACGTTACCCATCCTTTCATTGAATTCATGGCTCAAAATTTTTTTGCACCAATTAACAATATCGGTTGAATTTGCAAGGCAAGAAGCAGAGTGATTCATTTGATATATCTTGAGCGCACGTTTCACGTAGGCCCCAGCACCATCATGTTCTCCTTTTCCATGTACTGTTTCAAAAAATATCCATGTGTGGCCAACATCCATGTTTCAATGAAGGAGAGACAACCATAAGAATGAGCACGTTGATTTAAATTGACCAGCACAACCATATGACCACACCCAATGTTCTTTAAAAGTGATCTTTTGTCTTGATAATTCTTTATAAAGCATACCAAAACAATGCTGGACAAAACATGTATCATGTTTACGATCATCACTAATGTAGAAATGATACTCCTTAATCACTTCACGATTATTTTCATTGTTATCAAAACCATCGACATCAAGCTCTGCATGTCTATACATAATATGAACAAGTATAGATACCTGATCTGAATGATAATACTCACTTTGTATTTCCTTTTGCGAAGTGAAAGTGTAATTTTCAGCAAAATCGACAATGGATAATATTTTTCCTTTTCCAAATACATCTCGTGATTGCTTGAAATATAAGTCCTTCCATCGTGCTGAGTGAGAGTGCTTGATATATTTATATATTTGATCCCTGGAAAAATTCATAATATCTGTCAAAGAGATATCACTTTCAACTAAATTAATCTTTCTTGATGTTGATTTTGAATATGTAACAAGAGTATAATCAACATATTCATATCTCTTCCATTTCACAATGCGATTTGATATTTGAGGATCGTTTGCATCAATGTGGTAGTTAGCATTAAAAAAGGCCAAATCAGAACATTCCTCACATTTTTTACCCCCGACGCATTGTTTCTTATAGAATACTTGAGCATTCTCTCGTGCACATAGTATTTTAGATACAAATTCATGAACACTCACAAGAGGGGGTGTTATACCAAAATCCTATCGCCATCATGTGATAAGACATTTGACATACCTACTTGCCCTGAATCCCAGCTTCTGGAGTGGAAACTAAATGGTTTTTCATCAATCTTACATGAAAATTCCCAACACCACGCATGCCCCTTTATCCAGGAGTGGTACCCCTACTTGCACCACCTTTCATCGGTTGTCCACAAGCGGTGCCACCGCCCATTGCCCTTGGCCCATAGGTGGTTATTACCAGAACTGCTCTGTCATAGAAGGAGAAGCATGGTACCCTGGGTAAAAAGGGAAAAAGAGAAGCTTCTCAAGGCTTCTAGATGATAAGCCTTGAGATATCCCTTATCCCTACTATTGTGGGTTGGTTGAGCTCGAGATTCCTCATCCTAGGATCTTAGAGGCCACCTCACCCACTAATTTCTCAACCATCTCTATCCATTAAATCCCTATAAATATGAGCTCATAGCCATGGTTGAGGGGAGAACATTGAAGGTATTGTTATGTTGTTGGATTGATTCTTGGCCCAAGATCATTTGGAGAGAGCATGGAGAGCTAGAGTCAGAGCTTTTGGGGATGAAGATTTGGTTTCATGGAGATGCATGTCAACACTAAGGCTTGGTTGTAAACTTCTTCATATTTCTAATGCAAGTTGATTTATGTCCCACATATGATGTTGTTGTTGTGATTTCACATATTTATGTTGCTAGATTCCTTAGTCACTAGCATAGATTAGTAGATCATATTCTGGTTGCTTTGATTCATTTTGTGTTGTGCTTTTTTGCAGGTAGATAGGTGAACTGTCAAAGCCTTGTATTCCAGATATCTACAGCGTCTAGGGAGAGTCTTCAACCTTTGTCCTCTATTTGTTCTGGATCTGAACCATTCAGACCAATGAAACACCTTGCTGTCTACAGGAGGTGAAATATTCCAGCTAACAAATCTGGTGACTCTGCTGGGGAATAAAGTTGTGTATCAGTGGTTCTGATATTCCTCAGTCTGCAACTCTTGTCCAAATCCAGGCTCCTTCTTCAACTCTCTTCAGCCAGATATACTCTCTGACTCACTCCTTTTGGTTTTGAAACCTCCAGATCTGTTCATATCTGAGTCATTTCGGTCTTTTATGCTCTGTTTCCATACTCAATTCAGTAGTTTTTACCTTGATCTAGTCTTTTTCTGACTGGATCCTTCATTCTCTTTGTGTTTTGGATTTTTACAGGGAACCGCACATGTTCTATTGGAAAGGAGCGGTGCCACCGCCTGAGTCTAGTTAGCAATACGTGGTGCCACCGCCTGAATCCAATGAGCAAGGAGTGGTTCTGCCTCAAAACCGCCTGTCAGCAGCTTCATCTGCACGGTGCTAGGTAGGCCCTGTTCCAGACCTTGTATTTTGATTTTTTGTGTGTTTTGGGCTTACTTTTTGATGAAAATGAAGTGTATTTTTGAGAAAAAATGCTCCCTCATAGCCGAGAGGGGCCATGAATTGTATATTCTGCAATTGCTTTGAGTGTTATATTCTCTTTGCATTCAAAGAGAGTTTCTGTTTCTTGCATTGGATTTCGTGTTATTTTCTTTGCTTGAAACCTCTTGCTCTTTTCTATAGATATTATTCATTGGAATTGGAAATATACATTTCATTTTCATGAGTAGGTTTCGGTTTGTTTTGGACTTGGAATGCATGAGTGATCCATGTTGTTTTGAGTCTTTCTTTGCTTGGGGTGATTCTTGTTTCCTTTTGCAGACTGATTTTTTCAGTGCTTCGTAGGAAGGATTGGTTCTTCATTTCCTTGTCTGTTTCAAAGAGAAGTTTTAGTTTTCTCTCTCTTTTGCTTTATTCGCAAGTTTGTTGAACTATTTTCTTCTTGTTTTGTGCATGATTGTTCGAAATTCTAGATCTTACTTTCATTAAAAAGAAATATTTGTTTTCATCTTTGCGTGCATTAGAGTTAGATTTGTTTGGAAACGTTAATGAAATCATCTTTCCATTGAGTTTTTATGTGTCTTTTTCAAGCATGAAAAGATAGGAAACATTTTTATTTGCTTTGAAGATTGTTTGGGGTGCATTGATATTTCACTTTTTGTTTGAAAAGATAGAATTGCATTTGCATTTGGGTGTGCATTTTTTGGGAAGAAAAGTAAATCTCTCTCCCTCTCTTAGGTAGAATTTCATTGAAGAGGAAAACTTGCATTATCATAAATATTAGTGTGCATCATCTTTAATTTCAAGTTTTCACTAAATGGTTCCACCTAAACGCACAAGATAAAATTAACGGTAGTACTAGGTTAAAACTTTTAGCAATTTGAGTGATAAGTTAGAGATGTGTTTAGGTGTCGTTAAGCATAGGAGCTGTCGTTATTTGTTCGCATTACATCTCGGGACTTGCGCGGTTCTTCCACGTACCGTCAGTATATCGAACGGCCTTTCATGTACCCTTGAGGTATACAGAAAGGTACTTCATGTACTTGATTGTATATTGAAAGGACCCTTGTGTACGGTTATGCATTAGATAGCACTACTACCGATTTGAGCTCCCTCATACCTTGTGTATATCGAGAGACCCTTTTAGGAATCCTCAAACCATCTGAGTTATCCGTTTGGCCTGTCCTGTGAGATTCTTGACTCTTATCCACTCCTTTTATATGTTTGCTTGTTGCTTTTAGTTTGAGTAGTACTTGCTTATGTGTGGTAGGTAGGGGGTTATTAGAGAGTTTAGAGATGGAATACTCATCTTGGACTACCACTCAAGAGGTCCCTTTCCAAGGTGTACCTTTTGTATTCCCTCCAAGTGAAGGTATTGGTCCTCCCTTTATTACCACTCTAAATCTTCCTGGATTAACTATAGGATTACCGGTCTGGCTGTTTAATCCGGTAATTCCTGTTACACCTAATGTCTCAAATGTCACTTCTCCTTCGAGAGAGGATCGACCTCAACCTAATCCTACTCCTTCGTGTCACATACCCCAATTTTGTAAAATTATGTAATTTTTTTTATTATATTTCTAAGACATTATATTAAACTTAATCCTAAGTAGGGATTGATGACTCAACAGAGTCAACAGTTATGGAGTGTAATTCAGAATATTTTATTATTAATAAATAAATTATGGAGACAACAGCATGGGAGAGCTGTTAAAAGACGTTACTGGTCAAACTGGTGGATGGAACTAGGTGGAAAGGCAAAAGGACAAGTGGCAGCATCCTCAAACACTTCCTAAGTTGCAGGTGGCAACCTCCCTATATTTGGGGTCATGATTCCCCAAGAAAGTGGAATCTGAGCAGGTGGCTCATTAAATGACAGTTAACCCAACTAATACCTAGGCAATCTTTAAAAGTACTCAATGAAGAGAGCTCAAGCTGCTCATATTTTATTCCAGAGAGAATTCATTCAGGTGAATGATATTCAAGAATTTCATTGAGGAAAGAGGGAAAAATAGTAAGGAAGTGTTTTGAGTGGATTGCTGCAGTAACTTGATTTTTATTACAGCTATATGAGCTGAGAGAACTGACTGATAGTTCTGAGTAAATACTGAGTTGAAGACTGGTATCTGATTTGCTGCACCTAGTTCCAGCCAGGGAGACCAGAGCAAGCTCGGGGGTCCTGAGAAGTTGCTGTCTGAGCGCTCTCCAGGAGTTGGTAGGGAGGAACGGCCTCCCATTGATGTTGTTGTCCACAGCTTAAACAGGTTCTGTTATTTATTTCTTGATGTTACTGAATATGAATGGATGCTTGTTATGTTTATTTTGAATGTTTGAGAAGCTAGTTAGTAACTATAAAGATAATATTTCATGATAACAGTAGTTAATCTGTTAATAAATACTGTGTTTTTCCACATCTGGAATCACCAGACCGTACTCCAGCACAGTAACTCAGTAATTAAGAAGTAGTATACTTCTAAACCAAGTTCCCTATATATTTATCTACTTACAACAATCATAAGTGAATTTCTAATGTATAAGTTACTGTATATTTGTGTTTAATTATTTCTTGTTTCCTAAAATGTTGTTGTATAGTATAGAAGGCGAAAGTAGATTATCATTCCTATTTGCTTTACCTTATAAGATTCCTTCTTTATTTTCAGATAATTTCATTTTGGAAGTTAACTTAAAGTAAGAATAAGTTTCCGAACTGTTACTTCTTATTATTCAGATATTAACCTATTAATACTGGTACTTGCAGAATGTTTAGAAAGAGTAAACAATGTGAGTTACTTCAATACTTAAGTAAATTAGTTAGAGCTGTGGTATTACAATTATCTCCTTACTTTTCCTTCTCCTTTCTTTTTCATTCTCTAATTTTATCTGTAATGGTGATAATAATTTTTATGAATTAATATGCATGCTAGTTATATATATACAGTTATATAAAATAGACTATATAAGGTTTAATAGATTCTTTTTATTTTCATAAAAAAACAATAATCTTAATTGTTAGTATAAGTTACATTATGAAGAAAACTAATATTTCAAATAAAGACAGGATTGTCACTTAATTAAGTAGATACTATTGTATAGTAATAATATCCTACCGTATTATATCTAACAATGGAAATAGTATTCTATTATAAACTTAAGAAATTACAGAACTAGTATTATTATATTTAAATCAAATAGAAAACAATACTATTTACAAACTGTAAAATAGGGTTAAACCCTAAACACCTACTTTATTGTAAAATAAATAATAATTATAAAGATAAGACAATGATCCATGACGGTTACATTATAAGGCTGTTTTAGCCTGAAGTTTATTTTATTTTCTTAAACAAATTTAAAACAAGAAATGATGCATTAATATAACCAAAGGTAAATCAGTATAAAAAGAAAAGATATGAGTACAGGACGCTCGACCATTGAGCTTAAGGATTTAATCCTCATCAGTAACCTAACGAGACAATTGTCTCATTAACAAAAATTATTTAATAAAAAGAAGAACTAGTAATAATTTTCTTACGGCTGGGTTAATAAATAAAACACAGCAAGTATTCTTTTACTTAAATCTTTCCAATACTGCATTAAGGATAAATGCGAAAGAGAGAAACAGTTTTAAACATTCTTAGAACTGAGGGTAAAAACCCTAACCTTTTCCTTTTAATCAGCAGAACACCTGCAACTCTGTTTTATTTATTAACCATAGATGTAACAGAAATATATATATATATAAAGGCATACAGCCTGTAGAAGTGACTGAAAATAGTAACGCAAGGCTTATAGCCTGTAAAAGTTTTTAAAAAACCAAACATTAACATCAAATAGGGTTTTACATTCACGGCCGTAGCCAGAGGGCTCTCTTAAGAGCTAGGGTTTTACCCATAGAGCTAAAAACTGTAAAACAATTAACCCAACATCCATGGAGGTAAACCAGAGTTGCATCAACCAAACCAGCGAAATATTTTAAGGTTGCAGATAAAGATGATAAGCCATGGAAGGAGCAAGGATTACCGTGGTCTTGGAGCCGTAACCCTTGCTCTGGTGCAAGCGAAGAGGAGTAGCAGGTTCACCTGCCAAGAAGACGATTGCACATTGATTGTTAGCATCAGTTTTATATATAAAATAATTATAATAACCTACATATTACTGTACTTAAAAATACAACAGGGTAGCGGTTACCTGTACAGACGGTGGCCCTTCTCAGTGAAGCCGTGATTAGTTTCAGTAAGAGATGTCGTTCGATATCCAGAAGAATGGTGTTAACTCGTGCAACTTCCAGCAGCATAAAAGAAACCCCAGTGAATCAACAAAGTGGGTAAGAACCCTGCAGATTGAAATAATCTATCATACAGCCAGTTGCTAGAACCAGCCACACCACGCTGAAGGGATAATAACGCTGGAGGGTACAGAAAAGGTGGGACTATCACCAACCAAATCCAGTTAAACATTGGTGATGAGCAGAAGCAAACAACACATTTGTAAACACCCCATTTCAACCTCACAATGCAAGTAGCAGAGCTCATGCGGAGTTGAGGCAGCAAATGGTGCAAACGCAGTCAATACATCAGCGGTTTGGTCCGAAGAGTTTGCAGAGCGGCCGAGGGCCCGAGGGAAAAAGAAAATAACAAGCTAGGGTTCAGTCAACACTTATATAACGATGGAGTATGGCTGATAAATGACCACGTATCACTTTAATAATTGGTATGATTTGAGCTATCATCCCAAGCCCTGACCTTTGAAATTCGATTATAACAAAATCATCACTGGAATGTTCCATAGAGAATTTCAAACATTGGTATAACCTACGATATGTCTGCCAACCACACATCATTAGTATAATGATTATACATTGCTTGTTACATGATGTTTTTACATTAGTCCAATATATATATATATTGCATGCTACATATAGTTTATTCATTAGCACAATGTATATACATATGGTATAATATATATATTGTTTATTATATTTCATGCTACTTTTATTTATACATAACCTTGCTACACGAGCATAGAAACTCGTTTAGGATAACAAGGAACTATATTATAATAGATTATGAAATAGTTTAGTTGTGATAGTTCACAACTACGATGCTATCTAGTTGGTTTTTCAAAAGATAGTAATAAACATATCTATTCTATGAAGTATATAGAATTCATGGTGTGAGAATTCATGGTGTTACCATTGTGTTATTAAAATTTTGATTTGGCTACTCTAGTATCTAATTTAGATACTTAGGGTTAGAGAGTTAACTCTTCCTTGTTTTTGGTCATGACATTCCTTGGTGACAAATAGACTTTGTCACTCCCAAACTCAGAATTTTATAAGAGACTCCATAAGTAAGGTAGAATAGAACTGGATTACTCTTTTTATCTTCTTTGTTGTTAATCTAGTCTTGATACATCATAAAAGAATTAAAGATAATGAGTTTAGGATTGATTTTTAAACAGCTTTGGATTTCCAACCCAATGATACTTTTGGAATGAGTTTAGCCTTCTAAAAGAATGTAGACTTTTAAACAATAAATGGAATACTTGTTTCATATCATAGATCTTAGATGCTTCAGTAAGAAAACTTATGGATTGCTTTTTAATAATAGTCCTCATCAGTGAAAAACCGAACAGCATGCAAGCTAAGCATGGAATGTTATTATTATAACTTTGACAAAAAGAAATAAAACCTGTGAAGCTGTGATCTTTCTACCATGCTAAGCTATTAAGTAAAGGAATAATATATAAGTTCTTATACTTATCTTCAGGATGAACTTTTAAGGTTTTTGTACTTGTAAATCTACTAAACCTCATGACCCTGTATGGTATAGTCTTCTACTGTTTGTATGTGAAAAATGCAATTCTTTTTAGTATTAAGTTCCAAAGGAAAATATAGCAGAAATAACAAGATATTACCTTGAGAAGTATGATATTCTTGTCTAGCATGTATAAACTTTTACTAAACAAATTGTATGCAGAAATCTGAACTGTAACTTCAAAGACTTGTTAGCATCGAACCATACTTCTTACCTGTATATCTGTAATAGAAGAAAACGGCTGCGTTAGCTTGAAAGCTAAGTAAGCGCAACCCTTTACGACAAACCACCTTATGTCGCAAACAGAAAATCAATCAGTAGCTGAAAAGAAAAATGCTCTTCAAAGTACAGAGTATTTAAAATAAATATCCAGTTACAATTTAAATAGTATAAACTAATCAGCCAGTTAACAACTGCATTTAATGTGATTATATGTTATTTTTAAAAAGTTTTAAATTTTTCAAAATTTTGGGGTTTTGACACTTCGCCAGTTGTGGCGTCATCCCTTTCTTCTTCTTCGCTTGACCAAATATATATTGTTAGTAGTCATGTGGATAAGAAGAGCAAGAAAGGGAAGGGTAAAATGAAGAAGGATAAGAAAGAGAAAAAGAAGCAACCATCTACTCTTGATTGTGCATGTTCTAAGAGAACACCCGAAAAACTCAAGTTCCCTTGTAAGCTTTGCAAGGGGGACCACCTTCTTAAGGAGTGTCTTGGTCTCTCCTGTGTACAAGAAGAGTGGTCTAAAAGGTCTAAACCATCTATGTCATTAGCCTCTGATCATCATGTTGATGATACTCCCTCAACCAGTGACCCATTGGTAAAAGGTCGTAAGGGTAAAGTTTTGTATCCTTGTTTGATATGCAAGGCTATGCATCGTACTTTTCTTTGTCCAAGCATGGATGAAGCTTCGCATTGGTTGGAAAATATTACTGATCATCAATAGGTGATTCCAATAAGTGATAGTAAGTTATCCCTCAATCCCCCACTGGTTGACCAAGTGGTCAATTCAGATTTATCTGTGGTTGATCCCACTCTTCCTTTGGAGAGTGAAGTTAAAGTGGTCGATTCGGTGTCATTCCCACCCGATCCCTCTCTTTAATCAGAGAGTGTTAAGACTGAAGTAGTATCTTTGACCAAATATTTGTCTTGTTCTTCTCTTCCAGTAGAGAATGAACCAAAACCTGCCGAATTTTTTATGCTTCGTTCTGATTGTTCTCGAAAAGAGGAAATTTTGTCTGTTTCTACAGAACCCTCTCCAAGTAGTGAGGTTATTTCATTTGATTGGAGTAACCTAAAAGAGTCTCATATTCATTTGAGTGTTCCTTTCCAAATAGTTGTGAATGTTACTACTAGGTGGATACTTCTCACTTTTGTTGACGAAGGGGCTTCTGTTAGCATTCTATCCTCAACTGCTTGGAAAGCTTTAGGTTCTCCTCAGCTTGTGCCAGCCACCGATTAAATAATGGCTTTTAATCACAGACCTACAGTGCCTTTAGGGATCCTTCCTCAGTTTCCTACTACTCTGGAAGAAAACATTGTCTGTATTGATGTTATGATGGTCCAAGGTCCTTTATATTTTAATCTACTCCTTGGACGTGATTATATTTATGCCATGAAGGCTGTTGTATCCACACTCTTTAGAGTTATGCATTTTCCCCATGATGGGAATATTGTGACCATTGATTAGTTTTCCTTTGTTACACTCGACCATCGTGTGACTCCCAGTAATCAGACTACCCTGAATGTGCCACATGTTCTTGTGGTTCCTTCCCCTTCTTCTAGTTAGCTTCTTCCCATCATAGGTAAAATGGGGGGGGCATGGCTCTAGTCTATGGACATCATAATGGAGCTAAGCCACTAGCTTTTATGAATTAGGGGAAACCTACCAACCTCTGGATATCATGTTGGGTAGGAGCAGGTTTTAGAGCATAGTTTACCCTGTGGTTTCAAGCTCGTTAAAAAATAAAACCACTCCTTAAGCATAGTTTACGTTTTTTATTTCAATCTTGCATAAAAATGAAACCATGTCTAGAGAATAGTTTACTTTTGGTTTTAAGCTAGTTAAAAAATAAAACCACTCCTTAAGCATAGCTTATGCTTTTGGTTTCAAGCTTGCATAAAAATGAAACCATGTCCTGAGCAAAGTTCCCATTCTATGTCAAGCTCATTAAAAAATGAAATAGCACCTGACCATCATGTCAGATTCTGACCATCATGTCAGTTTTTCCTGAGAAAGGTTCCCATTCTATGTCAAGCTCGTTAAAAAATGAAATGGATCTCCTTAAGCATAGTTTACCTTTTGGTTTCAAGCTTGCATAAAAATGAAACCATGTTCCAAGCATAGTTACCTTCTGTTTCAAGCTTGTGTAAAAATGAAACAAATCCCCTTCCCTTGAGTCAAGTCTTCACTTTAGTGTTAGAACTTGAACCTTATTTTCACCTTCCCAATTCTCATTCTTCCTACCCCCCTGGTGAACATTTTCACATTAGTAACCAGGTTTTTAAGTTGAGTATGGAAGAAGAATTGTCAAATGAAACGAAGCTTGGGGGCATGTCGAGCTGCTAGCAACCATGGTAGGGGTAAGCTTCGCTAGCAATCATGTTGGGGGCAAGACTCCAACCTCTGCATATCATGTTAATGGGTTTTTGCAAGCATAGTTTACCCATTGGTTTCAAGCTTGTGTAAAAATGAAACCAATCCCTGAGCATTCTTTCAACTGATCTTCAAGCTCATTAAAAATAGTAAGATGGTGTTGAGCTTAATTTTCATTTTTCGTGCTCTGGTTAAAACATGAAAAGTGGTTTGAGCTTAGTTTATTACTTTTTCATGCTCAAGATTCAAACATGAAAAAATTCCAATGGAGTCCTCTTTAAACTCTTTTTAGGCTCCTTAAATACGAAAATATTTTCAAGTACTTGTCCCTTCATACTCGTAAAAGTATTTGAAGAGTCGTCCTTCCGATGGTAAGTTATCTCTTTCTCAGTTCGGATAGGACTATTTACAAGAAAAGAACACTCCAACCAATCATGACTGGAAGAGTTCTCTAAGGTAATATTTTACACTTTTTTAGGCCTTAGAAACTAAATCATATGAAAAAGGACCCGCATGGAGTTTTCTCCTATATTTGTTCAGACTCTCTAAACATGAACGATATCGAGTTTTCTTTTAGTGGACTCGTTAAATTAAACATTGAGAGACCCATTTTGGGATCGAACCCCTCCTCTCTCAGGTTCATAAAACATATGAGTTTGGACTTGTCTTCTGACAAGCTATATCGAGTGTTTGTTACCCTCTTTGAACTCGTAAAACTGAAAAGAGGCACTCATCGATCATGATGGGGAAAATGGGAAGGGAATCATTTTGTAAATAATGGTAGTTTTTTTCGTTGCCTTTGAACATGGAACTTGTTTGCATAATCATGTCAGTCAATTGGGTATTCAGTTGATCTCCATGACGATCCACTTTCATGAGTCATGTCAATCCTTTGAGTCTTTCAAAAGAATGCATTGTCCACTATTGCATTGTGTATCTGTCTTGTCTAGTCATACTGCCAAGTCATTTTGTTTTGCCGCCCGATGTTCAAAGGGAACCTAAAGAAGTTTTACCTCTGTAGTCTACACAGTCTTTGTGTCAGTATCTTTGAGTCATTCATATGGTTACTACATTCACATCATTCCAGAACTATGTTTCAAGTTTTGTGTCGTCGATGTGGGACTCATCATGGCCCTCCTTTGACAAGAATATTCCCGTCGACATCAGCTCATCATCCAGGAAATAGTCTTAGAAACAATATTTAGCACCTTGAGATCTATATGCCTTAATGACAGATTCTCTCGCTCTCAACATAGGTTCACATCATTGACCTTTGATCGATCAAATCGACTGGGTGTTCAACATCAAGACATCTATTCGCACTGAGTAGATTGTACTAGAGTACCTTGGGAATCATTGACATTAATGGTGATCTCCCTCGTACTTGTTAACGGTTCACATCATTGGCTGGTAATCAAGTGGTTTCTACCATGTTTGACTTCATATCATTGTAATCACATGGATAGAATCGTACTTTGTGGAAGACGAGACAGAGACCATGGGCATTTGTTTAAAAGTGCTAATTTCTTTTTCCCCAGGTTGAGATGGAGTTTTGTATATCTAGCATGAATCCACATTTGTATGGTCGTGGCTATGCTCAAATTTGTGTATGTATGACATAGATCTACATTGTATGTCTGGTAGCTATGTCCAAGTTTGAGTCCTCTATCACATGGATCTACACTGTATTCTAGTAGCCATGCTTGTTTATTCCACTCATGGATATGCCTTGTATTGGTCTGCAGCTATGAGTTTGGTTACTTGTGTCTATGAGTCAACATACTGATGTACTACAGATGCCTACTTGACTGCATACTCCGATCGAGCCGACATTTTCATCTCCTGGCGACGACTTGTTCTCGAAGCTCTCATTTATCGTATCACTCTAAGACTCATGCTTTGGGGGGCATCTTGTTATACCAAAATCCTGTCACCATCATGTGATAATACATTTGACATACCTACTTTCCCTGAATCCCAGCTTCTAGAGTGGAAACTAAATGGTTTTTAATCAATATTACATGAAAATTCCCAGCACCGCGCATGCCCCTTTATCCAAGAGAGGTACCCCTACTCGCACCACCTTTCATCGGTTGTCCACAAGCGGTGCCACCACCCATTTCCTTTGGTCCATAGCCAGTTATTACCAGAACCACTCTGTCATAGAAGGAGAAGCATGGTACCCTGGGTAAAAAGGGAAAAAGAGAAGCTTCTCAAGGCTTCTAGATGATAAGCCTTGATATATCCCTTATCCCTACTGTTGTGGGTTGGTTGAGCTCGATATCCCTCATCCTAGGATCTTAGAGGCCACCTCACCCACTAATTTCTCAACCATTTCTATGCATTAAAGCCCTATAAATATGAGCTCATAGTCATGGTTGAGGGGAGAACATTGAAGGTATTATTATGCTGTTGGATTGATTCTTAGCCCAAGATCATTTGGAGAGAGCAGAGAGAGCTAGAGTCAGAGCTTTTGGGGATGAAGAGCTGGTTTCATGGAGATGCATGTCAACACTAAGGATTGGTTGTAAACATCTTCATATTTCTAATGCAATTTTATTTCTGTCCCACATATGATGTTGTTGTTGTGATTTCACATATATATGTGGCCAGATTCCTTAGTCGCTAGCATAGATTAGTAGATCATATTCTGGTTTCTTTGATTCGTTTCGTGTTGAGATTTTTTGCAGGTACACAGGTGAACTGTCAAACCCTTGTCTTCCAGATATCTACAGCGTCTAGGGAGAGTCTTCAACCTCTATCCTCTATTTGTTCTGGATATGAACCATTCACACCAGTGGAACACCTTGCTATCCACAGGAGGTGAAATAGTCCATCTAACAGAGGGGTTATTTGGCCAACACTGCATGCCAAAAACTAGAAATGTCTCGTAATAATATTTGAATTCTACATGGTATCGACAATAACATGTGTCAAGAACAATGATGAGCCTGACATACCATGGTTTAAGCTTCACAAAGGTGCTAAGGGAAATCTTCGCATCAACATTACTCTCTGTAAAGTTTTGAACATTTCCACTTGAGTGATCTCTGTTATGTGTTTGGCATCAGTTTCATAGTTTTCTTTTTGATATACGATGTCGCACAACATCCTTTTCATTTGGTAAGACAAGAGAATTTAAATGCCAAAACTCTTTCACCCTGTCTCTCACATTATCTGGAATTCTATCTTGATAAGGTTTCCTACAGATAACACCCCAACATGCAACTTCATCATCCTCATCTAATTGAACTTTAACGTTTTTATGCTTCCATAAACATTTTCTTTATGTTTTTAACATTCTTGCAGTAGTAAACAACAAATGACTGTTTACAGTGTTTTTTGCCACAACCCCTGTTAGAATTGATTTATGATCAACCATGTAATTATGAGATCTTCTTTTGCAAGTGATGCAAGGACCGATGTCAAATTTTGTGATACAATCTCATTTTATTTAGCCTCTTTGACATTTTTAATGCCCAATAATGTCATTGCATTTCTTAGACATTTTCGCTTTAACAACATATTTAATAATTGAGCTTGTTCTATGACATAAATACCTTCAAAATATTCTTTGACTATCTTTTTTACTCTATAGCGAGTTGTATGATCAGGCATCGGAGGTCCCATTTCTTCAATTTTACTTGAATCCATATTCTCCAAAAAAGTATCGTTAATGACGATATTGTTGCAGCTTCTAATTAATCTCCGTGAATTGGTAAGTGTGGTAGGATGTTGTATGTTGGATGTCGACCCTGTATAAAAATAAATATATGAATTTAGCTAATTGTGAGTTCATTCAAATCAAATATATACATATATATAAGTTTATATATATTATATTTAAGTAAAAATTATAAACATATATCAAAATTTAAATTTACTCACCAATCATGGGCTCAATATCGACACTACCCATAGTTTGCTCCACATTTGTCATTTCCTCGTCACCTCCATGCTCTTCATTTATTTCATCAACGTGTTCCTCGACAATTTGCATTCCTTCATCACCACCATGTGCGAGGTTCACATTTTGCATTTCTTCATAACTGCCAAGTGCCTCCAGATTTCTTTCCATTGCTCTTTTTTTTCTTAACTTTCTCATATTTTCATGCTTTTTGTCCTTCCTTGCCTCTTCATCAGTTCTGGTGCGATCATGTTTTTTTCCGCACTTTCTTCAATTTCCCATGTTGAAGGAATTAAAACCTAAAATCCAATGCATGAAAAGATATGAGAATTGGGAGTTACATACACACTTTTAAAAAAAGATAACAACAAACCTAACAAGAGTAACATGCTAAGCACTATTGTACAGAAAAATTATAGCTACATGCCAAAACAAGGATTTGCACCAAAGAAAGTAAAATTACCTAGAAGTAGTGTTAGTTGTTCAACATTTAAGCTAGTATTATATGGATCTTTAACTGAGAGAACAACAAGAACAGCAATCAAATACAAGAGACAATGAACACAGTGTTTTTCCTCGGGGAAACCATAAATGGAGAAAACCCTGTAACTTCCTCAGAGATAGAATCAGCACAAAAGGTTAAACCCCAAAATAGTAAGATGCACTCCCGATAGCGGTAACCTTCTTCTTCTCTAGCCCCAGTGTCTTCTCATTCCTCAACTATGTGCTACACTTGAGTGTGTATGTGATGTGTGATAAATAGAGATTCCAGCTCTCTATTTATACTAATCTCGACATGACTAAAACCCTAATAGGGCCAACCTCTACTAGGAGAGTCTAATAACCCTAGTGCCCCAGAACTACAGGGACTTTAACCCTTAGACAATCGGAGGGTTACCCACAATGACTTGACATGACTTGTTTACATTATTGATTCTCCCAATCGGAACATTGGGGCATGACATGATATGATAACATCCTGGAATAAACATCGGGTTACAATAGATAAGAAATACAAGTGAATACATTCCAAAGTTACAATTACATCAACACTCCCTCTTAACTAGGAAGGTATTCTCTCGACACAATTTTCATCACTGGTCTTCTTCTCTGGATCTTCTCGTCATCTGCATCTCCAATTCATCTTTTCTTCAAGTCATCTTTATCTTCATGCCATATTTATCTAGATCTGGACCATCACTCAATCTGGATCATCATCACTGGATCATACTCGATCTGGAACATCATCACTCGATCTGGAACATCACTAGATCATACTCGATCTGGAACATCTCCGTATCATACTTGATCTAGGACATCACTCAATCATATTCGATCTGGAACATCATCACTGGATCTAGATCATCACTCGATCTGGATCATCATCACTCGATCTGGATCTCCTCTGGTCACCATCATATGTGCTATCTCATGATTCTTCTCATCACAGGAAGTTCTACAAAGCCAACCTTCTTTCATGCTGGGTGTATGCCTACCTCCTCGTAGGTATTTAATAGCCCTTACATCTGACCTGCTCGATAGAATGGCCAGCACTCACATCTGACCTACTCATCAGAAAGGCAGTAGCCCTTACATCTGACCTACTCATCAAAATGGCCAGCACTCACATCTGACCTACTCGTCAGAAAGGTGGTAGCCCTTATATCTGATCATATAGGACCTAATCCTACAGTCATATCAGAATGGCCAGCATTCATATCTGACCTACTCATCAGAAAGGCGGTATCCCTTACATCTATGTAGGAGCTCATCCTACATCAGAATGGCCAGCACTCACATCTAACCTACTCGTCAGAATGGCGGTAGCCCTTACATCTGACCTACTCGTCATGATGGCCAGCACTCACATCTAACATGGGAGGAACTTGATCCTTTAGCCATGACAAAATGGCTCAGCCCTTACATCTGACCTACTCATCAGAATGGTGGTAGCCCTTACATCTAACCTACTCGTTTGAATGGCCAGCACTCACATCTGACATGGGAGGAGCTTAATCCTTTAGCCATGATAGAATGGCTCAGCCCTTACCTCTGACCTACTAGTCAGAATGGGTATGGATCTCAGCACTCATATCTGACATGGAAGGAACCAATCCTATCACCATGACAAAATGGCTCAACCCTTACATCTAACCTGCTCATCAGAATGTCTTCTAGACTCGTCACTTCCCCTTGGAAGGGACATCGATCTGGAGAACACCAAGCTTCTCCCTAAAGTGCTCAAACTTCACTCTGGCTAGTCGCTTCATCAACACATCAACTATCTGATCATCCATCGCAACATACTGGAACTTCACTACTCCCCTCTGCACCATATCCCTGATATAGTGATACTTGATATCGATATGCTTCGACTTGTCATGGAACACTAGATTCTCTGACAACTTCATGCAAATTTGGTTGTCATAATGTATACAAGTAGCATCCATATGGAGATCAAATAAATCATACATTAGCTTCCTTATCCATACTACTGCACAACTAGCTGAACAGACTGCGACATACTCTGCTTCAGCTGTACTCAGTGCCACACATGATTGCTTCCTGCTAAACCAAGAGATCACACTTGATCCCATACTGAAGCAACACCCTGAAGTGCTCTTCCTATCAATGGCACTGCCTGCCCAATATGAATCAACATAATCCTCCCGGTTAATCTTCTGATTCGCATCGTGCTTGAGCCCATAATCAACTGTACCCCTTAGGTACCTCAGAACATGCTTTACAGCAATCAAGTGAACATTTCTCGGATCTATCAAGAATTGGTTCAAGGTGTTCACAGCAAAGCAAATGTCTAGTCTCATGTTCATCAGGTACATCAAGGACCCAATTGATCTAATGATACATCGTAGCATCAACCGACTCTAATGAAGCATCACTTAATAGCTTCAAGTTCAATGCCATAGGTGTGGCCATAGCCTTGCAGTCCATTATCCCAAACCTCTTTAGGATCTCTACTGCATACTTCCCTTGTCCAAGAAAGATTCCATCCACACTCTGCTACACCTCCATACCTAGAAAATAATGCATCATTCCCAAGTCCTTCATCTTGAACTCGGCAGCAATCGTTCTCTTCGTATCAGAAATCAAGCCATCCATACCTATCACAAATAGATCATCTACATACAGCAGAATCATCACTGGGTTTCCATCTTCAACCTTGTAGTAAAGGATGAAATATGCTTTACTTTTGGTAAAGCCCAAACTGGATAGAAAGCTGTCAATTCTACCGTACCATGTCCTAGATGCCTATTTCAAACCATACAGGGCTTTATTCAATATGCACACATGAGACTCCCTGTCATGTGTCTCAAAACCGAGTGGTTGTTCTATGTACACTTCCTCTCCCACTACACCATTCAAGAAAGCAATCTTGACATCCATCTAGTGTATCTTCCATTTCATCACTGCAGCCAGAGCAAGTACTAATCTTATGGAAGTGTTTCTAGCTACAGGTTCAAAGGTTTCTTCATAATCTATTCCTTCTTTCTGAGAGAAACCCCGAGCCACAAATCTTGCCTTAAATTTTTCTATGCTACCGTCTGCAGCATGTTTGATCTTGTAGATCCATTTGGAAGTTACAACTTACTTCCCTTTTGGTCTTGGGACAACATCCCAAACATCATTCTTCATGATCGATTGGTATTCTTAAATCATAGCATCCTTTCATTCTTTTCGTTCTGCCACTTCCTCATAACTGGAAGGTTCTTTATCAATGAAATCACATAGTAATGCTACATACCTGGAGCAGGATCTGGTCCTCTTTATTTCTCTATGATTCTCTTCTGGAGCCCCATATCTTTCTGCACCTAGGATAAGTTCTCATACCCAATTAGGTTTCCTCTTATGAGGATTCTTCTCCAGAGGTGGATCTGCAGGTCTTTGTGGTTCTTCAAATTCTCGATCTTATTCTTGAGATTATTCATTCATGGTTGTATCATGAATTCTTGGTGCTTCTGCTTCTTCAGATTCTTCAGCAAGTTTCTTTCTAGATTTGATGTAAGTTGTATCTTCATCAAATGTCACATCCCTGCTCATGTCAATCTTCTTGAATGCTGGGAAATATATTTTGTAAGCCTTTGATTTTTCAAAGTATCCCACAAATAAACCCTTCTTTCCTGAAGGATCTAATTTAGTCCTCTTCTCTTTTGGAATGTGTGTGTACATAGGACAGCTGAATATTCTGAGATGGCTGACTTCTGGTTTCTTGCCGGAGAAGAGTTCTTCAGGATTCTTGTTCTCGAGTACTCTATGTGGAGTACGGTTCTATACATACACCGTTGTTCTAGGAGCTTCCACCCAAAGATGCATAGGAAGGTCTTGATCATGAAGCATTGCTTTTGCAGCTTCCATGATAGTTCTGTTCTTTCATTCTGCAATCCCATTCTGTTGTGGATTATAAGGAGTAGACAACTCCCTCTTAATCCCTGATTCTTTGCATAGCTATTTTAACTCATTTGAAGTGAATTCTCCACCATTATCTGATCGAAAGGTCTTGATCTTCTTTTCAGTGTGATTCTCGACCAAGGCTTTGAATTCCTTGAACTTGATGAATACTTCGTCTTTGTTCTTCATGAAATAAACCCATGTATTCCTAGAAAACTCATCAATAAAAGAAACATAATATGCATACCCACTTAGTGATTTTGATGACATAGGACCGCATACATCGGAGTGGATGATTTCCAAGGTTCCTTTTGCTTTGCTTTCGCTACTTGGAAATGTCTTCTTTGTATTCTTTCCTTTCGCACATCCTTTGCAGAACCCATCATGTTTTGCTTGGATTTCTAGAAGACCTTTAATAACGTTGATTGCAATAGGTAGTGCTCTGTAATGCACATGTGCAAGCCTTCTATGCCAAAGTTCACTTGGCTCTACTGTGTCATGGACCAAGGCTTGTTTTGGATGACCCTTTAGTTTGTGCAATCCTCCTTCTTGTTCTCCAATCACCACCACATCATCGATAGTCTTTCCTTTTGGCCACATGATGACTTGACCATCTATGAATGCAACCCTCAATCCTTTTGCATCTAATGTCGATATGGAGAGGATGTTCTTCTTGAGTCTTGGCACAAACAATACTTCTTTCATTGTTAGAGACTTTCCAGAGTCTAGGTTATAGGAAAATTCCCCACTACCTTTTATTGGATATTGGTAGTCATCTCCTAGCTTCACCTTGTGAGGTGATTCATGGTCTGACAGTCTCACAAAGGATTCCTTGAATCCTATCATATGTTTGGAGGCCCCACTATCTATAATCCATTCATCACTTCCATGAGTAATGTTACCTTTGAGAGCGGAAATCAAAACATGTTCATCCTCGCTTGAAGAATATTCACTTTCATATCTAGTTCTCTTCTTGGATGGTTCATCATCCTTTGCAGCATCAACATGATGTCTTCTTTTTCTGCTCCTCTTTGATAGCTTTGGTTTCTTAGGAAAATTCTTTGCATAATGTCCTGCTTCATCACATGTATAACATATGACCCTAGACAAATCTTTTCTAATGTTATCTTTGTGATAGTGCTTACCTCTAGGGTGACGAGATCTTATTTTGGTTGACTTGGAGTGTACCATGAGAGCTTGATCTTCACTTCCCATATTTTCTTCTCGAGCTGCTATCCATGCTTCTTCTTGAGAACACTCTTCCCATAGTCTGCTGAACTTGACTAACTTCTTTCTAGCACAGAATTCCTTGGATGAAAGAATCCCATGAACTACGAAGGCCATTCAAGGTAGTCATCACAATCCCTACATTTTCCACTTCTTCATCTACTGCTTCTAGTTGTTCCTTGATCTGAGAGACTCTTGTGAAGTAAGACTGGATTGGTTCTACATTCTAAATCTTCACATTCTTCAGTTGGTTTCTCAGAGTCATCTTTCGGTTTATGTTCTTCCCTTCAAACAATTTGGTTAGGGCATCAAACATAGCTTTAGGTGTCTTGAGAGAGGACACCTGAGGGATAAGGTGATCCTTGATAGAATCAACAATGATCCTCTTCACCATAACCAACTTCTTCTTATGCAAGGCCTTCTCCTCATCTCCCTCTGGAACTGGAACCTCCTCATGGATGTAGGAGTCTAACTCATTTTCTTACAGGACAAGGGAGATCCTATACTTCCAAGCTCGGAAGTTATCAACTCCCTCAAGCTTTTCATCAATCTTGGTATGATGCGACATCTTAACTGAGAACCTCAAATGGAAATACAAAATATTTTAGATCTTACCAGGTCAAGATTTCAGATCTGAATTTTGAGTTGAAATCCTGCAAAGCTAGTTCAGGAGCAAATTAGGGTTTTTCTTTTCCAAAGTTCTATCCACCCAAATGCTTTGAAATTTTAGCCTAACTTTGATTTTGGGGAGGAGATCAATCTAGGCATGGGCTTACTAAAAATTCCTCTTCTATGAAAATCCCTAATTTTCGGTAGCAGTGTCGGGTCCAAAACTGAAAAACCTCAAAATTGGATTCTGCTTCGACAGAAAGATGCGCCCTAAGGAGGAGAGTTATTCCACCTTACTTTTGCTGAAAATATGTGGAGAGAGATCCACAAAGTAGGAATCCCTAGCTCCCGCAGTTTCATAGTGTCTTCTTCTCAGGTTAGCTCTGATACGATGTTAGTTTTTCAACATTTAAGCTAGCATTATATGGATCTTTAACTGAGAGAACAACAAGCACAGCAGTCAAACACAAGAGACAATGAACACGGTGTTTTTCCTCAGGGAAACCATAAATGGAGAAAACCCCGCAACTTCCTCAGAGATATAATTAGCACAAAAGGTAAAACCCTAAAATAGTAAGATGCACTCCCGACAATAGTGGCCTTCTTCTTCTCTAGCCCCAATGTCTTCTCCTTCCTCAACTATGCACTACACTTGAGTGTGTATGTGATGTGTGCTAAATAGAGAGTCCAGCTCTCTATTTATACTAATCCTGACATGACTAAAACCCTACTAAGGCCGACCTCTACTAGGATATTCTAATAACCTTAGTGCCCTGGAACTGCAAGGACATTAACCCTTAGACAATCGAAGGGTTACCCACAATGACTTGACATGACTTGTTTACATTATTGATTCTCCCGATCGGAACATAGGGGCATGACATGACATGATAACATCTAGGAATAAACATCGGGTTACAATAGATAATAAATACAAGTGAATACATTTTGAAGTTACAATTACATCAACAAGTAGTCTCAAGAAAATGCCTCCCATATTTAAATCATAGGTTAAATTAAATGCCCGCAGCATATGGTCAATCTATACGCTATTGATATTTCTACCTAACCATGATCTCAATTTGTATTAAGCATGTTTGATGAAAAACTTATGGATCTGCCAAAATAGGGTTTCAGGATAAATTTTTGAGAAAGTCCTGAAAATGAAGTGTTGGAAAACTGGCTCAAGTGGCCTCGGGAAAATGCCCACAATACCTAATGGGTTAATGATAAAAAAAAATTGAAACTACCATGCTCTATATTTTTAAGAAGGATATCTCTCCATAGTCTTACTTTTCACATAAGGTGTTTGATGAGAAAATTAACAGCCTACCAAAACAGGGGTTCAAGTTGCTTTTAAACCAAAGTAGCAAATATGCCTAAGTGACCTCAGGGAAATGCCTGCCATAGTTTGTGGGTTGAAGAAAATTATCGCACCATATGGTCATTGTGTAGATGGGTGTTTTTTCTACCTATCCACATTTTTATATTGACTTGAAATTTCCTGAGGAAGAAGTTATGGATCTGCCAAAATAGGGTTTCAGGATAAACTTTTGAGAAAGTCCTGAAAATGACTAAGTGTTGGAAAACTAGCTTAGGTGGACTTGAGAAAATGCTTTTCGTACCTAATGGGTGAATGATTAAAACAATATGAAACTACCATGCTCTAGCTTGTCAAGAAGGATAACTCTCCATAGTCTTAGTTTTCACAGAATGTGTTTGATGACAAAATTAACAGCCTGTCAAAACAAGGGTTCAAGTTGCTTTTACACCAAAGTAGAAAATCTGCCTAGGTAGCCTCAAGGAAATGACCTCCATAGCTTGTGGGTTGAAGAAAATTACCACGCCATATGGTCATTGTGTATATGGGTGTTTTTTCTACCTGTCCATATCTTCATATCAACTTGAAGGTTCATGAGGAAGAAGTTATGGATCTGCCAAAATAGGGTTTCAAGATAAACTTTGCAAAAAGTCATGAAAATGACCGAGTGTCAGGAAACTGGCTCAGGTGGCCTTGAGAAAATGCTTGCTGTCATTCATGGTTGAATGATAATAAAAAATCTGAAAATACCATGCTCTAACTTGTCAAGAAGGATATCGTCCCCCTTGTCTTAGTTTTCATAGAAGGTGTTTGATGAAAAAAATAAGAGCCTACCAAAACAGGGGTTAAAGAAAATACCTTGATAAAAATAAAAATTTGTGGCCTAAAGAACTCAAATAATGCGAAATCTCAGCAGATATGCAAACCCTAATATGTGAATTCTCGGCTACAATATGGATATAATAACTCTCGACTGAAAACCGCTCTACCAACTTTCGGTTGAAAAACGCTCTGCCAACTCTCGACTTAAACACGCTCTGTCGACTCTTGGTAGAAAAACGCTCTACAAACTCTTGGCTAAAACACTCTCTGCCAACTCTGGACTGAAAAAATAGTTTATAACTTCTTGATTGAGATAGATAAAAATTATCTCGGATGAGAGATTATTTATATACCTCTAAGGCGAGAAGTTTTGGAATCTCGTCAGAATCACTGGAGTTTAATGGTGGACCCCTAAAAAATTCTCAAAGAAAACTCTCGACCAAGATATATTTTATTTTTTTGTCTGAGAGTTTAAAATAACTTTCGACTGAGAGATTTTCTTTACTCTGGGTTAGTTTTCGAGCAAAAATAACTCTCGCCCGAGAAAATTTAAATCTCTCGGAAGAGAGATTTTCTCGTTCGAGAGGTTTTTAGTCAACATTTCCTACACCATTTCTGCAATTTTCAGAAATGTCTGACTTTATCAAGGTTGAAACACTGCAAAAAATGACAATTACCTGTCAAAGTTTATACCAGTAGATTCATCATTCAATCTACTTTCTCATCATATATATTTTTTTAATTTCATTTAGGATTTCTATTTTTGACGATTTTTTTTCTAAACTTTATCATCAAAAAAACTAGTGACAATAAAAATTCAATATCGTCACGAAGACGAAGCCAAATTTTTTTTTTAAATCACAAGGTTGTTCCTTGCAGTATCTTGTTCAAAAGGGTGCTTTTATTTTTTTTTATAAGAGTCACATTTGAAAGAAAATGAGACAACAAAACCATGTGTCAATAAGGCACCATTTTTGGTACATATATTATTTCAGTAAATAATAAAAAATAGCATATAGGTCTAAAAATCCTAAACATATAGTTCATGCACAACCGCAATGAGTGTACATTATGATTATACATTTCGTCTCCCTAAAATAACTAATTATCTCTAAGAGAAAATGAGGGCACAAAGGTCACTCATTATTCATACTTAAAATTTTAAAGTATATGCCGTTGGTGCCCTCCAAATTTTTCCCACTATATATCGATAAAAAAAAATTTAAAAAATATGAGTACGTAGCTAATTCAATTCTCGAAAACATTTGTGTTTACTTCAAGGTGAAATACCTAAGGGAGATATCGGTTTGAAGGGTTTGAAGTTGAAAAACATACAATTTTTAAATTTGTTTTGTCAAAAAACAAGCAAAAGTGTTTCCCAACTTCATGTTTTCACCATGATTGAAAGGTCATTCCGTCCCTTGTCCCTAATACTTTTTATATGGGTAATCAGTTTTCATACAATGTTTCTCTAATATGACCTGGCTGGTGAGCAAGCCCAATATGACTTGGTGGAGACATTAGCTTATTAGTACCTTTGTTCACTTATTCTCCACTAAGAACAAGAATTTGGGGATAATTGTAGCTCGGTGGCTACCTAAGGAAACTTTGATTCAATCCTAGGTCGGGATGCACCTACCTCGTATCGATTGAGTGAGAGGTTCACCAAGATGGGCTAGGTCATATTCTATTAGTCCCTCCAAGGAAGGCACTTATGGATATGGACCATTCTTTTTATAATTTTCTTATTCATATTATGGAATTTTGCATACTCACTTCAACCCTAGAAAACAAAAGAGCCTTTTAGTGATGTTAAGATTGGAACAACACTCAGAAGCCTACATACATCAAATATATATATTAAAAAAAAAATCTCCTAAACGCCATGAGGAAAAGGAAAAGCTCGACAAAATGTGGGTATGATGTTGGAGTGGATTGCAATGCCTTAGAACCTACTGTGTAGATGTTCCTTGTGACTCAATGTATTTTCTCTCCTTCACAACCCCCCTTGTGCACAACATAAAATGAAAACTTGGAAATATTGGATGCCAGAACTTAACAATTCTTATCTCAACTAGAAAAGAGGCTTTTATTCTAATTCTTCTCAGGGTTTTTCATATGTTTCTCCCACCACATAAGGTAGTAATGGGGCTCAAGAAAAATCCTCATAGGTCAAGATTGAAAATAATGGTTGTTATTTTTGTACTTGTAATAGTATTGTATATATTACAAAATTTGAATTGATTTATTCGATTGTTCATGGAATCTAAATAGAAGATGGATGATTTTTGTTTGCATGATGGTTAAACCACATGCAAGGAGACTATATAAAAGAAACATAAAAAGGAAAAGGCCTTGTGAATAGAGCTTTTAATGCTTCAGTCATATTTGGATAAATGTGACGATATTCCAAATATTAAAATGGTGAATGCTAAATATCAGAATTGTTTGTTGTTGTAATAGTTAATATGTTGCTTAAAATGTTCTTTTGGATAAAATGATTATTGCTTGCATTCTTTACTTGATTAATATTGAATGCTTAATATGGAATTCATCATACTTTTAATTAATGTTGTATTATTTTTTTCATGTTGAAACCAAATGCAGAGAAATTATATGAAAGCAACAAAAAAGGGGAAAAGACCATATTGACAGTGATGACAACAAGCATGTATAGGACATTCATAGCAATACCAAAGTACTCAAGGTGAGTGCAATTACATGCTAAATATTAAAATATGATTGGTGTTGTACATTTTTCATATTTTAGTATAATTACTTTCTGTTAAATATTAGACTATAATTATTGTTGTAACAACTTTTTTCAAATTTCAATATAATGCATGTGTGTGTGTGTGTGTGCATGTGTGTGTTCTTTTTCCAATTTTTATAGAAATGTGCGGATAAACTCCAAGGAGGTGAGAAAGTAAAAGTTTTGGATATGTATGACAGTGTTGACATGGGAATTAGCCAAATTCACTAATTGTCTATTATACATGGATTCAATTTGAGTGGATGAGGAGATGCAAATTTGAATATTTTAAGTTCAAAAGTAACGTACCCTTCCTTTTGAAGACAAAATAGATGGATGTGTCCATGTGATTGAGAAGGAAGGAAGCTTCATAGGATGGCCACTATAATATTTTCAAAATATGTCATAGTTGTTAGCTAGCTTGGCCCACTAGTTCATGTATGCTTTATGCAGTAGCTAATTTGAATATATATTCATGGATCTTTTATTATGGTGTAGTTACACTATAGTTTAAAACTCTTAGTAATAGTCTTGTACTATGATAGTTTTTATTATGTAAATATATGATCAGATTGCAGTAGTTTATCTAAGTCATGTTATATGTTTTCACTTGAGTTTAAGTTATAATTCCATAATACTTTAGTTTCTGTCATGATCTTGAATGAATCTTTATATTATGTTGCAGTTTGTTACTATATGTGATATTTTTATTTAATTGTATGTTTCTATTCAAAGTTTGATATTATGTTTATTTATGCATTACAAAATCACTACAACAAAACACTATGATTAGTGTCTCTTTTTGCTTCATTTTTGGTGTCTAGACCATCTTTCAATGTATTTTTCTTCATTTTTTGGACAAACTGGCACAATTTCGTGGGTTCGTACTATTTTAGGCGTTTTTTGCGTCCTTTTTCTAAATATGGTGCAAATCATGGAGTAATTTTCATCAAGTTTTGAACCTTTTTATGTGCCAGGTTTTGCATCAAGTTTTATGCCCGATTTTGCACTTAGTTTTGCACCCAGTTTATACATATACTCTTGTTGTGCCCCCTTTTACATCCATGTTTTCCTCTAATTTTACACCCATTTTTTCCACATTTACATCCTTTTTTAAATCCTCTTTTGCATCCACTTTTTTTTTTGCATCCCCTCGTACGCCAAGTTTTGCATCAAAGTTTGCATCCTATTTTTGAGTCTAGTTTTGCATCTATTTTTTTTTCACCCACTTTTGCATCCACTTTCACATCCATTTTTTCGTCCACTTTTGCACCCATATTTTCATCCCTTTTTTCATCCCATTTTGCATCCATGTTTACGTCTTTCTTTGCATCTACTATTGCATCCACTTTTGTTGTGTCCTAATTCACACCCATTTTTGCGCCTACTCTTCCACATGATTTTGCTTCAACTTTTATGTCCATGTTTGCATATTTTTTGCATCCAATTTTACATCAGTTATTGCATCCCTTTATGCATCCTCTTTTGCATCGGGTTTTGTGTTGGGTGTTACATCTAATTTTGCATCTACTTTTGTTGTATCCACTTTTGCATCCAAATTTACATTCATGGTTGCATCCAGTTTTGCATCACTTTTTTCATCACTTTTTTTCTTACACGATTGCATCATTTTTTGCATCCCATTTTTCATGCATTGGTGGTTCACTCCATTATGCACCCACTTTTGTGCCTACTATTGTTGCATCCATGTTTTCGTCCTTTTTGCATCCATGTTTTCATCCACTTTTGCATCTATTTTTGCGTTGATATGTTGAATATGACAATGAGGATAATGATTATGATATTGAGGATGGCTATAATGATGATGATAATGTTGTTGATAATGAGGATGGATATGTTGATGATAACACCTTGGCTGTGAACCGAATAGTATGGCCATTGATGGAGCTTATGAAAAATCCTTTGGTATATTTGGACAAGTCATACTTATCCTTCATCTTGTTTGACAACATAGTGTCCTGGTATTTTTTGAAAACTGACGTTTGGTCTATGCCTGCAAGTGGTAATCGTTTTCCACTTATCACATCTTTTGGGTTGATATATTTTTTATGACAATGGAAATTACAAATAGTCGATGACAATGTCGATAATCATGATGACAATNGATAGGAATATGTACTTAGGATGTTGAGTGACTTCAATTCCTAAGTAATAGTGGAGATGTCCCATATCTGTCATTCCAAAGATCTTTTTCAAATCTTTCTTTATAAATGATATATAGCTCTCATTGTTCTCTGTCATCAAAAGATCATCTACATACACCACAAGATACACAACAGATCTTCCAACTTTCTTTATAAATAGTGTTGCATCATCAAGATCAAAATGTTCGAAATTTAACTTCAAAAGATGCTCGGTTAACTTTTCATACCATGCGCGAGGTGCTTGTTTTAGGCCATACAAGGATTTGACAAGTTTGCATACCTTTTGTTCTTTTCCTTTCACAACAAAGCCTTCTGGCTGAGACATGAAGACATTCTCTTTCAAGTCTCCATTCAAGAAAGCAATTTTCACATCCATTGGNGTGTTTGGTTCGATCATGGAATCTAGGATTCTTTGCCAGCTTGATTACAGAAGTATTGTCGACCAACAATGGAGTGGAGTTCTCTTGTTTTTCTTGCAAATATTCAAGTATCTTCCTGAGCCATACTATTTCTTTTGTTGCTTCAGTTGCAGCCACATATTCTGCTTCTATTGTTGAATCTACTGGAACTGACTGTTTGCGAA
>LPNX010436365.1:58207-237963 GCA_001517045.1 Pseudotsuga menziesii | reverse complement strand
CAATTGGTTTGGTTCCAACTGGAGGGTCAACCAGCTTCCAAGTTCCATTCTGTATGAGTGCATCATACTCATTTTGCATAGCTTCTTTCCACTCAACACAAGTACAAGCTTCTTCAAAGGAAGTTGGTTCAAACTTAGCAGATAATTTAAATTCACAATCAAATGATACATCCATGTCATCACATGAATTATCTGCTTCTCCTCCATGTCTTTTCGAACTTCTCGTTCCCGTCTTTCCAACTTCATCCTGATGGACACTTTCAAGTGTCTTTGTGGCCCATTTAGGAATCTTCCATGATGGTCCTGGTTGATCAGCTGGTGGAGCTTCATCATTGATTGAGAGTCTTTCAATTCTCTCAATCACATCATCCAGTTGAACCTCTTGTTCAAGTGAAGTAGCAGGAACTTCTTCATGCGGGGGAGTTGGTGCTTCATATGGAAATTCCAAAGGTTGATCCAGAATAGGAATCCCCCCTTCAAGATTTGGAATTTCATATTCATTTTCATAATAGTTCTTTGGATGAGGATAATTTTCCAGATGATCAAGCTGTCTCTCAATGGACTGGTCATTTTTATTAGTTTCAAGAAAAATGAAATCTATGGAAATAACAAATTTCTTGTTTACCTCATCATACAAACGGTATGCCTTAGAGTATTCTTCGTACCCCAGGAAAATGCATCTTCTGCTTTGAGCACCAAGCTTGTTTCTTTGCTCCTTCGGAATCAAGGCATAATAGGTGGAACCAAAAACTCTGAGATGCCTGACTAAAGGGAGATGGCCAAACCACATTTCATGTGGAGTCTTGTCCTCAAGAGCATTTGAGGGACTTCTATTTCTCAAATATGCTGCACATTTTACTGCATCACCCCAAAACATTAGTTTTACATTCTTGAAAAACATCATTGAGCGAACCATATTCATTATGGTTCTATTCATTCTCTCTGCTACACCGTTTTGTTGAGGATTGTAGGGAACGGTAGTCTGATGTGCAATTCCATGTTGATGAAGATAAGCTTCAAAAGCATTTGAAGTGTATTCTTTTCCATTATCAGTACGAAGTGTACCAATTTTTTATTGTGCTTGTTTTTCAATCAATGCATGAAAGTCTTTGAATGTTTGAAATGCTTCTGATTTTCTCTTTAAATAGTAAATCCAACACATTCATGAGTAGTCATCAACAAATGTCATAAAGTATTTATTCCCATTTGCTGAAGGAGTTGGCATTGGGCCACTAAATCAGAATGTACTAACTCTAATTTCCTACTTGCTCTGAAATTAGATTCATGGAATGGCAGCTTACTATGTTTCCCTAAAATACATGCATCACATTTATTCTTCTCTTTAGGAATGGTGGGCAAGCCAAATACACCATTCTTTCTCAACAACCGAAGACTGTTATAATTTAGATGACCAAATCTTGCATGCCACAATGAGCTAGATGACATATTACCCTCTCCATGCTGAGAGAGGTAGGCATAGTTCTGAAATCTTGCAGATGAACCCTTGAGCTTCAGCAGCTTTCCATCTTCGTATCTAGTCATGATGACTTGGTTGTCAGAGGACTTTCTTATTTCAACAATTCCATCAAACATGTGGATGGAATGGCCTTGCTGTCGAATCTCCACCAAGGAAAGCAGGCTTCTCTGCAACTCTGGAAGATAGAGAACGTTCTTCAACAAGAAATCAGGGAATCCAGGCATCTTCAGTCGAATGGTGCCCATTCCCTTTGGTTTAATACTTGACTTGTCTGCAAAGTACACTATTCCATCTATTTTTTCATTCAGTTCTTCAAAACAGTCTTTTCTAAATGTCATGTGTGATGTTGCACCAGTATCAAGCAGCCAACAATCTTTATAAGATGAAAGAGAAGTCATTTCATTAAATCCAAGATTACAATGTGCAACAATACAAGAATCAGAAAATTTACTAGCATCTTGGTCATCTTTCTTCTGGTTATGCTTGTCTTTGATGGAATCCCATGAAGCCCAACACTGATCTGATGTGTGCCCAGTCTTTCCGCAATGCTTGCACTTTGATCTTTTTCTGGAGTTGTTTCTGCCCCCTCTGCCTCTCTTGGATGCTATAGATTGCATCTTTTGCAACTGCTGGTGTAATTTACAATAATTAACTTAAAGAGAATGAGATAATAGTAAAACAAAAACCTTGCAGGTCTACAGCCTCTGCCAAGGTGATTTACAATCTTAATATGCTGTCAACAAGTTCATAAGCAAATTTTTAGCACCAGTCAACGATCTCAGCTATATGAAAGAAGCAGGTCTAAGTCTCTGCTCCTGTTTACAATACAGTCTATGTAGAATTACAGCTGCACTAGCTAGTATAAACAATGTCTTCGACAAGCTCTATCAGTCTAAGACAATTTTGTAGCAATACAATTTATATGGTGAGCTTGCAGCAGTGGTGGTTCAATGCAGCAGTTGTAGCTCGCAGCAGACAGCAAATATTCTTTCTCCAACGCAGTTTACTCAGAAAATTAGGGTTTCAGTACAACAAAAGGTCCAAAAAGCTCAAAACACATATCAGTCTTCAACGAGTCTTCAATCTTCAAATAATATTCATAGTCAACGCAGCGCAGTCTCCAATCTCAACGCAGATATATATAACTCTCCACAATCACAGGCCCATACAACAATCACAGGCCCAAACTCATACTCAACAATTCATAATTCATGTGCTCATCTTGGAAACAAAGTGCAAATACAATTCAATCAATTCAGCCAGATCTTACAGCAATTCTTCAGTCTCCAATAATTCAGTCCACGCATAGCATTCACAGGCTACACACAGGCACAGCTTCATGCAGGAACAGCTTCATGGCAGGCACACGCAGGCTTCAGGCTTAGTCTACAGGCATCAGCTTCAACATATATCAGTATACGTAGGATATATCAACACATATATCAACGCATATACCAGTCTGAGATAACAGCTCTCCACGCAGCTCCTCGAATTAGTACTCTAGGCAGCTCTTTAAGGCAGGGTATACTCACTCAGTCACAGGCCTCCACGCACAGGTTCAACTGGCTGTATTGTAGGCTATATAATTGATGTCCCTTCTAAACTCATTTGGGATACCAAGAGTCAATATAATCGATACAATGTCACTTCTTTCTAGACTATGGCACGTGCTGTTGGGTTCAACAAGAATCTTGAAACCCTTACACTAATGAGGAACAACCACACAACGGACTCTCTCTCTCAAGCAATTTTATATATATACTACAAATCACTATAATATATGTAAGTCTACGCCTCCAAATTCATGAGCAATTGCTCTAAAATTTATTATTATGGCGATGCATTCAATACTTATTCCCATAAAATAGTCAAATGCCAACAATACGTAGTCATCAACGTAGGCTCCAACCAGCAGATATACTTAACGCATACAGCAGACAGCATACAGCATACAGCAGAGAGGTCGGTCAAAAACTGAATGACTGCGCAGAGAGCAGCACGATGCACCAGTCATAAGGAGGAGAAGAGAGCAACAAAAAACTATTTTGGATTATGCCAAGCCTAAGTTACATTTCTTTCAAGAGTGCATACATCATTGGTGTCTCTTCAAGACAACAATTTAACAACTTGAATGAAAGTTGAAGTTCATCAACAGGTCATCCTCTTCATAAAATCGGAGTATTAAATCGTAGTATCAGTATGATACTTCAACATATGTATCAGTCTCAGCATAAAATCGCAGCATAAAACACAGTCTCGCAGCTCCAGACTTGTTTGTGTAATTTTCACCAATGATAATCCTCAGCTCCTATTAGGGTTTCACGCAGAACTGTGACGCAGAACTCTAACACCTTCAGCAATCTCCAACACCCAGCAGTAATATGGAGGAGATACGGCATATTGCAGCATAGATCACAGCACGCAGCATAAACTTACAGCATGAAAGAATTAGGGTTTCCTCTACAAAATCGCAGCACACCAACTCAATCATGAAGGAATTGTAACGCATACAATGCATGCGACTCTACTGGTAGACTGATGGAGCAGTCTGGCAATGGACTGGCAAGCAGAATGGCAGCCAGGAGTTATGGCAGATAGCCCTGCTCTGATACCACTTGTTGGTAATGACTCCCGATTGATTAACTATTCCAATGCAAAAGCCTATACTTATACAAATCTCATGGCGTTTTGGTTTCACCTTCCGCTCATCCTATTTGGCTTCCTATCTATTCATATTCCTATTTATTATTTATTTACAATAATCCTGATGGATTATTCTAACAACAATGATGATGATGACAATGATGGTGATGATGATGATGACAATAAATATGACAATGATGATTCCAATGGACTTAGAGAATATTCCTAATTCATAAAATACCATCATTGTCATCATCATAATCATAATATTATTCATTGTCATTTAGGTCATCGTCGTCGTCATCCTAAATCATCATCAACAATGAAATGAATGGCGATGACAATGATGAATGCGACATTAATGATGAGATGATGATGATAATGATGATAACAATGACAATGGTGATGGAAAGATTTTAATGATGGTGATGACAATGATGTGATTATATGAAGGTGATGACAACAATGCCTACTATGATGATGATGACAATGATCACTATGGTGATAATGATGATGAAAATTTCCTTAACCTACCAATATCTATTTTGAACTGGGAACCAATAACTTTCTAGTTAGTGCTCTCTACATGTGATGTTCTTTTCCTTACCGAGAAACATGAGAGTCCCAAGAGAGTACTCTCTTCTATAAAAGTATATTATTGGACCTCAACATTTATAAGATATTGGAGGTTGGTTGTGGAAATGGTAGGTCTATGCTTTTGATTTTATGGTTTGTTTTTTCTTTTCCTGTCTTTGTTTTGGCTTTTTCTTTATCCAATTTTTTAACACTTGAAAAAAATGAAAAATAGAAGTTCCAAGAATGTGTGGACACATCCTCCAACAAATAATTCATGTTTCATATTTTAAATGAAAGGAAAAAAATATATCATCAATACTAAATATATTTATTTGACATCCCTTTTCCATGCCACAACTAATTGTAAATTTAGGAAAGATCTCATTTTTACAACCATTTTCTTAGTTTTATCAATAATTTGAAGGAAGACATTTCCCCCCCTTGTAAATGGCTCTTTGTTAAGGCCTTGTTTGTTGAGATCAAGGATAGATTTGGTTTATGCCGATGTTTCAAAGATGTGGGACTATGTGTAATAACAGAAGGAACACTCTGTTGGAAACTCCAAGGGATAGAATTGAATATAAAGAGGATCTCCATGTGGAGGTTGGGGACAAATTGAGAATGCTTTCTGATGAAGGGAATGGAAATGAAATAGTTGGGATACTGAATGTCATGGTTCAACACAGGATTCAAGTGAATATTGTGAAATATTTCTGTGTACTCAGAGCTTTGTTTGAAGTTAGAAAGGTCCATTTTCACATGATAATTGATTATTTCATGGATTCAAGAGAGATGTGAAATGGGATCTCAAAGGTCCCCTTTCCACTCTAGTATTTATAAACCATGAATATGTTATCAATATGTTAGTTATTTATTCCTATGGGTAATACGGAGTACTTATAATTTGCAGTATCTTTCATTGGGATTGCAAACCATAAAGATAATCCCTACATATAATTTTTATTATTATGAATCTCACTAATATAATCTACAACATGACATCAAGGATAAATTATACAATATCATGACTTTTTGAAATTTTGAGCAGGGATTTCTGTTATCATGCTATCTCTATTTGTTCTATATGGCATGAATAAGGGAATGACCATGGAAACAATTTGTGTTTGAAAGAAAAATATGATACCTATCAATCAGATTTAAAATATCCACCCTTCCTGCTTACACAAGCGATTAGTTTTGGCTCAACTTCATAATGGATTTATGTCATCATCTTAAAATAGGAATGGGTGGATTCATGTATGAATTATATACACTGTTGAAAACAAAATTGAGGTGGAATTACCCAAACAACCCCATTATAGGGAAACTACAAATAAAATACCAAAAATTTAAGGCATTGAAGGTGCAATTTTTAAAAAGATATTACATCTACATGTATATCTCTCCAAAAATTGCAAGAATAAGTGACCAAGAAGTTTACCTCATAAAATTTTAAAAAAAAAATTATTAGAAAGCATATCCTCACAAATTTTAGGATTACTCTATCTTTAAGGATGATCCACTATATAAAGGAGTAAATATAATATGAAGAGTAATTATAATTTGAAGTTTATTTCGTGTACTTTTCATTGGAATTGTAAACCATATTGACAATCTATAGATTTTATTATTTATATTATTATTATGAATCTCACTAAGATAATATACAACATGCCATCAAGGATTAGTTATATAATATCATGTTTTTTGAAATTTTGACCAAGGAATTTTGTTATCATGCTATCTCTATTTGTTTTTTTTATGGAATGAACAAGGGTATGACCATAGATAAAAATTTGTGTTTGAAATAAAAATATGAGACCTGCAAACTCGATTAAAATTATCTACCCTTTTAATATCCTCCATCCACCCTTCATGCTGGCACAATTGATTAGTTTTGGTTCAACACCATAATGGAGGTAAGGAACTATCATAAGATAAAATAGGAATGGGGTGGATGCATATAAGAATGGTATATACTATTGAAAACAAAATTTAGGTTCCATTACCCAAACAACCCCATTGCAAGGGAGCTACAAATAAAATACCAAAAATCTAAGGTATTGAAGAATCAAGATGCAAGTTTTACAATGAGATTACATCTAGATTTATACTTCTCCAAAACTTGCAAGAATAACTTCCAATAGAAATAAAAAAAAAAAATTGTTCATAGCTTAAGTTAAAGGAAAAATCCTATGGACCAAGAATTTTCGATGTCTTTTTAAAGGTGGAAACCAATTCTTGAGAAGCATTCTCTGTGTCGTGATTAGTGCAACTTCAAAATTTTACGTGCACACCCAAGTAGTATAGGTGTCAGTATACTAGTAGAGGCCTTAATTAAACTCATGGAACCTCCAAGAATGATCACAACCACACTAGACTCCTTTTCCCAATCGTAAAGTTGGAAAAATATGTTCAAAAACTTCAATATACTAGGGGTCTTTAATGTTCTTTGCATAAAGATGCTTGGCCTCAAAGTGAGCACTCTGGGCCTTTGATTTCTCAGTGGGAGTAACCAAATTATTCTTCATGGTTGTGAGTGGAACCAAGAATTCATTCACACAACTATGTACCTTATTAACATCTCCTATTGTGGAAGGGAAACAATCATAACATTACCGTGAAAATTGAGTCACGGTAATCTTGGGATAAAGGAACAACTCACAGAGATTCATAATCAATTGCACAAGAAATTTGACATGAAACACACTGCAAATAGGATTTGCAGCTATAAGAAAGTACTCAATAATAAAAAGTAGAGATACAATGTGATACACTTGCATGAATAGCAAGACAATTTGAATCCCAAGGAGGTCATTCAAATTGGAAACATGAGAGTGGATTAGTTGTTAGTTAGCCACACTAAACACATCATTTAACCACTAATCACAACCATAATTGACTCTAACTAATCCCTAACTAAATCGGAGGCAGTAATGACTAAGTCTAACTAAATAGAACTCAATTGCATGTCAATCAATAGATGGGGGCGCATATCTAACACAAGTCAGCTCCAATGAAGTGAATTGAACTCAATTGAGCCACTAATAGTTGTTGGAGGTGCCTTAAATCACTTAAGTTAACTCAAATCAGCCGAAAATAAACAAATATATGAGGAAGGAGAATTTCCAACTCAGTTTAACATATTGTTGAGTGAAACAACATTTAGTTAACTAATTGATGCACTTATGACAAGCAGATCACCCAAGATTTTCTCCCTGGTTGAAGGAGGAAGCATAGTTATCCTCCCTGATTAAAGGATAAGGCTTAGTTTTCCTCCCTGAGTGAAGGAGTGTTCTAGTGCTGATGCTAATGCCAAGGAGTGTGCTGATGTTGATGTCAGTAATTCGAGTCAATACTTAAGATAAGTGGGCAATTAGGCCAAATTGACCAAATAAAGATGTGTGGGTTGGATAATGACTCCAACACCCCGCCCCCCTTAATCTATACTCATGTGGAGGAGTAAAAATAAAATGTTAGGGCCCAGGAAACAAAGGCCATAGGTCACCTTGTACAAAAAAGTAACTCTAAAATGCTCAAAATAATGCTAAGTGGGGAAAAGGGGAAAATCCAGTGGGAACAAAACCCCCTCTCAAGATGAACACTAAATAAGTTACTGGTCACCCTAATGAAATCACCCCCAACAGTGAATGGAGATAAGTGAACTTTTTCTCAGTAAATTTCTTGGTGAAAATATCTACAATCTGCTCATATGTGGGGCAGTATTGTAAAACAATTGTCATGTCATACACCAACTCCCTGATGTAGTGCATGTGGATATCAGCATGTTTGGTCCTCTACCACTAAACTGGATCTATTTATATATTGATATAAATTTGTTTGTCACAAAATATTATTGTGGATAAAGCACTACCAATATCAAATTCAGACAAAATTCCTTGTAGCCAAACTGCTTGGATGTAAGCATTTACTACTCCCGTGTACTCGGCCTCTACTGAAGAAAGTGAAATGGCAGCCTGATTTTTTCTGGACCAAAAAATGGGGCCACCACCAAACATAAACACATAGTTGGAAGTGGACTTATGATCTATGGCATCCCCTTCCCAATCAAAATTTGTTAAACCAACCAACTCTAGCTCAGAATCTGCAGCATAGTGAATGCCGTAGGATCTAGTGCCTTGAATGTACTGAAGGATGTTCTTGGATTCCTTCAAATAGAGTTCATGAGGCTGCTTCATATATCTTGATACAACATTCATGGAATAACAAATTTCAGGCCTTGAGTGTGTCAAGTATAGAAAGATTCCGATCAACTGGTGGTAAATAATGGAATCCATGGTGGTGTGGATTTTCCCTCTTCATGACTGATTCTTGAGAGGAAAGGTAATGTTGCATCCTTTAAATAAGCCATGTTAAGATTAATTAACAGGTATGCAATATATTCTTATGGAGTTACCATTATCCCATCATAGTCTTGAGAGATTTCAAGCTCGAGAAAGTGTCTCAGCAGGCCCAAATTGCTCAATTCAAAAGCATCATGAAGAGCAGTTTTTATAAAGGAAATCGAAGCAAGTGTGCTTCCTGTTATCAAAATATCATCCACATAAAATACTATGATAAGAATATTACCTTCATAATTCTTAAAATATACATTAGGATCATATTTCCATCTCTGGAAGTTTTGTGAGAGCGGAAAGGCATCCATTTTGGCATACCAAGATCTTGGGGCATGTTTCAACCCATATAAATATTTCTGCAACTTACACACCAAGGAAGGATATGATGTATAGCCTTCATGTTGCTTCATGTATATCTACTCTTGTAGGTATCCATGAATAAAGTAACTCTTGACATCCATTTGATGCACCTCCCAGTGCCTCGATGCGACAATGGCCAAAACTAGCCTTATGGAATCCATCTTTGCCATCGGTGCAAAGGTCTCATGATAGTCCACTCCTTGGAATTGGGAGAACCCTTTTGCAACAAAATTTGTTTTTTAATTGAAATATATGAAATATACAGCAACCTTTGTCTAATATACCCACTTGCATTGAACCAGTTTCCTCCCAGATGGAAGGGAAACTAGCTCCCAAGTTGCATTTTTCCAAAGAGAGTTGAACTCTTCATCCATTGCAGCTTTCCATCTTAGATATTTCCGAGCATGGTAGTAGGATTTTCAATCAGACCCAATAATTAAATAACAGGTCTCTTAAATCAAGGTATCATGACAATAAATAGCATTACCAACTCTTTGAAGAATTGGTCGGGTTCTTCTTAGATCAGCAGGATTTCCAATGTTTGTCTCGACGGAAGTGAGTGTCTTTTTGGCCCATTTTGGGAGATGGGTGGCCACATTTTAATATGATTCAAAATATGATATATTATGTTCACTGATTTCATATATAATATCTTAAATATCTGAGCCTTCACTCCCATTTTCATCATTAGAATGATCAGCAGAACAGGAGAGAATTTCAACAGTTTCTTCCTCCACTAGTTCTACCTCTTGGAGAGATTCTTCAAAGCGAACACTTCTCTCAATGAATATCTGTTTGGTTATGAAGTTCAGAATTTTGTATACCTTTTATTCCTATATATACCCAATTAACACACATTCAATACTTTGCATTTTAAAATCCTTCCTCCTGTCAAGTGGAATTCGAGCCCATGCAGTGGACCTAAAAACTCTAAAATTGGACACATCTGGTTTGTGCCCAAAGTATGCTTAGAAATGAGTTTTTCCTTTCACAAAAGAGTGATTTAAATTGTTCTGAATGTAATAATCAACATTCATTTACTCATCCAAAATATTTGCAGCCAAACCTTTGGCTTCTAGCATGCAGGTAGTCATCTCTTTGAGGACCTGGTTTTTCCTTTCCACTACACCATTCTGCTGGGGTGTGTAGGGAATCGAGTGCTGGATTTGGATCCCATATTTAGCACATATTTGAAGAATGTCAGAATTTATATAATCTCCTCAATTATCATATCTGAGAGACTTTATCTTCCTCCCAGAGGAATTATCCACAGATGCCTTGAATTCAGTGAATCTTTCAAGAACCTCATATTTTTTCTTTAGGAAGAAAACCCAAGTGAATCTGGAGAAGTCATGAATAAAGGTGATTGAATAAATTGAACCACTCATGTAGGTTATAGGAATGGGTCCTCTAATATTAGAGTGGATCAGCCCCAAAATACTTGTTGCACGTCTTTCCTTTCCCTGATTAAATTTGTGCTCAAGGTGTTTTCCGACAATGCAACCTTTACAAATTCCACTAGAAGATTTGATGGTTGGGAGGCCTTCAACCATGGAATGTTTTTGAATTTTATGCAAATATTTGAATTTAAAACGTCCAAATATCTCATTCCAAATCCTACTGACCTCATTCACATGAGTCAGAAGAGTTGTGGGATTTGCATCCAGTAAAAACTTAGAAAACTCATAGGTCTTAGCATGATGGTTCGCTAGACCTGTTGCTGTGAGTTTCCCAGATGCAATCTCTGATATCTCAACATCATGTGGGATGAAAGTGACTCTCTTGGGAACTCCAGTGTGTGTCATTTGATATACACTCAACATATTAGAGGCCAAGGAGGGTACATACATAACATCAAAAAAGACGCCATGTTCAATTTTGACAGTACCTTTTCCTTTTGAAATGATCTGAGAATCATCTCCCATGTGGATGGGAATGATTTTTTCGAAGTCCAAGAATGAAAAGGATTATTTTCTTTCCACCATATGGTTCGAAGTACCAGAGTCTATGAGGAGAGCTCTAGGCTTCGAAGTACTTTCCATGAGGGCATATTCTCTATATTGTTGGATGTCTCAATCATGATTATCTCGAATCAGAACACTCTCGGTAAGATTGATATTGTTCCTCTCAAGGAGCTGATTCATTTCATCAATATTTTTCTTCATGTAAGAATGTTCAGGTTGAAATCCCTTCCTGCAACAGGAACACTTGACTTTTTATTTTCCTTGGTTCCCTTTTTTCTTGTTCTTCTTTGAGTCGGAAGGCTCATCTTGTTGTTGGTTCTTCTCCTTTGTCTTGGGAGCATCAAAATTATTCTTTTTATTCTTTTTCTTTCCCTTACCCTTCATATATTTGGGCCTCAAAGAAAATAGTTCTTGATATTTGGAGGATCTGATGATCCCCATTTGCACAACCTTGTCATGATCATTTGTGAGGGACTCAATGAAGGCATTGAGAGTAGGAATTTTACAATTCATGACTGTTAGCTTCCCAGTATGGAATATGGAAATAAATATTGAGTAATTCAATCCAAGTTTGGAAAGAATGGAGATAATGAGTTGATCATCCTCTCTCTTCACTTCACACTACTTCAACTGGAGCACTAGGTGCTTGAATTTGGTGAAGAATTCATTGAGAGTTTCAAAATTTCTTGGATGACGAGAAATTAGCTCATTCTCTAGTCAATAAATCCTCATGTCATCTTTATTATCAAATATATCAGCAATTTTATCCCAAATTTCCTTCGAATTCTTCAATCCAGTGACATGGAAATGAAGATCTTTGGAAATCGATGGGAACAGAAACCCAAAATCAGCATCCATCTTATTCCAGTATATTTCTTTGACTACATTGTGGTTTGGCTCTATCTTGGTGTCCATTGCGACTATGTAGAGTCCCTTGGCATGTAATTGAATCTCCATGTCCCCTTCAACTGGTGTTAATTGAAAGGAGTATGAGGATCCAAAGAAGAAGCCATTTTTCTGCTATGGCGAATGTAGTAGAAGTCTTCCAAAAACCTGCAAAAAAACACAAAAAATGGCACTGTAAGGTTGAATAGCCTACACTTTTCAGGTTTGCATCACACCCAGCTTATTCAATCAAGCTAGCTTGATCAACAATTCCTTTGCTTAGGATTTATGTGGTAAACCTTCAGCTTCTGGTGCGGTGCTAAATTTTTTTAGCTTTTTTCTCAAAATACATCATAGATCCATCAAGGAATATTTTCAAGAAGCAAATCCTTGTCCCATCGTTGCTCTGATACCATGTGAAAATTGAGTCACAATAATCTTAGGATCAAGGAACAACTCATAGAGCTTTAAAATCAATTGCACGAGAAATTTGACATGAAACACACTTCAAATAGGCCCTTGCAGCTGTAAGAATGTATTCAATAATCAAAAGTAGAGATACAATGCGATACACTTGCATGAATATCAAGACAATTCTAATACCAAGGAGTTTATTCGAATTAGAAACATGAGAGTGGATTATTTGTCAGTTATCCACACTAAACACATTAGTTAATGACTAATCAAAACCATATTTGAATCTAACTGAGCCCTAACTGAATTGGAGACAGTAATGACTGAGTCTAACTGAATAGAACTCAACTACATGTCAATCAATAGGTGGGGGCACATATCTAACTCAATTTAGCTCCGATGAAGTGAATTGAACTCAACCAGGTCACCAAAAGTTGTTGGAGGCACCTTAAATCACTCGAGTTAACTCAAATCAGCCAAAAATAGACAAATAGATGAGGAAGGAACCTTTTAAACTTAGTTTAACTGATTGTTAGGTGAAACAACATTCAGTTAACTAATTTGTGCACTTATGACAAGCAGATCACCCTAGATTTGCTCCTTGATTGAAGGAGGAAGCCTAGTTAGCCCCCCTGATTGAAGGAGAAGGCTTAGTTTGCCTCCCTGATTCAAGGATTGTGCTGGTGCTGATGCTGATGTCAAGGAGTGTGTTGGTGTGCTGATTTTCATGTCAGTAATTAGATTCAATACTTAGGATAAGTGGGTAATTAGTCCAAATTGACCAAATAAAGATGTGTGGGTTGGATAACGAATCCAACAATTACATGATGAGGTTGATGAGCTTTTGAATTGAATTAACTCGATATAGTTGAACATACTTTGATGGGTTTGACATAGAAGAGGAGGAAAACTAAAGGGAAATCCATATAAGATCATAATGAAAATTCCAATATAACTCCCACACATATTAGTTGAGATAATTGAATTTCTGTATCAACACAGGGGATCTCCATTAGATCCAAGTTTGAGGGAATGAACTAAATCTAGGTCCTTCATAAACATCCCATTGCAATTGAAACCATGTGGCCACAAGCTCTTATAGTTCAAAAATATAACATATTTGTTCATGTAGAGGTATAGCCTTCGAGATCATGAGCTCCCTGATTAGCTATTCCATCAAATTTACATTCAAATGCCTAAATTTAATTTGGGTAAATGATAATACCTAAACTGTATTTAGAAGAAGAAATAACCATTGGAAAATGCTTGTTAATTGATGGGATCTAGGAGATTGCACAAATTTGAGCACTTGTATACCTATAGTTGAATCCCCAATAACAATGGCTTTGCTTAAATTGTGTTCTTGAAGAATTTGTAATCCTTGTAACAATATTAGAGATTTCATCTCATTATTTTTAAGATGCCAAAAACCCCAAGCACACCTAATCTACCATAATCCTATAAGATATAAGATGACCCTCAAACACCTATAAACAGGGATCATTTTAGGTGCGAATTTTAGCCCAGTGGGCTATTTTTCAATGTTTTTCTCCCAAAAAATATTTGCCATTTTGCATTTTTTGAATCCCTGTCTCGCATAATTTTGACAGGGTAAAAAAATTTCACCCTAAAAATCACCAAATTATTATATAAACGATATAAAATCCTTGGAAATTAAAATATTTTTTGAAAAATATCGCCAATCATTTTATAGTTGGCGTTTTAAGAATTGGTAATATCCGCCAACATTTATACACTTTTAAATAAGTATGGTTCCTTAAAATCATCCCTGCCTATAAAACTATTTCTATTAATAAACTTCTATTTAATTTTTTTTAAGTTCAAAATATATAATTACACTAATTTATATTTTAGAATTTGGGTTGAACTAGCAAGTATGATTTTCCTAAATTGCAGGAGGATGTATTGTCTAGAATGATTTTATGGTCGTTGTTTCAAATTCAAAATAAACAATAATATATATATATATATATATAATAACTAGTAGCTGATGCATGGATAACTCATAATTGATGCAGGGATAATGTGAAATTTGTGGAATAAAACTTGTTTAAAAAGAATAAGGCAGGTGATAACAATTAGTTGAGGCATATACAACAAATGAATTCAAGTACGCATGGAGAATAAATAAGCGTGACATTTGTATCATCTACTTCTACCTGTAAGTTTCAGAAGTACTTAATATCAAATTCCAGTATGATATTCGAGAAATCTTTCTGTGTATAAAGTAATCTGGGAACAAAGTTCATTTATTTCTGTAAAAGTATCCATGTGGAATAGTTGAGATATTTTAGTCTGTTTTTTGTGGTTATAGTCTTAGTTACAGACACTGTAAATCCACTAGTGTTGTCTCTTGAGAGACCTATAGGATATCCTTATGCCCCAAACTATTCCTTTACTACCCAATTCTGGTAAGTGTTCCATGGATCCTTCAATGGACTCTGTAGGGCTTACTTCCCTGGACTGCCAATCTACTGATCAAACTACTGTTTCTTTAACTAAAAAAAAATCTTTCTTTCAGACTTCTACAACTTCACCATCCATAATAACCATCGATGATACAATACCTTCCCCTGACTGGAAACTGCCCGAGATATTACCTTCTGAGGTTTATAAAATGAAATGGTGGCAGTATAAATCCTGCACACAAATTAAAATCAGTTCTTTGGACATCACCTTAACTGACCAGGAAGAGCCCATTCACATTAATTTAATTGACAAAGACCAAATTAACTGGACAAAAACAAAAGGTTACTAAGATGCGCATCTAGGTGCTGTCAAATTAGGACTTGGTCTATTAGTATGACCTTATATGAATGTTTCTTCCTTGTGTTGTGTTTTGGATACCTGCCACTTAGATTTTGCTGATGCTTTAATTGGAGGTTTTGAAGGCCCCTTGCACAATGGTCCATTTTTTGGTACTATCTTTCCTAAGTATTCTGTAAGCCTTGATGACCCCTACATCTATGATTTACTCAAGGCCTATATTCGTCCCTTAGGATTTAAAATGGACACTGGCTCTAAAATCATCCAGCTTAAATCGTTGGTTGTAATCCTCTTTGGAAATGATTCCCTTCCACCTCTTACCCCTAAAGTCCATGAAATCTCATGTCTACTAAGTATGGTAGAAACTGATAAGTCAAAAAATTCTTCACCTATCACCTTTGACTGGACTGGCATCAGTTACCCAAAGCAATGGGAGCTAAGATACAAAGAGTTGAGAGCCTTTGAAAAAACTAAAAACCAACAACTCTCTATTCCCAAACCCCTTGTCTTTGACAAATGTTCAAACTCTTTTAAATTGCCTGAAGGGTTTCCTTCTCCCCAATTTGCTCCACCTCTTGTAAGATCTTCCTCTGTGAATAATACTTCTGAAAGATCAGCCGTGTTTGAACCTTGTTCTTCTTCTCGCCTTTCTTTTTCAGGTGTTCATAACAATGAGCACAAAGGTCAGCATGCAGACTGCCCTGCCTGCAGAAAAGCACTTGAAAGACTAAAAATCAGAAACAAAGGAGTAAGCTTGTACATGATGTCTCTCCCTAGAAGTAGCCCTAGTTTTACCTCCACAAACCCACAGGGTCATACCTCATTCCATCCAGGAAGAAATATTCCTGATATCCCATTTCAACAGTTTCTCATGATGATCTTTCTAAAAGAGTGTTCATGCCACATAGATCATCAAATCCACACGAAAGTGTCTCTGATGAAATAAAGTTGCTTAATTATAGCAATTATCAGCAACAACTGACTGGCCAAAACATCAATGACATAGCCTCTCATTATTTAATTCTCAAACAAAAATCTCAGACAAAAAAAGAGCACATTTCCTTACTCGAAGCTAAAATTGATCACTTGCTTGCAGGACAAGAATAAGTAAAAACTGTTATTATATTAGCAAGCAAAAAATTAGAAAAAAGGCTAGATGTCCTAGGAAAAATGATGGCTAGAACACAAAATGTAAATAGTAAAAAGAGCCATGTAAGCCAAACTACTTTAGAGCTTGAAGCTAAAGGCCATAAAGTCAAACATGAAAGAAGATACTCTTTTGGAATGATGAGTATCCAAGAAGATGACCAAAGGCCTGAATTCCTTTTTGGTCAAGAAATAGAAGAGCTTCAGGAGTTAAGAAATATGGTCTCCCAGTTAAAACAAATGCCAAATGCCCTCCCAAATAATTATTTATCGACATTCAGAATCCCAAAAAGAGAAAATACTGGATCCTCAAATCCATAAGGCCAAGGTCATACTAATCCTCAGATAACAGGTCCTCCCCCTCCTTTTGATACTGAAATGTCAGATCTCCCTGACACTTCTCCTTCATCGGTACCTCGTTCGGTTAGTTTCGGGATAAATGGGATGAATAATTTAATCTCCCAGATGCCTGATCAACCTGTGTTGAACATACAATGTCAATCCCGTGCCCAGATTAGATCTGCCATCCAACTCCTATCAAATTGGGTCTTGTACAAAAGAAAACAGGACAATACAATAACTGGCCAACAACTAGCACTCCAGCTAGTTGCCGGATTTTCAGGGCTAGCCTCAGAATGGTGGCGCTGGATTCCCCAAGAATCTAGAGAAGAAATGTTGAATGCAGAAGATGCAGACCAACAAATTCTTACTACCCTTGGTAAAGAATTATATGGTCCTGATGAAAATGAAGATTATGAACATCTTGCATCTTTATTTATGTCTTCCAGAATCTGTGACCTAAATAAGAGTGAAGAGTATTTTTTCTATATGCAAAAATTGTTTATTTCTTTTGGCAATGCTGATAAGCCCGCATATCTGAAACATTACTTGAGAAGCTTTCCTGGCCATGTTCCTGATGTTGTTGAACAACACCTTAAAGATAAAAACATCCCTCTGTCAGGTCTTTCCCTTGCTCAATTGTATGGATTCATTATGGAAACTTGGCAAGAACATTGTCTAGAGAAAAGAGTGGCTAAAGATTTCAAGCGACACTCTTCAATGTTTTCCCTAGGTTTTTGTAAAGATGTTGCAAAAATTCCAGATTGGGGGTGTGGCACCCACAACCGAGGACACTTCGGGTGTGAATCATGTAGTTGTAAGAAGAAACAACATCCCAAATATACTAGTGTACCTATATTTCATCTAGACAAAGGCTATAAGCATAAAAAAGGCAAAATATTTCAAAAGAAAGCCTACTTTAAGAAAAGATCTGAACCTACAGATAAAGAAAAATGATTCATATACGGTAAAAAGGGTCACTGGGCTAACAAATGCCCAAATAAAAATAAAATTCCTAGACTTTCTGCCATGTTTTCAAAAGACCTAGATCCATCCTGGTGGGATCTATCCTGGTGTGCAGCAGGAGACTACTCTGAAGGTGAAGTTGTCTTCTTACCAGAAGAAGGGGATTCCTCTAATTTCGACCCTGCCTTAGATGAATTTGCTCCAAAATTGTCTGACTCTTCTTCTTCTGATTCTGATGAAGAAGTAAATTTAGGAGGTTGCTCTGGTCCTCCTGATTTCAGTTTTTATATGCTCTCTTTCAACCCGCCTAAGGTCTCCTCAGAATTTAGGATTGCTGAAATAGACAAAGAATTGTCTAAGACCCCAGTCTATCAATATATGAAAAGGCAAGATTTGAAAGATGAAAGAAGAAAGCTTTTAACAAGAAGAAAAGAAAAAGAAAAAGTCTCAGAAGAAAAAGAGCAATCTGTCTCTCCAGAAATTAGCAAGAATCCAACATTCTACCAACCTACTGATTTATACAAAGGCTATCCTGATCATCATGAGGATAGACAAAAGTTTAGAAAAGATAAAGAAAATCTGATAAGACTACAGATCAAAGATAAGCAGTATTCCCTAAAGAAGCTGGTAAAAGAAATAGAGGAATTGAAAAGAATTATTGAGATAACAACAAGAGAAAGGGACTAGTCCTCTGATGAAGAAATTTGTAGAGCCTATGCCGAAGCATTACAGTCACCAAAAGCTACTGAAAGTCCAAAACATTCTCAACACACTAGTGATTCAAGAACAGAAGACTGTCAGAATGATGAACCATCACTAGGATCTCTAGGACTATTCACTGGTCCTAAATATTTCATTAAAATAAAGTTTTGTCCATCTGAATTCAAATCTTAGGAGCTTGATTGTTTGATAGATTTAGGTTTCCAAATGAATTTGGCAAAAGGAAATGTTATACCATCTTTTTACTAGGAAAAAACAAACGAACATGGTGTAGCCATTGAAGGAACTCCTGTACAACTCAAAGGACGAGTTCTAGATTTTCCAATAAGCATCAATTAAATAAAAGAAGTTTTGCATCTTAACAGACTAGACGACCTGAAATAATATTGCATCATAGGATCACCCTTCTTGCATAAAGTCAGCCCCATTACATTTGATGAGCCCAATATGAATTTTTCATGTACAATAAATGGAAGAAGAGTTTCCACCCCTTTATACTATTATGCTTCTTACAAATGTAAGAATCTTGTTCCCCAATCCAACCCCACTCTCAATCTTGCAGAACTGTTCAAAATGGAAAGATGCATTGCCTATGCAGAAATGCACAAAGAATCTACCCTCTCCGAAATTTCCTCTAAACTCGAGAAGGATTTCACCTTTGAGTCACCTAATGCTTTTTGGGCCAGGGAAAAATAATTTTTTTCCTTACCTTTTAACCCCCTAGAAACACCAAAATCTCAAAAAGCCTCTGCTGCCCTTATGTCTCCCTCAGAAAGAGAATTTTGTGCAAATGAAATCAAAGAACTCTTGGACAAAGGCCTTATAGAACCTTCTAAGATTCCTTAGGCATGTCGATCATTTGTTGTCAATAAACACTCTGAGATAAAAAGAGGAAAACCTAGACTGGTTGTGAATTTTAAACCCTTGAACAAGATCCTTGAACCAGTCCATTACCCTCTGCCTAATAAATCTAGTTTGTTGCAAAGGATAGCAAGATGCACCATTTTTAGCAAGTTTGACCTAAAGTCTAGTTTTTACCATATTGGAATTGAAGCAAAAGACAGGTACAAAACTGCCTTTGTCGTTCCTCATGGGCACTATCAGTGGAAGGTCCTTCCATTTGGCATTAACAATGCACCATCAGAGTTCCAGAAAATAATGGAAGATATCTTCAGAGAAAAGAAATGGGCATTAGTATACATTGATGATATTTTTATTTGTTCCCACAATCTGCAGGAACATTTGAAACATCTTCAAGAATTTTATTCTTTGGTTTTCAAACATGGATTGGTTTTGTCAAAATCCAAAATGGAAATTGGCAAAAAGGACATTGAATTTTTAGGATATAAAATAAGTAAAGGATAGGTGATCCTCCAAGACCATGTCCTGAAGGTTTTTGCTAACTTTCTTGATCAGATCTTAGAAAAGGTTCAATTGCAGAGATTCTTGGGAATCCTAAATTATACTAGGCCATTCTACAAAGGACAGGAAGATGACACTCATCTGCTGCAGCAACGACTAAAGAAAAATCCCCCAAGATGGAATAAACATATGACGGATGCAGTAAAGCAAATCAAAGAAAAAGTAAAACAGCTTCCTCCACTCTCACTACCACAAGGCTTGGGTCAAATGGTGATTGAAACAGATGCCTCCAATAAATCTTGGGGAGGTATTCTCATAGAAAAACATGGTGATCAAGAAGAAATCTGCGGCTATGCTTCAGGAGCATTCAAAAATGCAGAAATCAATTATCCATCAAGTCACAAGGAAATCCTCGTAGTTAAAAAGACTATAAACCATTTCAATCTTTATCTAAAACCTATCAAGTTCATTATTAGAACAGATCTGAAAATAATGCCGGGTATATTCAAAAATGAAAATATTATGGCAAAAAATAATTCTAGGATTTGAAAATGGTTTCTTTGGTTGCAGAACTTTGATTTTGAAACTGTATATAAACTAGGATATTTGAATTGTGTTGTTGATATGGTAACCAGAGAAGAATTACAGGAGAAACCTAGCCTCAACATGTTTGGCTATGGAGCATCCAGCTCGTCAAACAAAAAAATCTAAACTTTGGATCTTCAATGATCCCTTGACAGAGGAAGAAAGAGAAAAAAAATTTGAATTGTGCCAACAAAAAGGAAGTAGATAAGTATCTTTCCCTCTCCTTGATCCAACAAGTAAATTCCTCTCCTCTGAAAATACAAATATTGGAGAGATGGGAAAAACAAGCCTATAAAGGCTTAGAAAATGTCATGCACCAGCTTTAGTAACGTAATCACGTTTGGGTTGATACAGCTTATACAGATGGATGAGAATTGTATTATGTGGATATCGGTCTAGGATTTTTAACATGAAATAGTTTTAACCTCATATTGCAGTTCTGTAGAGAACAAGGAGAAATAATAATTTGTGTAGATCCTTCTACACTGGTGCAACAACAATGGTTCAGATGGACAGAACTTTTCATTGATAAATTTTGTCCAGGAAAAGATTGGGTTCAACAATGTGCAAATTTCATTTTGCACCTTCAAGCTGATATTATTGTAGCACACCACAATCATATGTGGTTTAAATTTAAACTGCGACATCTTGGAGGAGCTTACTCTCCTCTTGAACCCCCTATTTTCACCCAGCATAAATTCAGAAGAAAGGACAAAAATAGTCGCCTCTTAGATCATAAAATTCATACAAGAAGAATTCCTCTAAACCTTAAAGTTGAATCCATTTTTCAAGGAGAATTTTGTTGTATTCCTAATGAATTCATGCTTGGATCTGATGTGGAACAGTGTTTTTCAAATTGCTTATTTCCGGATACCGAATTTGGTTTAGATAATGATTCTGACTCTGATAGATTCACTGGTTGTACATGTGGGGAAAACCCATGTATTTGTAATCATGACAATGAATACAATTCTGACTCTAATAGATTCATTGGTTGTACATGTGGAGAAAACCCATGTATTTGTAATCATGATAATGAATAATGGAAAGCGTCATGGGTCGCTAATAGTAGCTCCACTTTGTAAAAATCCCAGTCTAGTTGTCAGTCCATAGATTCTTTCACATGGCTTGGGTGACTTACCCAACAAAATGTGCGATTTGATCCACTTCCATGAGATCCGAATCAAGTATTTTTACGGATAGGTGTAAGTTTCGGGTCACCGGTTTACTGGGTAAAATATGTATAAATAAGGTGCCCCTCCCCTCATTTGGACACCAAGTGTTTTTTGAGTCCAGTAAGCTTTCTGCATTTTCTCTCTGTGTCGAGCACTGTGTATGCTCTCCCACTTCACCAACCACAATTAATTAGTTGTGCTAATAATAATAATAACAAATAGTTAAAAAATCATCAATTAACCCTAAATAATATTAATAAAATTAAAATAAAATGAAAAAAATGAAACTTACCCTCTATACAAATAAACCATCATAAATGCATTCTATTAGAAAAAAACACCATAAATGCATCTACCTCAATTTAAGTCTCATTTTTTTTCAAAATCCCTCTTGATTTAAATATATCCCATCCAGAATGCCACGCAAAGTTAAAATAATAAAAAGAAAAATTGACCTCTTAATCCCTATTCGAAAGTCGTCTTCAATTCAGTCTCCATGTGAACTTTAAAAACCTAAAATTGTCTTCCCAGGCCTTCTTTGATGAGAGATAAAACTCAGATCAAGATAAGAACTCATTCGCTATTGATCCAACCACAATCTATATAATGAATTATCACCGAGACTTCACAGGAGGAGGAAAAGAAATATAAAGGAATAACCTAGATGGGTGCCCACTGAAAACCACGATTTTTGTTGGTGGGAGCGATCTTTAGTCACACCCAATGATTTAGAGGTAACATTTTCTAAATTGGAGTGCATGGGGTGGAAATTGTCCAATCAAATGATTGTAGCTTCGGTTATATGGATTTTCAACCATTATCGAACAAGTCTCTCAACAATCTTTTCATCTCGGTGCGTTTTCATAACTTCCTGTTGTTTTCTACTGTGTTAGTGGGTAATATGTGCTGGATATCTTTGTCCATGGATGTATTTTACAAAATTGTATTTTTATAATTGATATGATGTTCTTCTCATAATTATGTAGCAGGATTTATTTTTCTTTGTAATTAATGTTTTCCTCTGAATTGTCTATATAGATCAGTTTAATAGCTTTAGGTGACACAATGCTTTATCCCTCTTGATACAAATATTAGATGTGCTTAATAGCTTTAGAAAAATTCAAATTTGGGTCTTGGAGTTCAAAAGAATGTCAAGAAATAGGGGATGTACTGAATCATTCAATATGGATATCCTACCATCCCTAAATTATTTGTTGATATTTTCTAGAATTATAGTTTTCCTGAAAGGGATTAAATTGATTTATGATTCTAGAGTTGTGAACGTTGGGCTTACACCTCATTCTTGTGGATATTTCATTACATGACTTGACCACTGGTCATCTTTGTATTCGATGTTGACCTTACTGTTAGTTTAGAATTTTGAGCATGAAACTTTCTTTGCAATTTGCATACTTAGCATTTCTATCTAACATTGTCCAGGTTCAAGGGTATGACTATAATTTTTAAAAAATGCTAATATGTTTGATTCATTGAAGCATCATTTGAAAGCAAATAAAGAACAACGATAGAATTTTAGCTAAGCGAATCTGCTCTATGAAAAATATGTTGAATTATCTCTTCTAAAGTCCAAACGAAAAATGATATTTGGGCATACCCTTGCTATCAGAAATACATATAATTATTTAAAAATTTAAGAGTTTGGAAGTAAGGATATGGAAAGAACCATCTATTTAAACGCTAGAGGAAATTAGGTATCCTATACTAGTTGTAACTAGGATGACGAGTGACATTCTCAGTTTATTTCAGAGTGTCCACTCTATGATATGCACCCTACGTAGTCTATGTAATTAGATCTTTAGATGTTACATAAAATGCAACTCAAAAGGTAGAAATGGTTTGGGTTGATTTATCCTATTCAATTATTCAGTAGAGCAGATGCTTGTTTGAAACTTACAAGAATTCTGTAGACTTGTCATGCCTAACTGTTATATTTCAATGCAGAAGAGTAATGATTTGAGGTAAAAAAAATTAAATGCAGTATAATGGAGCTATGCAAGGAGGATGGTTGATATTGGAAAATTCCAAAGAAAATTATCTTGTTAGATTGCATCGGGAATGGGCTCCAAAAGTTGCACAATCAACGACCATCTTTGTTGAAGTTGCAAGCACAACATCCAATACACTTGATAAAAGAACACAAATGTTATTAGACCAAAGTGGATTGAAGATGTTTTTTCAAAGAATAAAGAAGGTAATGCACAAAAGTTCTAACTTTTAATGAGATTGAAATGAAATTGAGTTTGCTCTTGAGTCGATTATATTCTGCTAAAAACTAATGATACAATTTATGGCAAGCATTTAAAGAAGAACATTTCGATTGTTTATGTGTTTATGAAAATCAATAGTACTAATGCGACCCTGTTACACTATGATAATAATTTATTTATAGAGTAAAAGTTACTTTGAGTATAGAATGCTCCCGACACTAGGTTCTATGCACTCCATAGATGTTGTCAAACATAGTATTTATTGTTTTTTTAAAGATTCATAATTATATTGATCTAATTTGTATAATTTCCTCATGTTGGTGTTAGTTCTTAGTAAAATATTGTATGTGTTCAATGAAAAATGTCACATTAGCTTTTGTCTAGGGAATTCCCTCAAATATTTTGTACGCAGACTTGCTTTTTCAATACAAGGTAGCACCATGCAGATGCTCTCCCATGATTATAAGAATGTAGTATTTGGAGGACTCAAATGAATTTCTTCTAGAAATAGGTTGGAGCACTTCATATTTTTCTAAGGAATCTGTCATCACAGAAATCAGAGATCCTTCCTTCCTTCAATTTGTCATTTAGAGAGGAAACATAGTTTGGGATTTTAAAGAGATGAAAAGATATCCTAGTATTTTAGGGAATATATAAGAGGTCTTAAAATGATTGTTTAAGTCGAGAGGGATTGTATAAATGGAAGCTATTGGACAACAACATAAATATATCTGATAGATACCCTTTTTTGGAACTAGTTTCAAGAACATAGGTAAGCCTTTGCTATGTTTCCGACATAAATTTCATAGTATAAAATACACTTTGACAAACTATAGTAAGTGTTCCAGATAATAACGTCATATATGTGCGTGCATTATGGAAACCTTTTACTTTTTAAGGTTAGAGTATCCAACTCATATACTTAAAGGAAAAGATATAGTATGGTGTGGTCGGATTTTGGATTCTAGAAATTCTTGTAACATTATAGGTGTAGCTATAGTTAGAGGTATAGATCGAGGGTCAAGGAATATGGCTTTTCGAGGGTCAATTGTTAGTTCTATGTATGCAAATCTAGTCAATGACTACCACCTTATGGATGCCACTACCTATCATCTGATATGAAACTAGAAATGCCTTCCTCTTGGTGATAATCTTCCAATTTGCATCATGTAAATGCCCCTCCCTATGTCAACCAACTGGGAATGAGCAGTGAAATATTACACTGCTATTGGTTCATAAAAGGAATAACAGGAAACATCACGTAGGAAATTAAAATAACGCATCCTCCATTGGTTCACAAACATACAACAAGGCATCGACTCGTGGCATCAAATCTAGGATCACAAGCATAGAGTAGCATCCATTGAGTAGCATAAAATTTGGTTCCAATAGCCTCGTTGAGTATTGGAAAGTATTCATCATTGAACCACCATTAAGTAGTCCCCCGATGTGATATTAGTCCCCTTCAATTGTATTAGAGCCAGTTGATTTGATATTCGGGAAACCCAGTGGATTAGAACAGTTGTAAGCCCATCCCCATTGGATTCAATAAGCCCATTCCATTTTATTAGACTACCCCATCCCCATAGACTACTAGCATCTCTAGTGGGATATCCTACCAGTGTTAACACTTGTATCGACTCCTACCTTACATTGACTACTAGAATCGCAATCTGGGATCACCTGTTGGCTCGACTACTGACAATTGGCAGTGATCACCGATAATAGGGAACATAAGTGTTTCTCTGGGTTCAGAGGCACATTTCTCTAATAGAGTTAATAATTCATATTTTTAGTAAGCCAAATTGATTAGCAAATCATGTAAGATGATTCCTTCCATATCCTATGTAAGGTGAAGCGGAAAAGTTTGGTATAATGGGTGGATAGAATGCTCATAAGTAAAGGGTGAATAGGTAGGGTTGTAGCAGGATTTATCATCAACTTTTAAGTGTTGTATTCATAGAACATTCATGACATAAGATAGTGCTACTACGACAAATTATTCCTACTTGAAGCACTGGATTGGTGTGATGAGGAAAGGTAAGTGAGTATGAGGCACGGAGTGGTAAGAGTATATAAAAGAAAATTGAAGTAAGGATCAAAGAATAGTGGGTTCAAATTCCTGAATTGTATTGCCTCCATATTATTTTAGTCTCCATCCATAGATGAAGTATAACACAAAGTATAGGTTCATTTATTTGTCCCCTTCCCATTGAGTAGGCCCATTGAATAGTAGTAGTAGTAGTAGTTGTATACCTCATGTTTTGCATCGATGGGTGAGGCTGGATTCCAATGCTTACCTATAAATCTATAATTTGTCTAGTAGTAGCCATAATGGAATCTATCACTACAATGTTTCCAATAACTAATGCTTTACAATCGACCTTATTAAAATGGACAAGCCAAATGTCTCTATGGTGTATCATCTATTTCTCTTTGTAATATAATGGAAATGGAAATAAGTTATCTGGTTGTACCTCTTCACTAATTTCGCTAAGCTAAGTTCTTGTTTCCTTCATATTTTTTCAATAGGTATAGGAGGATCATAGTCATCCCCCAGGTCAAATAGAAAACATAACCTCATAACAACAATTAAAAATATGTTGAAGAAAGATGGTGCAATTTCTTCAGTCTGTAAACACATATGCGATTCACATATATTTACATCCAATATCACCAAAGGGATTACAATATGAATATTAATATTATAAGATTCATCAATGGGGATCAAATGATAAATCTCTTGACAAGAAATATGGTTGTTTTTATCCACAAAATCATGTGAGAGACTAGTCCAAGTCTTCTAGGTTCTGGTGGCTTCATCCTAGAGAACTATTCAACATAGGAGTCATTTCCATGCTAACCTTTTAGGAAGATATATGTATTAATTAGAAATAGTGTTATATTGAGTTTTATAAGACCAAATCGAGAGAAAATCACAATCAAGATTCAATACATCTTTTGTATCACACCCATTTCTCAGTAAGCGTTTGCACCACTACTTTCCATGAAATCTATATTCTTCATAGTATAGGAGAGTAAACAATGTTTAATTACTTCATCTCTATATTGATGAAGTACTTCATAGCACATGATGGTTTTAGTTAATCCATGCATAATATATAATTCTTTGAGTGTATGAAATTTGCTCGTATCTTCCCTCCATAAATTTCAGTCAGGATTTTATTGATAGCTTGGATTTTCCATCTTTTATTACACCTTGTCGAGGTTAATTATACTAGCTATTAGAAGATAGTAAATTATGTCATATCACCACCCATATATGTCATGTTGTACATCAATTCTCTGAATTCCAAATTTCTCTTTAACTCCAATTATTTATTACGATCGTTGATAAAGAGGAAAAATAAAATTTGAGAATTGTTCCACATGAATCCATGCAGATGGGTGCATGTATCTATTTCCATGTTAATGAGTTGTTCTAGCTTTAATCATGGGAGAAAACCCTGTTGGAAACAACAATTTGCACAAGTAAACTCTCAAATTTAAACTTAACAATTATAGAAATGTGATATGGCAACAAGTATATGTTGTCAAATTTTGACATTAGAATTTGTTTCACGCAATTCCACTTGTGTGTGTTGAGGTGGAATTGAAAAGTAAGTTGCCACCTTTTATTTATGTTTGTACTGTTTCAGTCAATTTTGGGTTTTTTATTGTTGGTTTCATTTATGAAATTCCCCTAGATCCTCCTCCAAACTTTCCATAAATATTAAGTTGTGGTTTTACTTCCATTTCACCCATCGAACACTTGGCCGTGCTGCTGTTGTGATCTTATTCATACCCATAAGTGTCTAAGATGCACCCATATTTATGAATTAGTGTGGTTACATGTTGTTTTTAATTTAAAAGAATGCTTAGTTTCATTTTTTGAGGTTGTTATGGGGCTGATACATACCCATAACTTCCCATGAGGCCAATTCAACCCAAAGGACGACGTATAAAAGAAATAAAGATTTTCTTACATGTGACTTGTTGAAACACAAGCTAGCACACATTAGATTTCATTCACATTAGGAATGAGAATGCATAACAAATGTTCTATTTTGAATGTCTTACATATTAAAAATATTATTTTTATCTATTGTAGTGAAAGAATGTAGATTGTGTTGCTCAAGGAAAGGGATGATGAAAGTTGGATTAACTGGTGGGAGGATTCCATTTCCTCAAATGTGGCTTTTTTGGGGGGATATGACACTAGATTGCTTCTTTATGTTGGAAACACAGTAAAATTATCAAGGAGGAGATAAAATGTGTATCCTATCTTTAACAAGGAAATCCCTATGCTATTGAGAGGCCATCTTATACAACTGAACTTCAACATTTCCTTAAGGTGGATGAACCACTAGTCTTGAGTGACCCAACTTAGAGCTTACTTGGATTGATTGAAAACTAGAGATAAGTCAATGAAATATTTCTTCAAAGCCTTAGCCACCAAGGAGGTTGGAGAAAAGATCCATGGACTCAAAATTATGATGGAACGAGTCACTAGTTAAGAGGAGTTTTAAAATGATGTTGTCAACTGCTACAAGTTTCATTTTCAATCCCAAGAGTTAACAAAACAATGAGAGGTGGGATTTCAAAGATACTAATGAAAAGGGTCTACAATTAAGTTTTAATTCAATTAACCAATTCAAGAACCAAGAAGTTTCCATAAATTCATTCAATCAATACCCATCTTCAACAATTTTCAATTTCATTTATACAACATTTAAGCCGCCCTTAAATACTTGTTTCATTTTGGCATGGGCTACACAAGTTTTGTTATTAGCGTGAATAAACTGCCAACTAATTTGAGATAATCCATGTGTAAGATATAAAGTTTTGCGTGTATTAAGGTTTCTCTTATCTTCCTCCATAAATTGCGATCAGGATTTTATTGATAGCTTGGATTTGTCATATTTTATTACACCTTGTCGAGATTTACCTATATGAGCTATTAAGGGATAGTAAATTATGTCATATCACCACCCATACCTATCATGATGTACATCAATTCTCTGAATTCCAACTTTCTCTTTAACTCCAACAATTTATTACGATCATTTATACAGAGGAAAAATAAAAATCAAGAATTGTTCCACATGAATCCATGCAGATGGGTGTGTGTATCTGTTTTACATGTTAATGAGTTGTTCCAGTTTTAAATGTTGGAAAAACTTTGTTAGAAAAAATTTCATGCCCCAAATTTTTCATTGGTTCACAATGGCCTAATCACATTTTCCATATTAATTAGAGTTTTTCAAATTGATGCTAAGGGTAAAATAATTGCCAAGGAGGAAAATTAGTAGTTTCCTAGGTTGGGGGTGGAAACTTTGGGATTTGGAATAAGGGGGACAATGAATGGTGTTTGAACATTAGAATGGAATAAATATCTAGTCAAGGAGATAAATAAATAAATACAAGATAAAATTGAAGTGGCAACGGAGCATGGAGACACATGGAGACTATGGGGCCCACACAAGCTAGAAATTTTGTGCCACATGGCATCCTCCTCTTGTAATTTCAAATCCATGAGAATCCTAAAGGTTCTTGGATGAGTTATAAGGATAATAATATTTTTCCATATGCATCAAAGGTCTAATTTTGGAATAAATTTAACTTACATGGGAGAGGAAGAGTCATTTTGGAGATAGTGAGACACTTGTACTAGAATCCCTAGCTCTATGAAAACAATGATGAAGATGCTATGACACCTATGACACAAATTAGATATGAAGGATGACATATCACATATCTAACATTTCAGGTCAAAATATATCATCCAAGAGAGCTCTAATGTGAGTTGGGGAATATCAATGGGTTCCTACTCAAATTGGGGGAAGATGGAAGGCCGGGAAAGGGAGGACACATGGAAAATCATGAGAACACACCCAAATTCCAATTGGCTTGAGTTTATGGATGGATTGGGAAAATTATAAGGCTAAGTATTTTTATAAAATATAGTAATAAACCTAGAGAATGGATTTTTATCATTTGTGAATTGTGAGAGCTAGTGGATGACTAGTTTTCTTGCCTTAACCAATTTCAAGGGTGAAAGATTCCCATCCAAGTTGGTGTTTGGAGAGGAAAATAAGGTATTTAATGGATATTTAATGGGGTTTTATTTTCAGTTTTAAGCTACAGGGAATCTTGTGGTTTCTTCTATTGCAGCACTTTCTCTCAATCATTTCCAATTTTTATGGCATATTCTTGCTTGTGGAGGGATTGAGATTTGAGTGAAATATTGATATATTTGGGGAATATTATAATGATACATTAATTAATTTTATGATTTAAATAATATGTATTTAAATTTCATAATACTCTCAGGTCGAAATTCCAAAATATTTCATGTAAAAATGTTAAACAATGAATACATAGTGCCATTTCTGCATTATCTTGTTGTGCACCATTGTAATGCTAATGATTTTGAATTGGGAGATATTTTAATTGTCCATTAATGATTGTAATAATATAAATATTATATTTTATTCATTCTCAGAAAGTATCAGGTCTAAATATCAAATGTTTGTAAGGAAAAGTGATTATTAATGAACAAACAATGACCATTTCCCCACTACATTGATGTATGCTATGATAATGCTAATTATTTCGAATGGAGGAATGTATGACGAATGTAATGTAATTAATGTTTATTTCAGGTCTCATTTTCATAACTTAATCATTGGAATCCATTTTACTCATTTTTATTGAATTGGGAGAAGATTTGGTTCCTTTTCCCCAATGGTCGAAATTGTGATTTGGGAGTTGTTTTGGAAAGAGTCATAACAGCCTCTATAAACTGAAAAATGATGCATATTAGAATTTAAAAATGTATATTACACATACCCTTCCTTGTTTCATAAATTCAAGTGACTTTGGGACCATTTGAGAAGCCATTTCTAGCAATTACCCAGGGGGGATTGGAGCCCCAATTTGCTAGTAAAGACTCCTAATTTGAACAGAACATTAAACAAGTTTTCAGAAATAATTTGGGGGTAATAAAACATCCCTGAACATAATATTTAATTTCTATTATCATTCATGTACCTTCTGAGAAAATTTGGAAGCATTTGGGTCGATTTGGAGGTCTAGACATCAAAACTAGTCAAGGTTTGAAATTGAGGAAAAAGTGAAAAATTGGTCATTTAATAAAAAGTATAAAAAAGGGAAATTAAAAAAAAATTATGAACATATTACACAATTAAACTCTCAAACTTAAACTAAACAATAAACACATAATATTGTGTTTCAAAGGATGGACTGGGGTTTAAAGGAAAATGACTACAAACTAGGGAGAGAAAATATGAATCAATATAAGCTACAATTTCATGTGAGAATTATAAAACTCCTTGGTATTGTTGGTACTATGGGTAAAATGGTTGTTTCCCCACCTTGATGGTACACCTTGGTCTTATAGGTAAGGGAGGTTGTCTTACCACCTTGGTGTGACCGCTTTAGTTGACTTATGGTCCTTTACCTTCCTATTGGTCCTAGCACCCTAATTGTGTGTGGTACCTTGACCACATTTTCTATGATGATTAACCTTATTATTTTTATTGTTTTTATTTAGTGTGACCCTATGACCATTAGTACCCTATTCTATGTCAACATAACTTTATTTTCTATTTTGATTGTTAACCTTCCTAAAAGAAAGGGTTATTAAGTGACCCTTCTAGAAGGCTTATGATTATTATGAATTAAGTTCATAACATCATTCATATGTGCATATTAACATGAGAGAAGTTAACATATGATTATTGTCTACTGGTTTAAGCTTGATTCCTAGGGTTACTACTAACTTGAATGGACAATTTGGGTTCTTGTTGTTTCTATCTTCTTGTGGTAACTGCTTTGATGTTCCTTAAGCAAGTTGTGTTTGTATTGGGATGATATGTGACTGTATGTTGCACTTGTGATTGAGCTATGAGTTTTTTTATGACCCATTTGGCTGGCCATGACAATGATTTCCATATGCTAGCATATCGTGACTATTTTTGGAGCCCTCTAAGGCTGGGCATGACTATGATTTCCATCTCCCAGCAAACCATGACTATTTTTGGAGCCCTCCAAGGATGATTTTGATTGTATTGAAGCTCATGTGGATGGTTGTGACTATAATAATTATCTACTAGTAGGCCATGGCTATGGATAATCCCTCCAGGGATGAGTTATGGACTATAGGGGCTCTTTCGAGCTAATCGTGAACTGTATAATCCCTCTAGGGCTGGGCCATGACCTGATGGAAGCCTTCTAAAATTGATTTGTGATTGTTGGTGACCTCTTTTGTTGTTTCGTTGACTGTAGTGTCTCTTCTTTAGGCAGGTCATGGACTATGGTGGTTTTTCCTATATGGGTTGTGTATTGTGGTGGTTTTTTTCATTTGGGTCGTGGACTATATTATTTATTTTTTAGAAGCATCGAGGACCATTCTATGGAATAATGGAGGCACCTGGTTAGTTACCATGAACTTGATTTAGTTTGGGACTAAAATTTCAACTTGGAGCTGAGATCCATTCTCTGGGAGAATGGAGGCACTTGGTTAGTTACCAAGTAGTTGAAATTGGGTCAAATTAATGCATCTTAGTGCTAAAGAACTTGGCCAACTACCAGGTCATCACTAGAATCCCTAAACTAGATCTAGGAAAGTGATAAGAATCTCCTCTTGTTCAATGAATGATGGGACCTTCTTAAGGTACTGGCCACCCCTTGTTGAAATACCCAACACTAGACCCTGGTACCATTAAGGAGAACAATATGAACATTGAAAAATATTCGTTATCTTGATGATGCACTTCAAGTTTGCTTATATGTTTCTTGAATACCACTTGAAGGAAAAAATAAACCTATTGAGGGTCCAAGTACCCACAAGGTTGGTCCTTGCACAAATAATTTGTACTATTCAAAGTCAAAAATAAAATATAAGGTCAAAAATACCTAAGGTCGTCTCCTTAATATTTGGACTCATCTCACAATCTATAAATAAAGTCCATTCTCAATTTTGATGAAACAAAAAATCATCTTCATCTCTGCTACAGGAATACGTTGGGTTCTATCTACTACTTACTCCCACATGTGAACAGTTTTGATGCTTTGAGGATTGAACTATGTCGTGGGGCCAATATTGAAGCCACAACACTATTGGTTGAAGGTGTAAGGTGTTGACACAACTCAGTTGAAGGGGGTTCACTCGCGGATGACACCCTTCGACACAATCTCCCTAATCACCAATCTGGATAGGTTTTACCCTATCCAGTAACACCTATGAAGAAGATGAAGTCTCACCTGAGATGTTTGAGGGAGGGATATAGGAACCATGTTTCCATAAAAGGGAAGAGGACTTTCGCACTTAATCTCTCTTTGTCACCATACAATTCAGAGATCTAGAAATGGTTTTATATTTAACATTTATCCAAATTATCCATCATCACTGGCACCAGATCTATTATCGCAACATGTTGATGAAATTGTCATTGATGCCAACATGGACTTGCAGTGGCCCCACAAGATTTCATTGATTCCACCAAGTCCCACCTGCAGTGCCTTGACCCCTTACAAAGTGGTTTTGCACCTTGTAGTGATTTGGATCCCTTACAACGAGGGTTTGTTCCATGAAGCACCTTGTATCCAGTTGACAAGGTCCCTGTACCCACAAGCTTGGATCTTGTTGCCACTACATTGTTGAAGATGTTGAAGACTCTATTGATGGTGTTGAAGACCCTAGAGATGGTCTTAAATCCTTGATGGATGTTGGAGAAACCCTAAATGGGTTGAAGAAGCATCAATGACCCATTCTGTGGTCATTCATGCTATGATGATGTCATGGTACCCCAGAAGAAGACCTAGCATCCCCACAAAATATATCTTGACCCTTGGAGGTCCTCTTGTGTGGTTCAAGTGGTGGAATAATCCCATGAATCCCCTTGACATGAATATATGGTCATTGATGACTTAATGAAGTCATGGAACCTTTGTGAAGACCTTAATACCCTAATATTTTGAATAAGAGCCCTTGGTCCCTCTTATGACTATTGGGGTGTTGGTGACTTGAAGACATACCCTTATGACCATCTAAATAGTTAGAATATGTGACATAAAAGGTTGATGATACCCTTAAAATGGTAATGACTTATGGACATGACACATTGAAGATGTTGGCACCCACATACATTGTGGTATGAAGGACCTTGAACCCACACTTGGTGAAAATGGTGTGGCTCATGTGTATGAATCTTTGATGTGTTGATAAAAGAACACATAGATGAAGCTCTCACTCTTGATATGGTCTTTGGTTTTGATATATATCTTTGCATGTGATTTGGGCATTAAATCCCATACACATGGTGGATATTGGACATTGGCATATGGTGGCTTGATATAAATTATATGGTAACTTTGAAACCATTTTAAGGGAAAGCTTGAAGAATGGTTGACTTAAGTACACCCTAAAACCATTTCTAAATGACCATTGAAATGATAAGTAGATTGTGTGACTTTTAAAACAAAAATGATGAGTCGGATCTAGAATAAATTTAAATTTAAATTTAAAAATTAATTTTTTGAAGGTCGGCTCCATAATTTTTTTTTATGGAAATCTAGTTTAAATACCCCACCAAGTTTCATTATTTTGAAGTGCAAATTCGGATGAGGAAGATCCACTCTGAAATTTGGTGGTTTGACTGAGGCAAATTTCGGAGGAGCAGTGATAGTAGCAAAGGAGCAGTCCTGAAATTTTGTAGCAGCAATCATGAAAATTTGGAGGTAGCAGCAGTCTCGAAATTGCAAAGAAGTCAACACTCCCAAAACTGCAGATCTGAGTTTCCACAGAAGCATCCGAAATTTGCAGCAACTAAGGAGATTTGATTTTTTTTTTTATTGATCTATGGTGAATGAGCTCGCTTCCCTAGGAAGAGCTAGTGACTGGTTGGAAGCTTTTCACCATCTACATAGACCCAAAATTTCTTGAAGTAATATACAGTTATGCTGGTGAGGTAGGGCTGTATCTGTTGATGTATTTGTAACTTTGGAATGTATTCATCTGTATTTCTTATGTATTGTAACCCAATGTTTATTCTGGGATGTATTGTAATGTATTTGAGTCATGTCATACCTCGATGTTTATTCCGGGAAGTTTCTATAATGAGAAATTCATGTCAATTCATTGTGGGTAACCCTCCTATTGGTCAAGGAGGAAAAGTCCCCACAAGTGGTGGGGCACTAGGGTTATTAGACACTCCTAGAGATGTCGGCTCTAGTAAGTAATTGTTAAGTGAGGCCGACATGTTGGAGTGCACTTCAAGTGAAGGAAAGAATATAAATAGAGAGTGAGAGGCTCTCTATTTATCACTTGCAACAAACACACTCACTCATTGGTGTGCATGAGTGAGAGGAGAAGCTCTCTCAGGATGAGAGAGAGAGAGAGACTGCTACTGTGTGGAGATCATCTTACTATTTTGGGGCTTTTACTGTTTTGGTGCTGATTCTATCTCTGAGGAATTTGCAGGGTTTTCTCCTTTATGGTTTCCCTGAGGAAAACTCTTTGTGTCTCTTGTCTCTTGTGATGTGCTTATGTTTTATTGTTGTGCTTGTTATTCTCTCAGTGAAAATATCCTAAGATCATTATGCTAGCTTATATGACGAAAAACTAACATGGTATCAAAGCTAACCTGAGAAGAAGACATTGTGCAGTTGTAGAAGCTAGGGATTCTTACTTTTTTGGTCTCTCTCCACAATCCATCAGCAAAAGAGTGCTAGGATGACTCTACATTGAAGGGTACATCTTTCTGTCGAAGCGGAATTCGATTCCGAGCATTTTCAGTTTTCGGTGTGGAAATTAGGGCTTCCTACAGTAGAGGAATTTTTGAGTGAGACCAGCATAGGAATTTTCTCCTCATCAAAACCAAAGTTTAGATACCTGGATCAATAAATTTGGTTGGGTGAAACTCCAGGAAAGTCAAACCCTAGTTTGACCCCGAGCTAGGAAAAACCCTAAATACTAAAACTTCTAAGTTTTGGTAAATTCGCTATATCCTGAGATTGGTGAAGTCTCAAGCTTTGAAAATTGTAGGGGCCGAAGATACAATCCTGAATACCACTGTTTCCAAACTTCAGCCTCAAATTCTCTGTATTACAGGAGATATGATTTCTCAACGTTAGGGTTCCAGCCTCTTCCAGAAATCATCCCTAAACAGGACACCTGGGGATAATTGCAATATCTTGGGCTACATAGGTACAAATGGAATTACTAAAGATGTTCCAGAAAGGGAATGGAATTTACTTTATTTGGTGCAAATATCAGACTCATAATATGAACTGGTGACACATGGCATGCCGTACAACTTCATTGTTCTGAACAGTCCTATAACAGGTCACCTTGGGAAAAGGATAATAAATCCCAAATGGTGAAACCAATTCTGATGAAATCTATGGTTTTGGATCAGGGACATGCGAGGTTACTTCAGTGAGAAATTTTATACATAGAGGAGCATTAATGTCAGAGATATCATAGAAATAGTAACAGACATTTCTGTAGAAGAAATTGGAAAACTAGGGCTTCCTGTTCCGAGAGCTTCCCTCCACTGTTTTCAGAAAAGGAGTACATTGGACAACTCCATTTGAAGAGATATATCTATCTATACAATCAAATCTGAAATATTCCAAGTTTTGAAAATTAGGGTTTCTGTGACAAACCCTAGATCAGCCAGCTCCGAAACCAGGACGGACACCTCAAATCGGTAAGATCTAATCCTTTGTTATTTTCATTTGAGGTTCTCATTTCAAAGTGATCTATCACATTAGCTTGATGATAAGCTTGGTGAAGTTGAAAAATTCCAAGCCTAGAAGTATATGATCTCTCTAAAGAAAATGGATTGGACACCTACATGAGTATAGAGGTTCCAGTTCCAGAGGGAGATGAGGCTAGAAGCCTTACACAAGAAGAACTTGGTCAAGGCCAAGAAGATCATTGCTGATTCAGTCACAAATCAACTTGTACCACAAGTGTCTCACCAAAGACACCGAAGATGTTTTCCTTGACCAAGATATTTGAAGGGAGGAACATATATCAAAATATGACCTTAAGAAATTAGTTGAAGAATGTGAAGATCTAGAATGCAGAGACCATGCAGTCATAAGGGTGTCTCAAATCAAAGAACAACTTGAAGCAGTAAAAGAAGAAGTGAAGAATGTAGAAGTGATTATAGCCACCTTGAATGGTCTCCCAGGATCATGGGATTCATTCATTCGAGGAATGTGTGCCAAAAGGAAGTAATTACTTTCAGCAAACTCTGAGAAGAAGAAGAAGCTCGATTCATAAGAAGAGAAGGGAAGATGGAAGAAACTGAAGATCAAGCTCTCATCATCCAAAGAAGATCCCTCAAGCAATGCGGAATATGAAGAAATCCACTCTTGAAGAACTTCTTATCCATCTTAGCATTTGGATAAGAAACGATGCTATTATGATTGAAGAAGACGATGAAGCTGAAGACTCAAGAAAGAGTCTACCCATGAAACAAATAAAGATAAGTATTCAATTTTTATTTCATGATATTGTTTTGCATTTATATTCAGTTGATGTATTATACATGATAGGATGTTTGCATTAATGACAGTATACTACTAATATGCATGTGATGGGTAAGTAGCTCATGGTGCTATACAACTCTCCATTGCTACTTATCTAAAATGAAACCTCTTTGCTGACATATTGGATTAGTGCACAATCTCAATGTTGTCCTGGTAGAGATGGAAGGCATCTAGAAAAGTCTCTGTGAGATATGGATGAATGTTGTATTGGCTAAAGTAGTTGCATGATCATATAAGTATTTTCCAGTATGAACATTCCTTATGAAATTTTTCTAACCATACAAATGCATTTGACTTGTAGGAAAGACCACATACATAATTGCCTACAAGCAAAGAAGAATGAAGACTTGTTCCAAAGAGCAAGTGACGACATTTCAAAATGAAGAATAATATGACAAGTGCAGTGACATCATTGATGCAGAATCTTCCAACCACCAAAAAGAAAGGGAAGACCAGTTCAAGAAGAATGATGTCTACGATGCAGTATCGAGACCTGAAGAGAAGTTCGTAGTTCCATCATGCAGTAGATGGAAACATCATGAGATACAAAGCAAGATTCATAGCACGAGGATTCTCACGAAAAGAAGACATAAACTAAGAAGAGATATTTGTAGCCAATGGAAGTGAAGTCACATGACATGCATAATCATGTGTGCAAATGAAAGAAGGCCTTGTACGAGTTTAGAAGACACCCATGGGATAACACATACATGATGAGCTTGATGAATATCTTAACCTTTGCTACAAGGTCTATAAAGGATGACAAGCTCATAGATGGATGTGAGAAGAACTTTTGTAAAAGTTCAAAACAAAGGATCTTGGTATCCAATGATCCTAGATGGATACTACTTATCACTCTAGTACAGAATGTTTCAGTGCATAGAGTATGGAAGACAGAGGGAGTATGATGCTCTGCTTCAAAGGGAGTGACTGCAGAAGATCCTGAGGTTCGACATGGTATGACAGGATGGATATATTACTGATGACTCTAGGCTTTACCAAGAGTAAAGCAGATTCCAACCTTTACAACAAGGTTGAGGATGGAAACCCAGTGATCCTTCTACTATATGTAGATGATCTATTTGTGACAGGTGCGGATGGGTTGATTGCTGATACAAAGAGAAATATTGCTGCTAAGTTCGAAATGAAGGACTTAGGGATGATGCATTACGTTCTAGGTATGGAGGTGTGGCAGAGTACAGATGGAATCTTCCTTGGACAAGGGAAGTATGCAGTAGATATCCTAAAGAGATTTGGGATGATGGACTACAAGGCATTGACCACACCTATGGCATCAAACCTGAAGCTATTGAGTGATGCTTCATCAGATTCGGTTGATGCTACGATGTATCGTCAAATGATTGGGTCATTGATGTACCTGACGAACACGAGACCAGACATTTGCTTTGCTATGAACACCTTAAGAAAATCCGAGAAGTGTTCACTTGACTACTACAAAGCATATTCTGAGATACCTGAAGGGTACAGTTGATTATGGGATCAAGTATGATATGAATCAGAATATTAACCTATAGGGATATGTGGATTCGTATTGGGCAGGAAGTGCCATTGATAGGAAGAGCACTTCAAGGTGTTACTTTAGTATGATATCAGGTGTGATCTCTTGGTTTGACAGGATGGAGTCCTGCATGGCGCTGAGTACAGCCAAGGCAAAAGATGTTGCCACTTGTGATTCGGGAGGTAGTATGTTTCTTTTGAAAACTACTATTTGATTTGATTGATCTGACTTGCATTTTTTGGTATGATGCAGAGAGGAGCAGTGAAGCTCCAGTTTGTGATACAGATCAAGATCTCTCGAAAGAGAGAGTTTTAGCATAGCTGGTGAGACAGGTTGTCCGAGCATAAATCCTGGCGAAGCTTGTAGGTTGCTCAGACGTAAACGGTCCTATAGGTTGTCCTCGGATGTAATTGGTCCTAGCGAAGCTCGCAGGTTATCCTTGGACATAATCAGCCCTGATGTGATTCTATGCTAGAAATGGCGAGAGTGAAGTATTGAGTACTTTAGGGAGAAGCTTGGTGTTCTCTAGATTGAGGTTCCTCCCAAGAGGAAGTGATGTGTCTGTGCTGTTCCATTCTGACATGGTGAGAGGATTGGTTCCTTCCATGATCAGATGTAAGTGCTGTGCCATTCTGACATGGTGAGAGGATTGGTTCCTTCCATTGTCAGGTATATGTGGATGCCACATCCAGCATGAAAATGGGCTGGCTCTATGAAGACACATCTAGTATGAAAAAGGACTAGCTCTGTGTAGCTAGCACATCTAGCATGAAAAAGGGTTGGCTCTATGGAGGCTCATCTAGTATGAAAAAGGACTAGCTTTGAGTAGCTGCCACATTTGGTATGAAAAAGGACCAGCTCTGTGATGCCTCATCTGGTATGAAAAAGGACCAGCTCTGTGATGCCCTACCTGGTATGAAAAAGGACTAGCTCTGGGAAAGCTCATCTAGTATGAAAAAGGACTAGCTCTGAGTAGCTGCCACATCTGGTATGAAAAAGGACTAGCTCTGTGATGCCTCATCTGGTATGAAAAAGGACCAGCTCTATGATGCCCTACCTGGTATGAAAAAGGACTAGCTCTGAGTAGCTGCCACATCTGGTATGAAAAAGGACCAGCTCTGTGATGCCTCATCTGGTATGAAAAAGGACCAGCTCTGTGATGCCTCATCTGGTATGAAAAAGGACCAGCTGTGTGAAGCCTCATCTGGTATGAAAAAGGACTAGCTCTGGGAAGGCTCATCTAGTATGAAAAAGGACTAGCTCTGAGTAGCTGCCACATCTGGTATGAAAAAGGACCAGCTCTATGATGCCCTACCTGGTATGAAAAAGGACTAGCTCTGAGTAGCTACCACATCTAGTATGAAAAAGGACCAGCTCTGTGATGCCTTATCTCGTATGAAAAAGGACCAGCTCTGTGATGCCCTACCTAGTATGAAAAAGAACTAGCTCTAGGAAGGCTCATCTAGTATGAAAAAGGACTAGCTCTGAGTAGCTGCCTCATCTGGTATGAAAAAGGACCAGCTCTGAGATGATACATCTAGTATGAAAAAGGAATGGCTCTATAGAGGTTCTGATGACGAGAAGAATCAAGAGATAGCACCTGTGATGATGCCTAGTGATGATCCAGATCTAGTGATGATGATCCAAATCCAGTGATGATGATCCAGCAGTGATGATCCAGATCAAGTGATGATCTAGATCCAGTGATGATGCCCAGAGATGATCCAGATCAAGTGATGATCCAGATCCAGTGATGATGTCCAGTGATGATCCAGATCCAGTGATGATATAGATCCATTGATGATGATGATCCAAATCGAGTGATGATGTAGACTCAGTGATGATGATCCAGATTGAGTGATGATCTAGATCCAATGATGATGATCCAGATCGAGTGATGATCCAAATCCAGATGAAGATGACTTAAATATGAATATGACAAGAACTCAATGATGATCCAGATGATACAGAGAAGAAGACTTGTGCTGATAAATTATGTCGAAGAATACCTTCCTAGTTAAGAGGGAGTGTTGATGTATTTGTAACTTCGAAATGTATTCATCTGTATTTCTTATGTATTGTAACCCGATGTTTATTCCGTGATGTATTTTAATGTATTTGAGTCATGTCATACCCCGATGTTTATTTCAGGAAGTTTCTATAATGAGAAAGTCATGTCAAGTCATTGTGGGTAACCCTCCTATTGGTCAAGGAGGCAAAGTCCCCACAATTGGTGGGGCACTAGGGTTATTAGACACTCCTAGAGATGCCAGCTCTAGTAAGTAATTGTTAAGTGAGGCCGACATGTTGGAGTGCACTTCAAGTGAACGGAAGAATATAAATAGAGAGTGAGAGGCTCTCTATTTATCACTTGCAACAAACACACTCACTCATTGGGGCGCTTGAGTGAGAGGAGAAGCTCTCTTAGGATGAGAGAGAGAGAGACTGCTACTGTGTGGAGATCATCTTACTGTTTTGGGGCTTTTACTATTTTGGTGCTGATTCTATCTCTGAGGAAGTTGTAGGGTTTTCTCCTTTATGGTTTCCCCGAGGAAAACTCTTTGTGTCTCTTGTCTCTTGTGATGTGCTTATGTTTTATTGCTGTGCTTGTTATTCTCTCAGTGAAAAGATCCTAAGATCATTATGCTAGCTTATATGATGAAAAACTAACAGTATCAACACTTGTTTTGAAGGCTCTCGGTGATGGTTTAAACAACAACAACAATAGTTAAAGCAGTCTGAGTTTTGAATCCTTTTACACAGTCTGAAAATTGCAGACTTTTACCACAGTCCAAAAATTACAGACTTTTACCACAGTCCGAAGTTGAAGCAGCAGACAGAGTAATGAGAAGTGTAGAAGAAGTATAGAGGTACATCTTTTATTTTCAAGTGGAAAAAGGAGCTAGCAGTTAGTCTTCTTCCACAGAGATGTTTGGGGTCATATAAACAATCCTCATTGATGCCAAATTGATTTTCACGGTAGTCCAATCTTTGGACTTTCTTGGGGTAACAAGTCTGAGGAAAGTTCAGGTCTTCTACACACAGCCCAAAATTGAATTTCGACATGCACAGATACCTATATACTACTTGATGATGATATGCATCTTATACTCCTAGATGATGATGAGGACATACACAACTCAAGTATGTGATATTAACATGCACTGATTAAGGTATGATTGTGTATACTTTATACAGCAGCCAAGTATTTTGTTATTTCATGCAAATGACTGGTTCATATAGGTTACAAAGGAATCATGGCTTTGAGGTTGAAATAGAGTATGTTTCAGCCACAGTCTATATTATTAGTTTTCTACATTGCTACATCTATGTTCACATAGAACAAGGAGAAGAAGATACTTTCCTGTAGCAGCTTGTGGTTCTTTCACTAAACATTACACAGTCCACATTTTTGTAGCGGTGTGTCCAGCTTGAAGAAAATATACTTACAACAGATTACTATGTTATCTTTCTATTTGCTACTAAAGAAGAAGTCGTGGTCTCATGGGTGTTTTTGGCATGGCCTTTTGAGCAGAACTGAAGCAACACTTTGTGCATTACGAGAATTGATATGCTAGGTTTTGCATTGGACATCTTGGTGTAGCAGCTGTTGACTTAAATGAGTTTGTGTTGATGAGAAGTAATAATGCATTATTGTAACGGACAGGTTTTGACAGGATGACTAGAGGGAAGAAATTTGTCTATGTCTTGAGCAGAGGACAAATTAGAATGAATTGACAAGTGACATGATGAGCTGGTAGACAAGTGGTTTGTGGCAAGAAATTGTTTTGATGAAGTACACTTTCATGAATAGACTTTGACGATGTGAGAAGACATCTTGATGACAAGAAGATATGGTAGTGGTACACCTATAGCTATAAAGACATTGAAGAATGATGACTTAATAAGCAATGAGCATACCATACAAAATTGCAGCAGTAAATAATGAAGAGGATAAGCAGCAGAGATTGACCAGAGGTTCATGAGCGATGGTATTGATGAGTATATTGATGAGCAGACCTATGACCAGCAGTAGAGATGATGAGTAGTGTTGATGATCAGTTGACCAGCAATAGCAGAGATGAGCATACCTTGGTGATTGATGACTAAATGAGCAATGTTGATGACAATAGCTGCCCATGTTTACACATGAATAATGATGATCAGAGAAAAGGATGAGCAGCAGCACAACAAATTGAAGAGATAGATGTTGTTGATGTGACAGTGAGATTTAATTGTAAAAGCAATCTTGTCTTGCTTTTGATGTTAGGATACCTCAAACCATTCTTAGCAGGGTCTAAGAAAACCAGGCAAGGTCCTGGATGAAGAGTAGATGCTCTTTGTATCAGTAGGTGCTGATTTTACCTCAGGGTTGTAGCCGGTCCAAAACTAATACAAAAATATTACAAAATTATAGGGTGTTGTGTTCTTTTGTGTTATGGCTCTTGATGATTGAAATGCTTATGATATGTTAAGGATGAAGTGAAATATGTTTATAAAATGATTATGAAATTGGTAGAATAGTGGAATGATGAATTGGTAGTTAATTGTGACAAGTTAAGAAAAGTTTTAAGATTGCTTTACACTAATTCAACCCCCCCCTCTCAGTGTCTAACACAACATTCCATCATTCATAAAAGAGATCAACATGCAAGAATTAATTCACCATACGAATACTTCTCATCATTCAGATAATAAAAAACATTAAGATATTAGATCGCACCATATTAAACATTCAAGTTGCATCATTCAGATCGCATCAATTAACTACCATATTTTAAAACATCATAGATCACATCGCAAACAAAGAAAACATATATTTTGCAGCAACATTCTTATCATATTAACTTCCGCAGGTCAAAATACATCTCGAAAACACATCCCTTAGTGGACAACCTTTAGACCAAAACCCAAAAAATAGTTCGCAAGACAAAAGTTGAAAAGATGGTTCACTCTACATAATATAAGGTTCTCTCGAAAAGATAAGATATGATATTTATATCGCTATATTCCTAACTCTATTTATAGGCTTGCACCTTTTTCAAAAATCTCCACTTGAACCAACTCTCTAACTAACTTGGACCAAATTCTAACTAATTCTGACCAGGCTGACCATACTTGTCAACAACTTCTTCTTCTACATCCCAATTTGACATTTTTCGCTACCTCTGATGTTGCACCATGCACACTCGATCCCCTCCCAATAAGACCCCAACACAAAAATGTGGCTCTTCATTGAGCCATGTCAACTAGATATCATATGTGCGCTTATCTTGGCCTTGAAGTCGTAATATTCCTTATTGACTTGCTCGATTGCTTCCTTGGTGTGTGTGCTACGTGTTGCACAATATTCCATGTCCTAATCAGTTAGATGCTCTGTAATATTCTCTTCTACTTTTGTGTGTGCCTCTTTAGTTGTTGCAAGTGCATCCACAGCCTTTAGTTCCAATTGCTCGTCGATGTACTGAAATTCGTCTAACTGTGTATTTTGACATTGATGCATTTGTCATGCTTTGCTGGATTATTATTGGAGCACCTTCAATTATGTTGCCTTGCTGACCTACACAACTTGGGCCATCATTTTTAGGGATGCCTGCATCACCGCTAGCTAATCCTTCACCTCATGAATTTGTGCACCTATTTGTTGCAATTCCTCATCCTGGACAACCCTCATCTAAAACTGTGTCTTTTTGTCTTCCATTGTATTTTCCATTCTCTCACAATCCTCGTTATGAGTTTCCACATCCTCTTTCTTACAACTACGCTCTATGACCTGCTCAAGTGGTGTACTCAAAACTGCTCATGCTTGCAGCTCCTCATTCTCCTTCTTTAATTTTGTGATTATTTGGTCGAGTCATAGTATACTTGCTTCTACAAATATCTTTGTCGTGATGTCTGGAATTTCCTATCATGCGACCATGATAGCCATTTCCAGTTGCTCTCGGTATTCTAAGGCCTTTTCCTTTTAAATGATCTCTTCCTCTGTTTCCTTCTTCATGCACTCGATTTCCTCTTTCGCTTGGACAACTTGCTCCTATGACTTAACTAGATGATCACACACAATCTCTTCTTGATCTATGATCTGTTGGTTGGTTTCCTTCTGCAATCATGCAAGCCTCTGCGTTGGCATCTCATTAATGTTGAGATTGATCACATCGAACTGTTGTATGGTTGTGTCGACATATTCACTTCCAGACTCTAGCACGCGTGGTGGAATCTGCACGATCCTTACCCTTTTACCTGTACTGATCTTTGCTACTCTTTGCAGCACGTAAACTTGTGGTACCTTCTCCAATATAGAATTTGTTAAGGATTGTAACAATCCCTTAACCTAGTGGAAATACTCAGTCGAATATTATTTTAGTTGTGCTTGGCTCTCAGCATTCACAGTAGTGATTGCAACTAGTATGTGACTAACTTGGTCATCTGCCAGAGTGGGTGCACTGCTTCCCTCTCCCCATTTAACCATTATTTTTGTCCTCCCTTCTTTTAATTATCGTTCTAACTCAGAATCATTCAGTGTCTTGGACAACTCTTCCTTCGATTCATTGTCGGACTCCTTTGTCTACTCCTAATCTACTAGAATGTCAGGTGGTGGACGCACTTCTGTGTTCGACATCTCCTCTATGCTAACCAAAAATTTCCATTCGATAGGCCATTCATCGATAATGGCCTCTAATTATTCATCCATGAGCTTATAAAATGTGGTGAGCCATTTTCTCTTGTCGTCAGGCCACACTTGGATATGGATGGCATGTGGTCTCATTGCAAATCATGGTATTCATCTATACTTCATCGTTGCTTCCTCAGTGAGAAACAGAACCTTTCTTTCTCTGTATCAAAGTGCATCCCAATACAAAAAAACTAGATGTTGTAGTCAACCTATCTCTCCTTCACGTCGAGCCACCACAAGTTCTAATATCATGTTCCCCTGCATGTTTGGATGACTTCTATGTCCATTCCTTGGTAAAACATGGGTTCCATGCACCCCACAAGTGCAATTAAAATTAAAAACCATGAATATGTAAACGATTGCTTAGCTTCTTGTGCGATCATTGCATCCTCTTTTAGTTGATTCAATAGGAACAATGACTAGTTCATCTGGAGGCCTTCGGCGCACTGCTCTATGCATGTAATTACTCCTAATTTGCATTGATTAGGTATGCTCTTTCACACCATCTTCATGGCCAACATCTTGGTTGTGAGTCAAACATCCTTGTCATTGATGGTATTTATAACGTATGCACATTTATCCCTAACAACGTCATACTTCCTCTTTAGCTTCGCAGCTAACCTCCTATCATTGTCCTTTCCTCAAAAATACTCTGACGGGTTGGCACTCGCCATTGGTAACCCGATGATCTGCAATATCATTTCAATTCTGATCGGTACCTTGGTGTTGAGAGAAAGATACCCTTCATGGAAACAGGCTAACAACTTCTTCACACATGCAATTTCTTTTGTCGAGCATCCAATATGTGGCATGTGGGTGATTCCCAACAACCCTGAGAGTTGCAACCCCAGAGCCCACTCTGCGATACTCTAACAAGAAGACCTCCATTTCCCTATCTCTACTATTCATAGGGTTCTGCTATGCATTTTGGACATGCCAGAATGTCGTGGTCCTTATAGGTCAAATTCATCAAATTTGACACAATGTTCATGGTGACATGCACCCCTTTTGGTGTTGCAGGCATCTTGATGGGATACCGTTGGTTCTTTGAAAGCTTAACTTATGGTGCATCTGCATGTTGTGGTGGTTCATATCCAAGAATATCATCAACATTCACTCCCTTCTATGTTATGGAGTCCTCTCCACCTATCGTCAATGGCCCATCCTATGCCTCGACTTCTGCGGCACTGGTGGTACTATGTGTGGACCTCTTCTTCCATAGTGCAGACTTTGGATGATTTGTGATCCTCTTCTTCCTCACTACTTGTGGTAGTTCCTCTTGAATATATGGCCTCTCTTCTTCGATCAAATTTCTTGATGGCAGAGATTCATGGGTGCTACCACTTGAAATTATATGAGCCATCCCTGCAACTCTATCACTCTCTCACTCTTCACTATGCTTTGTTAATGGTCATCACTCTGATCTTCTCAACTATCACAATGGTTCATTTGAGTCCCCTCCTGTCAATTCTTATAACCTTGAAAGTACTTGTGCGAATGAATTTTAACATCATTTCCAAATCCTCCAATGATCGACCGGATCTGTCACTGATTCTACAAACCTAATGGTATAATTCATCATAAATGCGCTTCTCATCCACTTGCATCATCACCCACCTAGTTTAATTGCTTCATTTATTGTCTAATTTGACCCTATCACACTTCACCTGATGTCTCCAAGATTCCTTCCTGCTATGATTTGCACATCCTTTCCTCTCTTGCAACCTTCCTTACTGTGAAGAACCCCCTCTTACCCATATCTTACATCTTTCTTTTTCTCTGTGCAACTTTTTAGGAATGGCGTCACACCTGGATATCCTTATAGGGATTTATCCAACTACCATTCACAAGCTTCAGCAGAAATGTGCTATCTAACTATTATAACTGCACCACACCTCCATCGATGATGAAATGAATTACATAAGGTACTAACCAACACATTTGTAACTTACCTGAATGGTTCACAAACTTGTTGTCATAGAGGAGAACCATATCTCCTTGCTGGAAGTACTTTGTTTTGATATGTCAATCATGACATGCATTTTGACGATCCTTTTTAACTTGTTGGTGAAATCTGATGATGAACCTATCTTCCTCTAGCTACACCAACTGCGTCAATCATTCTTCAAGCACTCCTTCATCACCCATACCTTTCGTTGCTGCAACATGCAGGCTGGGAACATTGTACTCCATTGGAATCACCACTTCTTGGAAATAGACAAGATTGAATGGTGTTTTCCCCATCAACCGCTTGCATGTAGTCCTATAGGCACATAATATCACAAAAATTTTCAAATCCCGGTCATCACAGTTTTCATTACATACCTTTGTTAGTGCATGTTCCAACACCTTGTTGAATTCTTCGACATTTCCATTCACTTGCAGGTGATATGGATTTATCTTCTTGTATTGAGTCTTGAATTCCTCCATCATTGCGCTAATGGTGTGATTGATAAAGTGACTCCCTTAGTCCCTCATCAATATCTTTGGACAACCAAATCAAGTAATGACGTTTTCAAATAGCAACCTTACTGCACTAGCAGTGGTACATTTTGTCACTAGTGTTGCTTCTACCCAAAAGTCAAATAGTCTATCACAGTGATAATGTACCACACACTGGTCCTTTTTCTTTGCAGATTGATGGGCCCCACAAAAATATACTACCCACTTATCAAATGGTTGTAATTTTACCTGAGGTACTAATGGGATCTCATCCCGGCGCGATGGATTCCCCATACTTTGACAGACATTGCATCTTTTCGCAATGGTTGGACGCCATAGGCTAGCTCATAGTATCTTCCTAGCGATTGCGCAACCTCCATAATGTGCTCCTGCAACTCCGACATGTGCTTTAGCCAATATCCTTTCCTGCTCATGTGGTAGAACATACTAACATAGAATCTCATCCGACCCCATCGTGTAGATTTTTCCAACATTTAGATGAAAATATGTAACTTGAACAACCAATTACTTCTTCTGACTAGTGGTGAAATAGTGCTTTCCCTGTCGATAAGAAGTGAATAATGTGTTCATAATGTTCATCTACCATTCTGACTTTAAACAACTTCACATTAGGTAATCAATCCTCGATGTTGGATGGTTCTTTTCCTATCTCAATCCTTGATAAATGATCAGGTCCTACTTTTAATCGACACAGCTTCACAATGATCTCGAAATCAAATTCTTGAAAGAGTATCAACCATCGACATATTTTCCCCCCCAACACAGGATTGTTGACCAGGTATTTCAATGTTGAATGATCGGTAAACATCTTGAAGTCTCCTCCTAACAGATAGTGGCATAATTTTTTCAGTGCATATACCATTTCCAATCCTTCTTGTTCCATCATGGTGTAGTTCCTTTCCGCAGATGTCAACTTTCAGCTTGTTAAAGCAATTGGGTGGTCAATCACTCTTTCACCTAGCTATGCCAAAATTACTCCTAATGTGATTGATGATGCATCGACATGGACATGAAATTCCTTCGTCCAATCTATAAATACCAATATCGGCATTGTGACCATCTCCTTTTTAAGAGTGTTGAGACTTCCTTGATGCTCATGTCTCCATTTGAATTTGGCATCCTTATTTAACATTTTCTCCATCTGTGTTGTGATTGCTAAGTATCCTCTTATGAACTTTCGGTAATACCCTATATGGCCCAACGTCTCCCTAAGTTGTTTCATCATCGTTGGTGGGGGCATATTGAACATTATTGCAATCTTAGCTGGATCTACCAACATTCCTTCCTTAAAGACGATGTGCCCCAACAAAATTCCAAAAGACACAAAATATACACTTCCACAAATTTAGCAAGATCTGATGTTGTCGACACCTCTCCAACATCAATCGTAGGTTTGCAATGTGGTCTTTAACCAATCCATGGACATTCCAATAGTCCATATAAACTGCCAAAAAATTTTGAATGAAATATTTTAATGCAACGACTACTATCCTTGAGAATTTCCAAAAGACACAAAATATACACTTCCACAAATTTAACGAGATCTAATGTTGTCGACACCTATCCAACATCAGTTGTAGGTTTGTAATGTGGTCTTTAACTAACCCATGCACATTCCAATGGTCCATATAAACTGCCAAATTTTTTTTAATGAAATATTTAAATGCAATGACTACTATCCTTGATAATATCGTAGGTGTGTTCTTGAGGCCAAACGGCATCACCATTTACTAGAAACATCCCCATTTTGTCACAAAATTCATCTTGTGTCAATATTCCTTCATAATATTTATCTGATGGTGGCCTAAAAAACCATTTATGATTGAATAGATCTCTCGTCCATCGACTACTTCCAATACTTCATTAGTAAATGATGCTGGCAACGGATCATAGATACATGCGTCATTTAACTTTCGGAGGTCGACATAGATTTGTATTTATCCTGTCTGCTTATCTTAAACAACCAGCAGAATAATCCATTTTGACTCTTCCACGGGCTCGATGATTCAAGCATCCAGCATCCTCTCGAGCTCAGCTTTCACTCCCTCCTTTTATCACGGATTCAATCAATAGGGATGTTTCTTTACTAGCTTCGCATCTGGATTTAGAGATATCCTCATTTCTCCGAAGTCCCTTAAAATTTATTTCATCTCAACAAATTTAGTCGGTAATAAATCCTGGAACTCGTGCAGCAAACCAGTGATCTACTCCATAATGGCTTCATCCCAATAATCTATGACATTAGTGAAATTTGGGTCCTCTGTCATCCCAATATTGGCCTTTTGTATCCTGAGAGGTTGTTGGACTTTGTTAGTTGGCATATCTAGTGCTACGATATCCCAACTTCCTTTGGACTCTACGATATTAATATTTCTTAGATCATCCATGTCGTCAAGTTCTCCTATTACATTGTAACATTCTATCATCAACTGCACTACTGGCATCTCATGCAATTCTCAGGGGAAATGCCACTATAACTATTTCCAAGATGAAATTTTGGATGTGTTGAAGTACGCTATGTATTACTGGATCAGTACTCACAAACCTAAAACTATGTGATTGAAGCAGAAATTCAAGTCTTCCCATGTTGTAATATCCCTTCATAGTTCTGATGATGCATACCATTGTCGCGACATCGGATCTAGTGTGTGAACAAAAGCAGGCACCCACTCTTCCTTCGACCTTGACACCCATGTAGTTTGACATGTGACTATATGATCATTAGGATCATTCCTTCCATCATACTTCTCTCTCTGGTAGTGCTCAGCTACTCCAAATTGAACTTCCAACAGTCTGTGACATACTAGCCATTCGTCAATCAAGTTCTTATGATTCTCCCACCATCTTGTCAGAGTGGCCTTCAGTGCTTCCTCCAGTTCCAACAGTTGTTGAGGTTCTGATACTTTGTCTTCAAAATCATCGATAAACTCAGTCAATTTGGGTGTTGGTACCTAAATAACCTCCATTGCGATCCAACGTAGCAACTGAGTGACTCATCCACAGTTTCAAATTGACACTTCATGTAGTCGATTCTTCCAATTCTCCAATGCGTCGTCAGAATCTGATGATGAAGAGATAGTTCCAACCCAAATCCCTATCCATGGTAGGATGGATGTAATCCTATTAAATATTGTATGCATGATCCCATCCTCCCACGACTTCCTCCTTTACTGGTTCAACATTTTGTCTATTTTCACTTGAATCCAATGGGGCGATAATATGCATGTCGTGATTCTTAAAAGTCATCGCTCTCTTCTTAAAGTTGATGACTGCTAGATTTTCATTAGCCCAACCAATCCCCAACATTGCAAGAAATGAGCCACTTTCATTGAATATTTCAATAACGTCGAATTCTGCATAAGTCTTCATTCCTCCTACTTCGACAAGTAGGTGAGATACTCGACTAATTGGTGACACTCTAGCCTAGTTTTCTAGTTGCAGTTGTACAGGGGACCAAACCAACTGTGGTTTCCCCATCCTTTCCCATGTTTTATTTAGAAATATATTGACATAGATCCTAGATCAAATATGACTGATTCCACATCATAATCACCGATTTGGACAGTCATTCTCATCTCCCTTCCAGTTTTATTTTTATGCAAAGAGTTCATGACATAGTTCTATCGCCCTTTCTTTGGTCGGTATGGCAAACTTGTTATTTCAGCTACCGCATCGGGATATTTCTCTAATGACAAAATAATTCTAATAAAAATTGCAATGTTCCAACTATTCGCGATGGTCCTGCTACAAGTGTCGAATCAAAAGTAGGTGGCATTTCATAGCTAGAAAACTTACTCGTATTTCCTTTTATGATGTCTATTACATCGAAGGATGTTTCTTTCTTGGCATCCACATTGAATTATACCTTTTTTTGAGCCCTCAATAGGATCTATGGGATTGGACCATCATCTCCGATGGTCGTACCTCCTCTAGTTATAACTCCAACATTTGCAGGTAAATTTTTGGGTTCCACCAAAATTTTCCCTACAATTGGTCCTTGGTTCTGATTTTTAGGTTGGTTCTCATTTTGGTTTGCATTCTACGTTAGTAGAACATTCTTTGCTTGTGACTTCACAATTAGCTGCAGGCAATATTCAACAGTATGATCAGTGGTGCTACAATAAGTACACTGCAACTGAAGGTTTGGGAAATATCGCTGATAATGTCCCAATACTCTACAATTATAGCATTGAATAGGTACATGACCTCGTCCCATACCTACTCCTCAGCCGAATCCTCCATTTCAACCTCCTAAGAATCCTCCTTGTGGCTGGTACTGCAGTTGATCAAACTACTGTTGCTGCTGATTAGGATGTGGTCGAATATACTGAGGCTAAGTATACTGTGGCTATGACTAATTATACTGCATCTGATTGTACTATAGCTACGGTGGAACAAACTGTGGTTGTTGTTGCACAAAATGAGGTGGTTGCTACAGTTATGGCCTCTCCATCGGTCGGTGTTCTTCTCCTTTCATGAAATATGTATCCATTATTCTCTCTTGGAGTAAATCATATGCTCTACAATCCTTCTCTTCATGACCGACTGATCGATAGAAATTTCAAAATAGATTCGTCAGCTTCAATACTATCTTTTGGAGGTATACGTATTCTTCATTTCGATGTCCTCAAGTTTGACAGATTCAGCACCATGGTAAACTGCCTTGACTTAATGGATAAGGAGCTCCCTCTTGTAAGTAATCAGGGAAGTCTAGACATTGATCCTTATGATATCCTTCTGTGTGACATCAAGTACACCATACTTCCTCATAGATGTCCTTTCCCTTCTTGATATCTTGCAACTGAATTGTCATATTTTCCAATTGCAATTGGATTTGATTCATCCCGACCCTTGATTCTCCAACTAGTGAAGCCTCTAGGTTCATCGCAATTTCTAAATCCTTAGTTTGGGTCATAATATTCTCTTACATTAATGGCATTCGAATATGTGCAATCAATGTTGTGATGAACCATTCTTTGTGTTGCACATTGCTCATTCCAAAGCTAACCTTATCCGTCAATGTCTTGAACTACTGATCAAAATCCCATACCGACTCGTTCGGATATTATTTTATTTCCTTTAACTCAGTGATTTACTACGACTCAGATTTGGGTTTTCATATTTCTTCAATTAACCCAGTTCTAATTTCCACTAGTGTCTTCTACTAATGCCCAGTCAAAACCCCAAATTTTCATAAAAATTTAAAATTTTTAGATAACATGAAATGTTACAGTTGCAGTTAGATAACTGCTAGCAGCTAATAGAAGAAATGAAACAGAAGAATAAAAATAATCATTACACTTAACACATATAGATTAATGTTGTTTTAATTTTTATAAGTGATGTAAGCAATCTGCATTCGAATATTTAGCTGTACTGATGATTTGAATGTCAAGTAGGTGAGGAGTCATTTTCTAGCTGGGGCTTACTTAGCAATTTCTAACGTATCTAGATTTCTGGATCTTTACAGGCTTAACAGGTAAATCTTGACCTCGTAAAATTTTATTAAGGCGTTAAACCAGATATATTTCTTTTTGTTTAAACTACTGCTAGAGTAAAAGTTTGCTTAGAAGACTCAAGATCCTGCAAGGTAAAGTAATGTTTTCTTTTACTTGATCCACAATATGATATTACTTAATCTTCATGTCGTAAGGGTTATAAATATTGTTCTAATGTTATCTTTTATCAAATAGATCTTTAATATAGATATAACCTCCTTCTAACTTTACTCTAAGTAATTTACAGTTCTTAAAAGAGCTCATGATATTGTTTCATAACTCTTCCTTGAACATAAGAATCTAATGCTATTATTATCATAATAATTAAAGCACTGCTTATCATCATAGAAATAGACCTAACCCTTTCAGAACACAAGCCTACTATGTACTTTTTAGCACTATTTTAATTAGGCTTCAATATAGTGAACTTATCAGCTTACATCGCCTATAATTTTAAAGTCTCCTCTACATAAATACATCGTCAAGTTGTGACTTGAATTCCCATTTTCTTTATGACTAACATCATGCGATAACTTCACATTACCCTACTATCTACTTAAATGTAAAAGTAGTGCAATAAAATCCTAGATAGTTTACTATCCTAAACTCTAAATTCTAACTTACCTTGATTCAATTCTTCTTAGATCTTGGTAAATATTATGAAGTTCAAAGATCATGTACTTGTAGGTTTTATATCCTACATCTAGTACTGTAGATCCCATTTAAGAATAGGAGCTATTCTTGTATATAAAAGTTACTATATCTATATGCACCTTATTAGTTTAAATCTAAATCTTATAGCTTAAACAATCATAGTTCATGATTGTAAGGAAAATTCAAATAAGGCATTAACAATCCTGTCCAAACTTCTACTATCCTCCTAATATTTTTCTTACAAGTTTTGTTTTGAAAGGTTATAAGATCCTCACAAAACTAGGCATCAAAATCATAAATAAAATCTTTGAGAAACAAAAGCATTGAATCCATATGCAAATTGACTCTTTGCCAAAGCTATATGCAAAGTTTAGACATTATATTAATGATGGTTTATGACTTGTTCATTATCGAGGCTTGACTTCGTTTGGAATATGATATTGACTTTATGTGATAATACATTATCATTACATGCATAATGTAATTGATTTATCAATTAATTGGTTCGAATGATTGCAGTTGGAAACTATACATAAGAACCCACCGTGAAGTGAAAAGATTTGAGTACATGTGGAACTCTCCTCACCATGCAATACGTGACTTATAAGTCTTACCTTACAACCCTAAAATTCATTGTTTAGCGAGGGTTTCAATCTCTGCTTTGTTGGGTTCACTACGGCCATGAGGGCTCATAGTTGCTTTCCTCCAGTTCCACTGTTTGTGCATTTTCTTTGAAGAACTGTTGTTTAGAGTGAGAGAAGTAAGTCATAGCTCATGAAAGAGATGGTTTTTGCAAACAACCTTGTTGTGCATGAGGATTGTATTACACAGTTGGTATTTTCAGTGTTGAAGTCGTGTTTTAGCCATTTCCTTGGCTTGCTCTTGCTCCAGTTGTTGATGTAGTTGATAAATCGAACTCAGCTACCTCCTTCTCAGGTGAATGCAAGGGTTGTTGTGCTCGTGGTATCGGTCTGCCTTGTTCTTGACCTCGGTTTCCAACATTACAGGTAACTCCTCATTTTTAAAAGGTTGGAAGCTTATGAAGAATTTACAGTTTTAGTTCCATACACAAGTTTTTAATTATATTTTGGTTTTCAAATTTGCAGGGACAGTTTGCCTTAACATTGACAGTAACCACTTCTCAAATGGACCGAAGTTCAGTCTACGGTAAGCCCTGGTTGCTAAATGGCTCTTCCTACTTGTGCAGGCCTTAGGGGAAAGTTTACAGTTGAAAGAGGTTACGGCATGTTTTACCCAGTCTTGGGTTGTTTTTCTTCAGTTTATTAGTTTTGGTTTTGTTTAAACCCTTGCTTACATTAGGGTAACTCTGGCTCAAGCCGTGACTTGTAAATGCTCATTTCTATTGTTAAAATGTTTTTACAATACTGTAGGTTTTATTACACAGCCTGTAGTTTTGTTTATTAAACCCATGTCACAATATGGGTGCACTGGCTCAGAGCTGGGTTTTTTTGTACATTGACTATGCTTAAAGCCTTACGGCCTCTCAAGCAATACACAGGGTTTTCCTTTGAGTTTGGGCTTAGTTTATCTTAATGTAATTATTGTGACTCTATAAAATAGGGTTTTTACCCTATTCGACCGTATAATTTTAATTTTTACGGTGTATTATTTATTTTGTATGAAAATATTGTTAATGGTTTAAAGACTGTCACTTAGTCATATTATAACATTGTTTTACTTGCTGACTCAGAAATTTTGAGCTAGGGTTTCTTGAATGAGACCTTCGTTTACATAAATCTTTCAATTAGTTTATTATTTAATAAGTACTGTTAATTATTAAACTTGTTTTAATTAACGTATAGGTGTGTTGTGAAAAATGTGAGTGATATTAAAATGTCATTTCTTTTATCTGTTCTTAAGGATTGTAAACAGTCTCTCATAAACTAATTGTTTATATATAAACATACCAAATAATTGGATTGTAGCTTATGTATTTTATTTAATAATAATGATTTCTAATTTAGGGTTTCGACTATGTAGATTATCTTTACAGGTATAACCTGTTGCTGAATTTAAAACAGTTCTTTCTTAAATAGGTACTTAATTTTTATGTTAGTTGTAATTCTATTCTTATTATTTTTACTGAAATGTTAGCAATAATTTTATTAGAGTTATTTGTAAACATCCATCTAGTAACTAGTCCATTCTTATTAATTGATAATTACAATCCATAAAACCCTTCTTGTTTATAGTAACTGTTGTCTTAGTTTAGTTAACATTATAATTAAATGAACTAATTATAGTTTATTTCTCCATTTATCTGAAAGTACTAAAGTAGTTTACCTGTATCCTTTCTACTATATTTGCAAATAGTTAAAACAGAAAAGAATATATTGATAACATAACACAGTTTATCCTTTTGCATATTTTGATTTGAAATAAAGAAAGAATAATGTACTTTATATAAACATAACGTCTTATCTACTAGGGTATTTTATTAACCTAATAATTCTTCTACCTGTAATGGAATACTGTTATTTCATGATCAGTATATTTATATAAACAAAGAACATAAATAACCAGGTTATTGGTCTTTTGATATTATCCTACATACTGCAATAACTTACTTTCTATTATGAAATGCATATTACATCTACTCATTTCAGTTTCTTATTATTTCCTTCATATATTCTAAATACTCTGCCTATGCTAGAGTACGGTCTGGTCCTTCCAGATGTGGAAAAACACAGGTTAGAATTATTTTCCATTTATTTCATATTCATTCTTTCAATAAACTAAAAGATATCTAACTCTAACAGTTCACAACTAAAACATTTAACATTCATTAATCAGTCAGATTAGCATTTTACTATCTAACACAGTAACACAATAGAATGTAGAACCTGATTAAGATAAACAACAACATCGTTAGGAGGTCTTTCCCCCCTACCAAAATCCTGGAGAGTGCTCAAACAACACTTCCTCAGGACCCCCGAGCCTGTTCCTGGTCTCCTTGGCTGAGAACTGGTGGAGGAAGCAAACAATAGACTAGTCCAATGACTCAGTAATCACTCTACACTCAGCAGTAAGATCCTTCAGCTGAAAAGCTGCACTAGATCACTTAGCAGTTAACCCCTCAAACTCTTTCCACAAATTCCCTTGCCATTGAATTTCTTTAAAGTACATTCACCTGAATGATCACTTCTCGAGAATGAGCAGCCCCCAGCTCTCTTCAATGGGAATTTTTATAAATATTGCCTTGGTCTTTTGGGTCAGTTGTCATTAAATGAGCCACCTACTCTGATCCCACTTTCTTGGGGGACCATGACCCCAAATGTAGGGAGGTTGCCACCTGCAACAGTTGGAAGAGGTTTGAGGATGCTGCCACTTGTCTGTTTGCTCTCCACCCAGTCTCCTCCACCAATTTGACCAATAAACACTCTTTTAACAGCTCTCCTAAGCTGTTGTCTCCAGCTTTATTTATTTATAATTAAAATATTCAGAATTACATTTAATATCCTTGACTCTATTGAGTCATCAATTACAACTTAGCATAAAATTTAATATATTGTATTTAAATAAAATCAAATATGATAATATTATTTTTGCAAAATTGGGGCATGTGATATGCACACCCCCTTAGAACATAACATCATCCTCGATGTTATTTATTCTTCATCCTCAGAATTCCCTTAGAATAGAATTGGATATGCATCTCGCATATTACTTTCCAATTCCCAGGTGGCTTCCTATAGACTAAGGTGCTTCCATTGCACCTTCACCTGTCCAATGGTGTGGTCCTAAAGTGTGATCTCCCTCTACCTGAGGATATAGTCTAGTTCCACCTGTACATCATTCCAGTTAACAACATGAGTAGCATCATGAACATATTTCTTTAATACATAATTTTGAAAAACATTATGTACTCTTAAATTTAGTGGTAACTGTAATTGATAAGCTACTTGTCCAGTCCTGGACAAAATTTCAAATGGACCACAGTAACGAGGTGCTAGTTTTGCACAAATCCCCAATATTAGAGAGCTATTTTTGGGCCTTACCTTGATGAACACATGTTCACCTACCTGAAACTCCTTTGGAGTTATTTTTAAGTCTACCTGACTTTTCTATTGATCATGTGCAACTTTCAGATTACCTTGTACCTACTTTATAATTTCTTCGATTTCCTTTAACAGTTCAAGACCTAATACCAATCTATCCACCGGATTACTCCAAGAGAAAGGAGTATTAAATTTCCTTCCATACAAAATTTCGAAAGGACTAAATCTGGCTGATGTTTGATAATTATTATTATAAGAAAATTCTACCAGATGCAAATAATCCTCCCATTTACCTGGCTGGTCTTTCACATACATTCTTAATCAATATTCCAATACTTGGTTTACTCTTTCAGTTTGTCCATCTGTTTGAGGATGGAACAAAGTACTAAAATTTAATGTAGTGTTTAATCCTTTAAACAGAGACTTCCAAAAGTTTCCTGTAAATTTAGGATCTCTATCTCAGATTATGACTTTCGGTATTCCATGCAATCAAAAAATCCATTTTAAAAAGATATCAGCTATGTTTGCAGCTTTATATGCAGTTTTAACAGGTATAAAGTGAGCTGCTTTACTTAACTTATCGACTACTACCATGATAGAATCATTTAAATTCTAATTTATAGGTAGTCCAATAACATAATCAAGATTGATTCTCTCCCATTTCCAGCTAGGAATGGGTAATGGCTGAAGTAATCCAGCTGGGTCTTGATGTTCAGCTTTCACTTGCTGACATTCAAAACACCTGGTGATATATTCTGCTACTTCAGTCTTCATATTTGGCCAAAAATATTATTTTCTTAACATAGTTATAGTCTTTTGATAGCCTGGATGACCTAAGTATGGATTTTTGTGGATGTCATCCAAAATTAACAGCTTGACTTTAGGTACGTTAGGTACATACATTCTGTCTTTATACAGTAAAAATTCTTTGGCATTCAAAATGTACCCTTTACTTAAGCTTTCTGTTGGATTTTCGTTAGTTTTAGTTTGTAAATTTTGGTAAATTTCATCTTGTTGTATTCCTGCTTTAAGCTGTTCATCCAAATCTATAGTATATGTACTGATAACTGCTGCAAAATTTAGCCTTGCATTTCTACTTAATGCATCAGCAACTTTATTTTATTTACCTTTAATGTGCTGAATTTCAAAATCATACTCACTTAGAAAAGCTAGCCACCTAGCTTGTCTAGCATTTAGATTAGGTTGATCTAACAAATATTTTAATCCTTTATTATCAATCATTAAAATAAATTTTCTGCCAGTTAGGTGATGTCACCACATCTTTAGAGCATGTATAACAGCTGCTAGTTCCATATCATAAGTTGCATAATTATTTTCATGAATTTTTTATTTTCTAAACTCATAGGCAATAGCATGCCCTTCTTGAGTCAAAACACCACCTAAACCATAATTGCAGGCGTCAGTTCACACTACAACTTCTTTATTTGGATCAGCTATTCTTAAAATAGGTGCACTGGTTAATAAAAAATTTAGCTTTTTAAAGCTTTCCTCACATTTCTGATTTCAGTCAAACTTCTTTCCCTTCTTCTGCAAAGAATTTATCGAGTTCGTGATCCTCAAAAAACCTTTAATGAACCTTCAGTAGTAACTGGTAATTCCCATGAAAGATCAAACATCAGTCACATCCTTATGGATTGGTCATTCTTCGATCGCCTTTATCTTTTCAGGATCTACTGAAATCCCTTCCTTGGTCACCACATGACCTAAGTACTGAATCTTATCCTTGAATAAATCACATTTACTAAACTTTGCAAAGAGTTGATGATCTTATAACTCTTGCAAAACAATTTTTAAATGTTCTTTATGTTCTTCTTCAGTTTTTGAATAGATTAAAATGTCGTCGATAAACATGACCACAAACTTATCTAAATACTTATGCATAACGTTGTTCATTAAACATATGAAAACAGCTGGAGCATTAGTAAGCCTGAATGGCATAACGAAAAACTTGTAATGACCATATCGATTTCTAAAAGCCATCTTAAAGATGTCTTTATCTTTAATCCTAACTTGATGATATCCAGACCTTAAATCTATTTTCGAAAACATCGTGGCTCCACATAGTTGATCAAACAGATCATCTATGTGAGGCAATGGGTATCGATTTTTAATGGTCATCTTATTCAACTGACGATAATCTATGCAAAGTCACATGGTTCTGTCCTTTTTCTTAACAAAGATGACAGGTGCCCCCCAGGGAGACACACTAGGTCGAATATACTTTTTATCAATAAGTTCTTTTAGTTGAGATTTTAATTCATTAAATTTGATTATGTTCATTCGATAAGGGGCCTTTGAGCTAGGTACTGCACCAGGCACCAGCTCAATGGTAAAATCCAGTTCCCTTTTTGGAGGTAGTTCTGAAATTTCTTCCAGAAATACATCAACATATTCTCTTAAGACTGGTATGTCTTCCAATTTTGATTTATTTGTCTTAATTAGACTCTCCTCATCAGTTATTGTTACTATATAAGCTTTACAACCCTTCTTAACAGCTCTTTTAAGCTGTAGAGCAAAAACCTGCCTTATGGTGGTTTTTCTAGGAATTCCTTTTACACTTATTGGTTTTCCATCACTGTTTAAACATGTGAAGGTTTTATCATAACAATTTAAAATTACCCTATGTTGTTCTAACCAATCCATACCGATCAGTAAATCATAAGAACCAAGAGGAAATACATTAAGCTTTATAATAGTTTCAAAATGATCCATAACTACTGCATATTCTTTTACAAAACAAGTTACCTTCCTTTTAGCACCAATGGCTAATTGAACCAACTAAGAATTTTCAAATTTTTCAACAAGTAACTTACATTTTTCTACCATTTTAGGTGCAATATAACTTAGACTAGCTCCAGGATCAATTAAAATAGTTACAGGGGTTTGATTTCTCATACCTTCTACTTCCACCATGGAAGTTTGATATTCTGCTTGTCGATTCTCTAAGGCTGCGTTGATTCTGGGCATAGTCCTTGCTAATTCTCCAACATTCATCTCCTCCTGTATGGTATGAATATTACTGACAGTCTATTTTCAATTAGGACAGACTGGAGCATAGTGTGGGCCATTACACTCCCAGCACTTTATAGGTTCTTTGTGCTCAAAGTTCTTGGTATAATTGCCATGGTTATTAGCAAATTCTTTACCCTTAGAATTATTATGATTGCTTGGTGAATTATTCTTATTTCCTGGGACATTTTTGTTAGAAAAATTTCTGGCCTTATTGTTCTTAAAATTTCTGTTGGGAACAAATTCTTTCTTCTTTTGATCATATTGGCTATTATTCTTCTTTGCCTTCCAGTTGGCCATACTTTCCTTCTTTCCATTATGTTCAAAACAGAAGTTGGCTTTCCTCATATCTTCTTCCAAGGTCTTTGGATTGTCATATTCAATCCTGTCCTTAATATGATAAGGTAGACAGCTAAGGAATTGTTGTACCTCTGGTTTCTCATCTACAAGGTATGGCACATACCTAAGTAGACTTAAAAACTTGTTGTTTAGATCTTTCATTGTCATTGATCCTAATTTAAGCTCATAAAATTCTTTTGCTTTCTCTTCATAGTATTGCTCAGATAGAAATTTCTTTTTAAAATACCTTTTGAAGGTACTCCAATTTAAATTCTTCTCTTTTATTTCCTTAACTCTCTTTAAGTCCTGCCACCAAATGTCAGCCTTTCCTGAGAGATTGTAGATAGCCATTCTAGCCTTTAATTGGTTAGAATAGTTATATATCTGGAAATACTTCTTCATCCCAGATAACCAGGATTCTGCTTCCTCCCCCTTCTCAGTCTCTCCATTGAATGTTGGTGGTTTTATCTTTTTAAATTCCCCAGAAATTTCCTCATAAGGTTTGTATTTCCTCTTTTTAGTGTAATGGTTATCATGACTACTATCACTAGTAGAATGGTAGTTTCGTTGTTCACCAAAAATCTCTAAATATGAACTGCTTGCATTTTTAGTATATTTCATCTTTTTAAATTTACGTTGATGACTTGTATCTTCTGATTTAGTTCTTCTACCCCTACCCTCAGTTTGAAACTTTTCTGTTAGGATCTGATTCAGCTCCTCCTGAACCCTCAGAATCCTTTCATTCTCTTACTTTACAGATTCCATTTCAGATTTTAGGTCTTTTACAGTTTGTAACGGTTCTGAGGAATTGGTAGTTAAATCCTCTGGTATAGGATCTCTTGGTAAGTTTTATGGTTCAGTAAATGGAGATTCCTCCTCTGCATACTCCTCCATCCTTTCCATAGTTGTTTGTTAAACTTCAAAAAACAATTTCTCTATTGAATAACATTTAAAAGAAAATACATCAGCATAATAATTCAATTTACTAGTTCATAAAATCTAGTTGGGCTTCATCAAGGCCTAGTGTTTGATCCTTGTGCTCTGATACCACATGTCAAAACCCCAAATTTTCATAAAAATTTAAAATTTTGAGATAACATGAAATGTTTACAGTTGCAGTTAGATAACTACGAGCAGCTAATAGAAGAAATGAAACAGAAGAATAAAAATAATCATTACACTTAACACATATAGATTAATGCTATCTTAATTTTGATAAGTGATGTAAGTAATCTGCATTCGAATATTTAGCTGTATTGATGGTTTGAATGTCAAGTAGGTGAGGAGTCATTTTCTAGCTGGGGCTTACTTAGTGATTGCTAACGTATTTGGATTTATGGATCTTTACAAGCTTGACAGGTAAATATTGACCCCATAAAAGTTTATTAAGGCGTTAAACAAGATATATTTCTTTTTGTTTAAATTACTGCTAGAGTAAAAGTTTCCGTAGAAGACTCAAGATCCTGCAAGGTAAAGTAATGTTTTCTTTTACTTGATCCACAATATGATATTACTTAATCTTCATGTTGTAAGGGTTATAAATGTCGTTCTAATGTTATCTTTTATCAGATAGATATAACCTCCTTCTAACTTTACTCTAAGTAATTTCCAGCTCTTAAAAGAGCTCATGATATTGTTTCATAACTCTTCCTTGAACATAAGAATCTAATGCTATTATTATCATAATAATTAAAGCACTGCTTATCATCATAGAAATAGACCTAAGCCTTTCAGAACACAAGCCTACTATGTAATGTTTAGCTCTATTTTAATTACAATTCAATATAGTGAATTTATCAGCTTACATCGCCTATAATTTTAAAGTCTCCTCTACATAAATACATCGTCAAGTTGTGACTTGAATTCCCATTTTCTTTATGACCAACATCATGCAATAACTTCACATTACCTTACTATCTACTTAAATTTAAAAGTAGTTGAATAAAATCCTAGATAGTTTACTATCCTAAACTCTAAATTCTAACTTACCTTGATTCGATTCATTTTAGATCTTGGTAAATATTATGGAGTTTAAAGATCATGTACTTGTAGGTTTTATATCCTACATCTAGTACTGTAGATCCCATTTAAGAATAGGAGCTATTCTTGTATATAAAATTTACTATATCTATGTGCACCTTATTAGTTTAAATCTAGGTCTCATAGCTTAAACAATCATAGTTCATGATTGTAAGGAAAATTCAAATAAGGCAATAACAATCCTGTCCAAACTTCTACTATCCTCCTAATATTTTTCTTACAAGTTTGGTTTTGAAAGGTTATAAGATCCTCACAAAACTAGGCATCGAAATCATAAATAAAATCTTTGAGAAACAAAAGCATCGAATCCATATGCAAATTGACTCTTTACCAAAGTTATTTGCAAAGTTTAGACATTATATTAACGATGGTTTACAACTTGTTCATTATCGAGGCTTGACTTCGTTTGGAATATGATATTGACATTATGTGATAATACATTATCATTACATGCATAATGTAATTGATTTATCAATTAATTGGTTCGAATGATTGCAGTTGGAAACTATACATAAGAACCCACCGTGAAGTGAAAATATTTGAGTACACATGGAACTCTCCTCGCCATGCAATACGTGACTTATAAGTCTTACCTTACAACCCTAAAATTCATTTTTCAGTGAGGGTTTCGGTCTCTACTTCGTTGGGTTCACTACGGCCATGAGGGCTCGCAGTTGCTTGCCTCCAATTCCACTGTCTGTGCATTTTCTTTGAAGAACCGTTGTTTAGAGTGGGAGATGCAAGTCATAGCTCATGAAAGAGTTGGTTTTTTCAAATAACCTTGTTGTGCATGAGGATTGTATTACACAGTTGGTATTTTCAGTGTTGAAGTCATGTTTTAGCCATTGCCTTGGATTGCTCTTGCTCCAGTTGTCGATGTAGTTGATAAACCAAACTCAGGTACCTCCTTCTCATGTGAATGAGAGGGTTGTTGTGCTCGTGGTATCAGTTTACCTTCTTCTTGACCTCGGTTTCCAACATTACAGGTAACTCCTCGTTTTTAAGAAGTTGGAAGCTTATGAAGAATTTACAGTTTCAATTCCATACACAAGTTTTTAATTATATTTTGGTTTCCAATTTTGCAGTGACAGTTCGCCTTAACATTGACAGTAACCACTTCTCAAATGGATTGACGTTTGGTCTACGGTAAGCCTTGGTTGCTAAATGGCTCTCCCTACTTGTGCAAGCCTTAGGGTAAAGTTTATAGTTGGAAGAGGTTACGGCATGTTTTACCCTGTCTTGGGTTGTTGTTCTTCAGTTTATTAGTATTGGTTTTGTTTAAACCCTTGCTTATAGCAGGGTAACTTCGGCTCAAGCCATGACTTGTAAATGCTTGTTTTTCTTGTTAAAAGGTTTTTACAATACTATAGGTTTTGTTACACAATCTGTAGTTTTGTTTATTAAACCCATGTCACAATATGGGTGCACCGGCTCAAAGCTAGTTTTTTTTTGTACATTGACTATGTTTAAATCCTTACGGCCTGTCAAGCAATACACAGGGTTTTCCTTCGAGTTCGGACCTAGTTTATCTTAATGCTATTATTGTGACTCTATAAACTAGGGTTTTTACCCTATTCAACTATATAATTTTAATTTTTACTCTGTATTATTTATTTTGTATGAAAATATTGTTAATGGTTTAAAGACTGTCACTCAGTCATATTATAACATTGTTTTACTTGCTGACTTAGAAATTTCGAGCTAGGGTTTCTTGAATGAGACCTTCATTTTCATAAATCTTTCAATTGGTTTATTATTTAATAAGTACTGTTAATTATTAAACTTGTTTTAATTAACGTACAAGTGTGTTGTGAAAACTGTGAGTGATATTTAAATATCAGTTCTTTTATCTGTTCTTAAGGACTATAAACAGTCTCTCATAAACTAATTGGTTATATATAAACATACCAAATAATTGGATTGTAGCTTATGTATTTTATTTAATAATAATGATTTCTAATTTAGGGTTTCAACCCAATAGATTATCTTTACAGGTATAACCAGTTGCTGAATTTAAAACTGTTCTTTCTTAAATAGGTACTTAATTTTTATGTTAGTTGTAGTCGTATTCTTATTATTTTTACTGAAATGTTAGCAAGAATTTTATTAAAGTTATTTCTAAACATTCATCTAGTAACTAGTCTATTCTTGATAAATGATAATTACATTCCATAAAACCATTCTTGTTTATAGTAACTATTGTCTTAGTTTAGTTAACATTATAAGTAAATGAACTAAGTAATTACAGTTTATTTCTCCGTTTATCTAAAATTACTAAAGCAGTTTACGTGTATCCTTTCTATTGTATTTGCAAATAGTTAAAACATAAAAGAATATATTGATAACATAACACAGTTTATCCTTTTGCATATTTTGATTTGAAATAAAGAAAGAATAATGTACTATATATAAACATAACATCTTATCTACTAGGGTATTTTATTAACCTAATAATTCTTCTACCTATAATGGAATACTGTTATTTCATGATCAGTATATTTATATAAACAAAGAACATAAATAACCAGGTTATTGGTCTTTTGATATTATCCTACATACTGCAATAACTTACTTTCTATTATGAAATACATATTACATCTACTCATTTCAGTTTCTTATTATTTCCTTCATCTATTCTAAATACTCTGCCTGTGCTAGAGTACGGTCTGGTCCTTCCAGATGTGGAAAAACACAGGTTAGAATTATTTTCCATTTATTTCAGATTCATTCTTTCAATAAACTAAAAGATATCCAACTCTAACAGTTCACAACTAAAACATTTAACATTCATTAATCAGTCAGATTAGCATTTTACTATCTAGCACAGTAACAAATAGAATGTAGAACCTGATTAAGATGGACAACAACAGCGTTAGGAGGCCGTTCCTCCCTACCAAACTCCTGGAGAGCACTCAAACAACTCTTCCTCAAGACCCTCGAGCCTGTTCCTGGTCTCCTTGGCTGAGAACTGATGGAGCAAGCAAACAATAGACTAGTCCAATGACTTAGTAATCACTCTGCACTCAGCAGTAAGATCCTTTAGCTAGAAAGCAGCACTAGGTCACTTAACAGTTAACCCGTCAAACTCTTTCCACAAATTCCCTTACCATTGAATTTCTCTGAAGTACATTCACCTGAATGATCACTTCTCTAGAATGAGCAGCCCCCAGCTCTCTTCAATGGGCATTTTTATAAAGATTGCCTAGGTATTTTGGGTCAGTTGTCATTAAATGAGCCACCTGCTCTAATCCCACTTTCTTGGGGGATCATGACCCCAAATGTAGGGAGGTTTCCACCTGCAACAGTTGGAAGAGGTTTGAGGATGCTACCACTTTTTTGTTTGCTCTCCACCCAGTCTCCTCCACCAATTTGACTGGTAAACACTCTTTTAACACCTCTCCTAAGCTGTTGTCTCCACCTTTATTTATTTATAATTAAAATATTCAGAATTACATTTAATATCCTTGACACTGTTGAGTCATCAATTAAAACTTAGCATAAAATTTAACATATTGTCTTTAAATAAAATCAAATAGGATAATATTATTTTTGCAAAAATGGGGCATGTGACATGCCCTATCAGCACTTGTATGAATTTCATGTACCAATCTAATGCGCGACCTCAACAATTTGTCGTAGTGTGTCCATTCTTAAAGTCTTCATCTTAAAAGTGCTTCACACTCCATACTGCTTCAGAAAGAAACCAATACTACTCAACATCTTATGTCCCGTTCCCATGGAACAAAGGGAGCTTTACGTCATCACCTTCCATCATGGGCCTTCTTCTGGTATTCCTTGATCTGCTACTATTACTCTTATTGTGACACATAGGGAAGTCTTGTGATGATCTAGTGTTTCTTCCTAAATGTGGCATAGTGCACAGAGGTGTAGGTACACTGTTTCTTTGGGTTTATCCTTCCTTAGGCTCAGGCCTAGCCTGGTCGTCCCCTTCATCATTGTAGGGTCTCCTAGTCCCTTGTGATATTCTCTCGCAGTTTCTTATTCCGGTCACACCAAGACTCTCCTCAGTCTTCTTCCTCTTCTCTTTTCGAAACATTACCCCTCTTCATAGAAGACCACACTCTTCCTTGACTTCCCTCACAATCTCGTCGTAACTCCCATCCATCTACCCTGTATCATTCCATCCAACCATTTTCTTTGAAGTACCTATAACCTTCGCACACCAAAGCTCTACTCATCGAAGTTCATCTTCTATATACCCTTTTCACATATGAGCATCTTAATCCACAATTGAAAAGACAATAGAAACCTCCCTCTGGGTCCCTAGAATAATTCCCCCTCTGCATCGCTATAGGATTTGACTGTGTCGATAGCAAACTCAGTGATATATCCTTCCAAAATGTTTTTCGAGCCACACTTTGACAACCCTTAACACATTGTTTTTGACCCTTTTTAGTCGCTGAATCATTTCAGGGATATAGTAAGTAGGTTCACCTCCTTGGAAGTTCCTTTTTCTGGAAGGTCAGTTGCACCAACCACTCGTACAAGATTATCAGGAATTTGGAAAAGAAACTTTCATGGATATCATAGTAGATATGTCTTCCCAACCACTCTTCTATTGTCAATCTGGAGCTCTAGTTTTCTTCTATTGTGAACTCTCGGTGTTAGTGGATAAATCTACTTAAGTAGACTCAAGCTAGATATCCCTAGTCCAAGTGGATCTAGAACAAATCAAGTACAGAATACAATCAAATTTCCTAGATCAAATAGAAATGCAAGTTCACATATGGATCACTTACCTGAGGTTTGCAAATCATATTCTCTCTTTGTTGATCCAAGCTCTAGAACCTTCAGATCTTGAGCTGCAAAACCCTATAGAGCAAGTGGAAGCAAGCAAACATTACATGCGTATCTAAACATAAATTGATCTAAGCTAACGGTTAAGGAAGAAAGCTCTAAACATCATCAACACAATAACATTTATGGAAATATTGTATATTATTGTAATGAAGGAGATACATAGAATTACATAAATAATGAGTGTCACAACCTAGCCTTAACGCTGCAACCTTCCATCCAACAATCCAAGCCAAGCCTCCAAATCAAGATAGTAAGCCTCGCAAAGGATGAGATTTTTCCTCCCAAAGGATGATAGGGATCACCTCGAAATTCCACCAGCATAAGAGTACAATAGTCCTTCCTCCCTTCACAATGGAGAGAGGGTTCAATTTATAAGGCTAAAGGGATAGAGTAGGTTGAGGATTCAGAGGAGGGGTCTAAGGGATCTTCCACATAGGTTAGGGAACCAAATGTCACCTCACCTAGAAGGTAGGGATGATCCTACACATCATCCACCTTCAAGAAGGGCATCGAAGCTTCTCTTTTTTCCTTAAAAACTCCCCTGGTGCTATTAGCAGTAGGAGACAGAGCATCGGCGCACCTTGCAAAAGGAGAAAGAGTGTCAATGGTGCTCCTTCCATGAAGGGAAAGAGGGAAAGAGGGGTATTAGGATTATTAGACTCTCCTAGTGAGGTCAACCCTGGTGAGTAATTATCAAGTGGAAAACTATTATAAATAGAGAGTGAGACTCTATATTTGAAACACACACTCACTCAACTGTAGCGCATGAGTGAGAGAAGAGGAGCTCGCACAAGTGAGAGAGAGAACAGTTGTCGAAAGATCATCTTTATGTTTTTGGGTTTTACTTTTTCTATTGGTGCTCATTCTATTTCTGAGTAAGTTGCAGGGTTTTATCCTTTATGGTTTCCCTGAGGAAAAATATTTGTGTCTCTTGTCTCTTATGATTATTGTTATGCATGTTTTTCTCTTAGATAAGATCCTAGATCATATTTATTCAATGATGAAAATATAACATGGTATCAGAGCTAAGCTGAGAAAAAGACACTGTGTAGCTGCAGAATCTAGTGCTTCTTAATTTTTGGGTCTCCCTCCACATATCATCAGCAAAAGGAGGCTAGGATAACTCTCCATTGAAGGGCGCATGTTTCTGTCGAAGCAGAATTTGATTCCAGGCATTTTTCACTACTGCGGGAAATTAGGGATTTTCACAGAAGAGAAATTTTTTAGTGATCCTAGCATAGTACTTATCTTCTCCACAAAATAAAAATTTACAGACCAAGATCGATATTTTTGGTTGGGTAAAACTCTGGGAAAGTCAAACCCTAATTTGACCTGAGACCAGAAAACCCTAAAAGACTAAAACTAGTCATTTTGGTGATTTCGCTATACCGCGAGATTGGAGAAGTCTCAAGAGCCAAAAAGTTTACAAACCGAATATAAGTTCCTGATGCACACTTTTTAAAATTTTCATCCTTCGATTCACTATATTCTGGGAGATATGATTCCTCCAAATCAGGGTTCCAAACTCTCCCTCAATTCATCCCTAAATAGGATACCTAGGAAAAATTACTATATATTGGGCTACGAAGGTCCAAATGAAATTTTGAAATTTGTTCCAGATAGGGCATGGACTTTACTTTCTATGGTAAAAGTTTCATACCCCAAAGTTGAAACAGTGACACGTGGAATTCTGCACAAGTTCTCTATGCTGGACAGTCCTGAAATAATTCACCTTGGGAAAACTCTCGTAAGTCCCAATTGGTGAAACAAATTCTGCTCAAACCTATGATGTTGGAAATAGGATAGATGAGGCTACCTCAGTGAAAAATTTTAGACACATAGTATTATTACTTTCGGATATATTTCAGAAACAATATAAGGAAATTCTACAGAAGAAATTGAAGAAAATCGGGGCATCAGATATTTTGCAGTTTTGATCATAGTTTTGAGAAAATGAGTATGCTTCTTAGCTCGCCTTGAGGAGGAACATATTTCTATCCAATCAGATCTGAAATATTCCAAGTTTTGAAAATTAGGGTTTCTTTGACAAACCCTAGATCAACCAGATCTGGAACCAAGATGGACACCTTAAATCATAAAGATCTAATCTTTTGTTATTTACATTTGAGGTTCTCATTTCAAAATGATCTCTCACACCAGCTTGATGACAAGCTTGGTGAAGCTGACAAATTCCAAGTATGGAAGTAAAGGACCTCCATGATCCTTGAATAAATTGACTTGGATCGATTCTAAGAGCTAGAGGGATATGTGGCTAAGGATAGAGCCAAGAGAATCATTGCAAATTCTATTAAAGATCATCTTTCATGTGTCATCCTTGAAGACACCAAAAGGAAGTGCTAGATGCTATGACGAAGAAATCGATGATGAATCCCAGGATCATGGGATTCATTCATTCAAGGAATGTGTTCCAAAAGGAAGTGATTACCTTCAGTAGACTCTGGGAAGAGTGCACATAAGAATAAGCTTGACTCATAATAAGTGTTGGGGCGCATACTCCATGTTTGGGTAACTCCGCGATTAATTAGAAAATTTGTAAGCGGAGTTATGGGTCAAAATAGTCTTAGGGGTGTCAGGGTAAGTCAAAACCCTCTTTTGTAATAAACCCGTGGTTTAAATCCAGGGTTTAGGGTTTTTGGGTGCCCATGGTTTAAGACCATGGTTTTGTAAAAATGCGCAGTATAAATAAGTGCTTGTGTAAAGAAGATAGGTTAGGTTTTATGATGAAAGAAAGATTAAGGCGAAGCTAAGATCGGGTTTTGTAAGAAAAGGTTAAGTCCCAGCTGTGTGCGTGGACGACCTCTGCAGCTGTGTGCGCAGAGGGTTTTTGTAAGGAACATTAAGGAACGACCTGCTGCTTTGTGCGCGGCTTTTTGAGGACTGAAAGGATCTACAGCTGAGTGCGCAGATCAAACTGTGGTTTTGTAGCAAGTTGAATAGAACACAGTTTGTGGACGTAGCCCCTACACTGGGGGTGAACCACGTTATATCTGGTGTTGTGGTTTCTTGTGATGTTTCTATTCTGTTATCTTTTATGCATTAATACTGTATACATCTGATAAATTAGATCGTTGTTAATATTTAGCTTCACTGTAAATTCCCTGTAGTGGGTTGAGTAAGTAACGACTGTTTATTAATCCGCGAAGTTGTATGTAAATGAATGGTAAAGCATTTATAGTATTGTTTAATAAGATTATTAAGGCTAAGGTACAGTAATCTCCCTCTCGGCTTGCAGAAACCTGATTCTGCGGCACCCCATAGCTGTTTCGGGTGAGACTGCAACCTGTGCGCAGGTTGTTGCCGAAAGGGCCAACACTGTGGGTCTTTTGTTGGTGCGACACAAAAGGTTTAAACCTGGGTCTGCCCTATTGCCCAACAAATTGGTTCCGTTGCCGGTTGAACTCAGTACCTGCTCAAAAGGGGTTTACATTGTACCTCAGGGGCTATGTTCTGGAGGCCCTCTGTGAAGGAAATCGGGGATTGGTTTGCTGAGATTTGTCTGAAATTCGCGCAGCAAGAGAATACAAATCCGTGTCGAAGTGCAAGTGACTTTTTACAAAGGTATGTTTTTTGTGATGCTTATGAAATTTTCTTTGGTCGTTTCCACATAGAGTTGCACCAGTGGTTGTCTAGGTTAACGGAAAAGAGGACGAACTTTCAAGATCGATGGATTCCTGTGTGGACCCCCGCAAGGGTCAATCTTGTGTCACACGTGAACAACGAGGTATCCCGCGCTGTCGATTTTTGGACGACGCGAACATTGGAAGCCTTCGTGACAGAATCTGCCATTGACACAAGCACTTCTTTCAGCGAAGCTAAACGGTAGTTTTTCAAAGGGCCCCGTGGTAAGTTTTTAAATTCCTTAAGCTTGAAGATTAAAATACTATTGGTTGAAAAGGGTATATTATTATTTGAATCGGACTATTAGTTTAGTAGTACTAACACATGTTTGCAAGTGAGAATAATTTTGATGCGCAAAGTGGGTTGCCGCGAAGTGAGCAAAGGTACAAAAGAGATTTTGAATATTACTCTTCCGGACAGACCACCGCAATTAGAGACTGCTCCCGTCGGAGATGATTCTGGTATTGCCCAAATCCAAGCGCAGCTGGCAGCGATGGCCCTAGAGCTTTGTGACATGAAGAAAGCTAAAACTAGTAGAGAGGAGGTCTGGTGTACGCAATGTCGGTCAGAGGGTCATGATAGGGACCAGTGCCCCGTGGTCAGAGCATACCTAAATACGGGCACGCCCAACCCATTCAATGCCAATGCTCTGTATTGTGAGATTTGTCGAACCTCTGGCCAGCATCGCCCTGAGCACTACCATCTTCTTCAGAGATATGTTCAAACTCCCAAAAACCCCTACTGTCAGTTCTGTAAGTCCATAGGGCATAATGAAGACGAGTGTCGTAGCTACGACCTTATGCGAGAGCGCACTTCTGATGCCTACCGAGTCCACAATGAAGCCCAGAATAATGATGGCTATGGTTACCGCGGAGGTGCCTCCGGAAGAGGTGTTTTTGGTGGTCGCGGCCGTGGTGGGATGACTGGAAGAGGTCGCGGCCAGGTTGTGTGTTACAATTGTAACCAAGTTGGTCACTTGGCTTGCGACTGTCGGAACCCCACTACGACCTGTCGGTATTGCCGCGCAGTGGACCATGTGATAGAACAGTGCCCCCAGCTCCTCGCAAAGATCCAGGAAAACAACCGTGGCCCTACTCCAAGTATCCAGTTGATTTCCGTGGAGCAAATACCTGCCCCAGCCCTCAATGTGGTCACCCAGAGTGGAGCTACGACACATACTCAAGATTCACCAAAGCAACCTGCTACGGTGTGCGCACAACAGGCCTCCAAGAAAGTCCCAGCCCTTGGCCCTGCGAAGGACCACGCACCAGTCCAGGAGGCCCTGTGCGATAATGTTGGCCCTGGCGCTGTAGAAATACCTGGGCGGCAACATCAGCAGGCTTCGCAGCCACAGGAGGCCTCGATGGATAAAGTAAGTACACTATCTTCTTTCTTGCAGAGCTGTATGAAACTCTTGCGCAATCAGGACGCTCTAAATGAGCTACAAAAAGTTCTTGCTGTCACAGACCCTCAGAGAGTAATTAATCAGGAGAAAACTGTTAGTCGTGTCCGAAGAACGAGAAGGGAAATGCGGTTGAACGTTCAGATAGGAGAATATGATATGACTGATGTCATCCTGGATCTTGGATCAGACGTTAATGTCCTACCCAAGAAGACCTGGGGACAAATGGGAAAGCCTTCCCTGGTTTGGTCACCTATACAACTGCGACTAGCTAACCAGCAAAGGATTGTACCGCTAGGAAGACTTCTTAGTGTCCCAATCGACATCGATGGAGTCAGTACTCTAGCAGACTTTGAAGTTATTGAGATCATTGATGACAGCAACCCTTACCTAGCCCTGTTGGGAATTGAGTGGGCCATGGCCAATGCTGCAATCATCAACCTTAAAAGGAGACAGATGACCTTCGAAGGAAATGGACTGCGCGTTAGTATACCCCTCGACCCATCCCAAGGCGAAAGATATACAGAACCACTCAGAGATGAAGGGGAGCAGGATACTCTAGACCACATCTATAACATCACAGCCAAGGATGCAGATTATGTCGAGCCTAATGCTGATGGTGTAATGGATTGGCAATGTGATAGCTCCTGCATGTTTGATTTAGATGATGGTCTGGAGAATTGGCAGCATCGACTGTACGAGCTACATGGCCATAGGTGCACGCAGATCACTCAGTCTCTTCGATGCATTAGCGCACAGCCTCGAGAATTTCCTGCACAGGTTAGGATGACAGACCCTGGAGAAATTATTGCACCTATGTTAGAACAAGTACCTCAGTCACAAAACACCCAGCGTCTGGAAATCGCAATAGAAGCTATAGCAGCATGGGGGACTGATCATACAAAGCCTCAGCCCTGTCGGGGAACCTGCCAGAAAGTCTTACGCCCCAAAGTTACAAGGCAAGATCAAGAAGTGCGAAGTAAATTCACGAGGCGGAATAGCCCTCAGGGACATTTGAGGCAGGAATATACAGTAATGGAAAACACACCTCGAAAGCAGTGGATGCATAAGTTCATATATTTCTTGGACCCTGTAGCGAAAAATAGGCATATGAAGGTTGAGCTCCGCCACAGTACTATAAGTGGGGATGATCTTGTGGATTGCATTTTCCATTAATAAAACTGGTCCTGTTCTAGATATAGCTTCCCGATCAAATCACGACAAGGCAAATGTGGATCATCCAGGCATTGGATACCAAATCAAGGGGCCGAGCCAAGACGCTCGTGCCTCACATCTAATAGTCCCCTCGTAGATACTACCCGGTCGGGTCGAAGGGCACTATTGGGCCGAGGTTGCTTATTACCCCGAGGCTTCAACCATGATTCTACCGCGGCCCAAAAATGTCGCGAGGGTCAAAATCCGACCGTTGGGGGGCAGCCAATTTGGCAGCGGTGGGATTTTAATTGCTTTAAATGACTGTACTAGGACCAGTACCAGCAATCGCGCTCCACATGGACAAGATTTTCGTTAGATTTGGTGCCTTCAATGCACTGTCCTCCCCGATTTGATTGATGGCGTGTATAAGAAGATGCCTAAGTTAGGAAAAATTGCATCCTGCATCTCTTCAAGATTTCTGAGTGAACCCATGACCATCGAACGCGAGATTGACGCCTTGGTCAGAGAATTCGAGCAAGAGGGTTTGATCACCTGCTCTAATCGGCCACCTACACTAGCTCACTGTGAAGACACTTCCCCAGCACCACCCCGGCCGATGCAGACACGGTCTGCCAGGAAAAAGTCCACAACTGAAGTTCGCACAAAGCGCAACCAAGACCGGCAGCGGCAAACAGGGCAAACCCCAACAGCTCATCCTATGGAGCCCTCTGGTTCCACACAGGCCCCGGCCGGGGGCAGGGAACATATTCCACCACCACGGCCACCATATCTACCACCTGTTCATCCAGGTACTGCGTTACCCCATCGGACAAAGTAATTTACATTAGCCACACCCTCGCTGCCACAGGGAGTGCAGCTGATAGGCAGTATGACAGGGAAGATTGATCGGCTCAAGTACAGCGATCATGATACCAATGACCATGGCAAGTTTCCACAGTTTGAACCAGAAGAATACTTGCACCGCGTCAAGTACCCGGATCATAGGGTCACACTACTGGAAGTGCAATCATGGGCTGCGGGCCTGGATAAGGCTGGCCTACTCAAGATACTTAACATTCCCCATTTCGGTCGCGGCATACACGTGACTGTAGTGGCCAAGCAGTTACTAGCACTGGTGCATGATGGCTATTTATGGATAGGGAACCAGCAAATTCCTATTGACGCCACCCTCATCCATAGGATCACAAGTTTACCCATGGCAGGACCTGACCCGGGAACTGAATTTCCGTCCAAACATGATGATACAAAGCTCGCGCAAACCATGAAAGAGAGGTTTGGCCTGACAAAAGGGAAATAGGGGTATGACACTTCCGTGATTCAGGAGCAGCCCATTCGATTTGCAGCTGAACTCTTAGCTTGCAAAATCATACGGAAGTGCCGGCCAACTGAAGTACCTGCTCCGGTTATCCGGATTGCTATGAACTGCGCTGAGGGGTACACCTATAATTGGGCCGGATATCTTGTGAAGGAGTTTCTGGAGGATGCTCGCGATGCGCAAGAAAAAGGTATACCTTTTCATTATTCCTGGCCTTTAATCCTTATTGCATTAGTGGGGTGGAAAGAACCCACTGAAGCCTAGTTTGTTGAAATAAACCCCGGCACGCCAGGGGCAGCAAGGTATGCCTCCCTTTGGCTATCCTCAGATAAGGACGTTCAGCAGATGACGAACACTGTATTCGTCTTTTATGCTATGAGTATTCACTATGAGATTGTGCGAATGCCTCGACTTACCAATGAAGTGTTCTCTCAATACGAGGGCGTCGCGCACTTTAGTGCCGATATGCATCATGTTTTCATTCAAGCTCGTGCAGATCCACAACGGCAATGCTTCAAATTACCCTATGTAGTCACCGAACCAGATATCAGGCGGATAGTTCAGCTCTGGCCGGCCGAATGGCTGAAAGATTTAGGGAAAAAACCCTCTATTCCGGTTCCCCCAGTTACCAATATTGGCGCAGGTACTAGTCAGGCGCAGCAGCAGAGCCCATTGGAAGATAGCGAAGACCTAAGTGATTCGCAGAGGGATGACAATGGCCAAGGTGGAGACGGCGGACAGGATGAACAGGATGAACAAGATGAGGAGTCAGTCAAGACCATAACAGATCCTACCCCACCAACGAAGCGCAAGTCACCTGAAGTAGCTGAGGTAACCAAGCCACAGTCCCGCAAAAAGGTAAAAGCATCAAAGGACAAAGATATCGAGGAGGAAGCCACTGTCATGCTGGATGCACAGGAGCATGCTCTAGAACAGCTTACGACAGCGCTTACTAAAAAATGGTCAAAGTTTGCGGAACTGCATCTTGCTGGCCTCTTAGGTATCGCAAACAGGGTATCGGAGTTAAAAGAGCTCACCACAAAATCAGCGCCCAGTACTGCGACCAGCAGCACTATGGCACCCACGTAGCAGAATATTAGGCCATGGCCACCCAGGGACCCCCAGGGACAGGTATCAAGCGTAACCCTGATACAACCTGACACCGATTCTCGACCCCAAACGAATATAACCGCGGAGCTTCATTATAAAAATATGTCTATGTCAGAGTTGCACCTCTGTCAACTCGCGATTACAAAGGAGATCCATACCCGAACTCAAGTGTCACAAGTCCAATTGGACGAAACCATCAAACAAAACAAAACCTTCGCAGCACGCCTAAAAGAGATTGCACAACAAAAGAAACAGGCTGAACAGACAACAACTACACTGATGCGAGCATTGGACGAGGCATGTCGGAGTCTTTCTGACTCCGACATACAAGAAGTAGAGGAACCGAGGCAGAGAATTGCTAAGCTGAGAGACTATGCCCAGCAGTCCCGCAGCGAGGTTGAAAGGATGAAGATAGAACACCAGCAACAGATTGCAGAACTTCAACTGGGCATTCCTCCTGAGACTCCACCAGAGGTCCGAGAACAGCGCCAGCAGAACATCAAGGCTTCAGCATCAAAAATATCAGACAACGTGGCTAGTGTTGCAAAACTAATGGAAGACAGCATAGAAGCATGGGCAAACCTACAGGACCATCCAGATATCGGGAAGATTCAGGAAACCATCAAGTTGCGCCAGGATGAGTTAGATGCAGTCAGAATAGAAATCAAGACGCTGCCACCTATGCAGAAGATGGCTAAACTAAAGCGCGGCAAGGAACTTCAGCAGGAAATCGAGTCCTGCAGGACGAAGGTAACAATGCTGGAAAATACGTTACAGCCCCTAGTTGATGAAGCATTAGAATTGAGCAATACTGCGGAGAGCCAGCTCAAACTTTTGAAGACCTATGACACTTTTGCGCAGGAAAAGGCTGACACAAACTCTTCTTCTGTATTACAAGAACTGGTGGAAAAGGAGAAAGCCACTGATGAGATACTGCATAATCTCACTAGTCGCTTCCAGGCCCTCGCGCAGAAGATTCTCCCACCAGAGTCCTTGCAGAGTGTCCCGGGATGGGCCACTAGTGAGTCTTAGGGGCCTGTTGGGGCGCATACTCCATGTTTGGGTAACTCCGTGATTAATTAGAAAATTTTTAAGTGGAGTTATGGGTCAAAATAGTCTTAGGGGTGTCAGGGTAAGTCAAAACCCTCTTTTGTAATAAACCCGTGGTTTAAATCTAGGGTTTAGGGTTTTTGGGTGCCCATGGTTTAAGACCATGGTTTTGTAAAAATGCGCAGTATAAATAAGCGCTTGTGTAAAGAAGATAGGTTAGGTTTTATGATGAAAGAAAGATTAAGGCGAAGCTAAGATCGGGTTTTGTAAGAAAAGGTTAAGTCCCAGCTGTGTGCGTGGACGACCTCTGCAGCTATGTGCGCAAAGGGTTTGTGTAAGGAACATTAAGGAACGACCTGCAGCTGTGTGCATAGGGGCCTGCTGCTGTGTGCGTGGCTTTTTGAGGACTGAAAGGATCTGCAGCTGAGTGCGCAGATCAAACTGTGGTTTTGTAGCAAGTTGAATAGAACACAGTTTGTGGACGTAGCCCCTACACTGGGGGTGAACCACGTTATATCTGGTGTTGTGGTTTCTTGTGATGTTTCTGTTCTGTTATCTTTTATGCATTAATACTGTATACATCTGATAAATTAGATCGCTGTTAATATTTAGCTTCGCTGTAAATTCCCTGTAGTGGGTTGAGCAAGTAACGACTGTTTATTAATCCACGAAGTTGTATGTAAATGAATGGTAAAGCATTTATAGTATTGTTTAATAAGATTATTAAGGCTAAGGTACAGTAATCTCCCTCTCGGCTTGCAGAAACCTGATTCTGCAGCACCCCATAGCTGTTTCGGGTGAGACTGCAACCTGTGCGCAGGTTGTTGCCGAAAGGGCCAACACTGTGGGTCTTTTGTTGGTGCGACACAAAAGGTTTAAACCCGGGTCTGCCCTATTGCCCAACAATAAGAGAAGAGAATATGGGAGCAACTAAAGGTCAACCTCTCACAATTCAAAGAAGATCCCTCAAGCGATGAGGAATATGAAGGACTCAATTCTTGAAGAACCTCTTATCCATATTAGCATTTGGATAAGAAATGATGATGTTATGAATTAAGAAGATGATGAAGTTGAAGGCTCAAGAAGGAGTCTACCCATGAAACAAATAAAGATAAGTATTTGAATTGTATTTTCTTATATGTCTAGTTGTTTATATGACATTTTTTAGTTGTAGAATGTTTGGATTAATGACAGTATACTACTAATATGTGTGTGATGGGTAAGTAGCTCATGGTTCTATACTTCTCTCCATTACTACTTATCTAGAATGAAACCTCTTTGATGACATATTGGATTAGTGCACAATCTCAATGATGTCATGGTAGAGATGGAAGGTATCTAGAAAGTTTCCATGAGATATGGATGAATGTTGTATTGGATAAAATAGTTGCATGATTATATCTTTATGCATAAGAATTTTCCATTATAAATATGCATTATGAAATGTTTCTAACCATACAACTGGTGCATTTGACTTGTAGGAAAGATCGCATACAATCGTCTACAAGAAAAGAAGGATGAGACTTGTTCCAAAGAACAAGTGACGATAGTTCAAGATTCACTCTAATAATCCAAAATGAAGAATGATGACTAGAATGCAATGTCAAAGACCAGAAGGGAATTCCATAGTATCTTCCATATGGATTTGCAAGATCCAACATGCAGTAGATGGCAACATTGTGGGATACAAGGCAAGATTCGTAGCACGACGATTCTCATAGAAAGAAGGCATAGGCTATGAAGAGACATTTGCAGCCACTGGAAGTTGAGACACATGATAGTCGGGCTCATGTGTGCAAATTAAAGAAGTCCTTGTACGAGCTCAGAAGGAACCAATGGGATAACACATAAATGAGTTTCTTGGAGATCACCTAGAGTAATGAAGATCTTCACCTTTTCTACAAGGTTGAAGATGAAAGCCTATAGAGGATAACAAGCTCACAGATGGGTGCGAGAAGAACTTTTGAAAAGGTGCAAGATAGAGGATCTTGGTATCTAGTGACCCTAGATGGATACATAGAATATTAGTAGCAGAGGAAGCAACTTGTCACTCCAGTACAGAATGTTTCAATACATAGAGTACGAAAGGCAGAGGGAGAATGATGCTCCAATTCATAGGGAGTGACTGCAGAATATCCTGAGGTTTGACATGGTATGATAGGATGGATAGATTACTAATGGCTCTAGGATTTACTAAGAGTAAAGTGGATTCCAAAATTTAATTCAAAGTTGAAGGAAGAAGACCAGTGATGCTCATGTTATATGTTGATGACTTGTTTCTGACAGGAAAAGAGGAACTCTTTAAAATTGCAAGAAAGAGACTTGTTGTTGAGTTCGAGATGAAGGAATTGGGTATGATGCACTAATTTCTAGGCATGGAGGTGTGGAAAAGTGCGTATGGAATCTCCCTTGGACAAGGGAAGTATGTAGTGGGGATCTTGAAGAGGTTCGGGATGATGCACTGCAAGGCCATGACTACACCTATGGCATCGAACATGAAGCTATTGAGTGATGCTTCATCAGATTCGATTGATGCCATGATGTATCATCATATGATTAGGTCCTTAATGTACTTGACGAATACAAGACTAGATATTTTCTTTGTTGTGAACACATTGAGCCAGTTGCTGACGGATCCGAGACATGTTATCCTGATGTTTGCAAATCATGCAATGAGGTACCTAAAGGGTACAATTGATTATGGGCTCAAGTATGAGGCAAATCAGAAGATTAACCTGGAGGTTTATGTGGATTCAAATTAGGCAGGAAATTCCATTGATAGGAAGAGAACTTCAGGGTGTTTCTTCAATATGGGATCAAGTGTGATTTCTTGTTTTAGCAGGAAGCGGTCCTGCATGGAACTGAGTACATCCAAAGTAGAAGAGAAGCATTGAAGCTCTAGTATGTGGTCTAGATCGACATCTCTCGAAAGAGGGAGTGATGAGTTCTAGCATAGCTGGTGTGGAAGGTTGTCTAAGCATAAAATACTAGTGAAGCTTGTAGGTTTCTTAGATGTAAACAATCATGTAGGTTGTCCTTGGATGTAATCATTCATGATGAAGCTCGCAAGTTATCCTTGGACATAATCAACCCTGATGTGATTCTATGCTAGAAACATATAGAGTGAAGTTTGAGTACTTTAGGGAGAAGCTTGGTGTTCTCCATATCAAGGTTCCTTCCAAGGAGAAGTGATGAGTCCGAGATCCTTTCTGACATGGTGCCAGGATTGCTTCCTCCCATGGTCATATGTAAGTGTTGTGCCTTTCTAACATGATGAGAGGATTGGTTCCTCCAATGGTCAGATGTAAGTGCTATACCTTTTTTACATGGTGAGAGGATTGGTTTCTCCCATGGTCATATGTAAGTGTTGTGCCTTTCTAACATGGTGAGAGGATTGGTTCCTCTCATGGTCAGATGTAAGTGTTGTGCTTTTCTGACATGGCGAGAGGATTGGTTCCTCCCATGGTCAGATGTAAGCTGACATGGTGAGAGGATTGGTTCCTCCCATGGTCAGATGTAAGTGTTGTGCCTTTTTGACATGGCGAGAGGATTGGTTCGTCCCATGGTAAGATGTAAGTGTTGTGCCTTTCTGACATGGCGAGAGGATTGGTTCCTCCCATGGTCAGATGTAAGTGTTGTTCCTTTCTGACATGGCGAGGGGATTGGTTCCTCCCATGGTCAGATGTAAGTGTTGTTCCTTTCTGACATGGCGAGGGGATTGGTTCCCCCCATGGTCATATGTAATTGTTGTGCCTTTCTAACATGGCAAGAGGATTGGTTCCTCCCATGGCCATATGTAAAATTTGTTCCTTTTTGACATGGTAAGAGGATTGGTTCCTCCCATGGCCAGATGTAAGTGTTGTTCATTTTTGACATGGTAAGAGGATTGATTCCTCCCATGGTCAGATGTAAGTGCTTTTCCTTTCTAACATGGTGAGAGGATTGGTTCCTCCCATGGTCAGATGTAAGTGTTGTGCCTTTCTGACATGGTGAGAGGATTGGTTCCTCTGATGTTCGAATATAACTGTTGGATATGTGAATACCTAGGTGGAGGCTAGGCCTACATCTAGCAAGGCTAGCTCTGTAGAACTTCCTATGACGAGTAGAATTGAGAGATAGCACCATTTGCTCGGGATAGCGGAAGCAGTGATAATGATGATCCAATAATGAAGACTTCTATTGATGAACTGTGTCAAGAGAATACCTTCCTAGTTAAGAGGGAGTGTTGATGTATTTGTAACTTCAGAATGTATTCACTTGTATATTTTATATTGTATTTCATTGTACCCCGATGTTCCTCCAATCGGGAAATTCATTAATATAATAAATTCATGTAAAGTCATTAAGGTTAACCCTCCTTTTTAAGTCGAGGAATTAGTCCCCATAGTTGATGGGTATTAGGTTTATTAGACTCTCCTAGTGAGGTCGACCCTGGTGAGTAATTGTCAAGTGGAAAACTAGTATAAATATAGAGTGAGACTCTCTATTTGAAACACACACTCACTCAACTATAGAGCATGAGTGAGAGAAGAGGAGCTCGCACAAGTGAGAGAGAGAACAACCAATGGAGATCATATTTATGTTTTTGGGTTTTAATTTTTCTATTGGTGCTCATTCTATCTCTAAGGAAGTTTCAGGTTTTTCTCCTTTATGGTTTCCCCAAGGAAAAATCTTTGTGTCTCTTGTCTCTCGTGATTATTGTTGTGCATGTTATTCTCTTAGATAAGATCCTAGATCATATTGATTAAATGATAAAAATGTAACAATGACAAGATTTTGGTGTAACAGTAGCTCTGGCCCAGTTCTTCCACAGAGATAATTTTTTGGGGTTAAAACATTCAGAGTTTGTACAGTCTGAGTTTTCTTAGGTACTTAACAGTTGATTTGGTTGATGTTCATTGCTGAATTTATATCACAAAACATTCTTGATGAGAAAACCAAGCCTTCACAGCTGAAATTTTCTGGGTGTTTCTTCTCATCCAAACAGTCCTGAGCCCAAGTTTCAAGTCTGCAAGAAAATACGCTGTTACAATTTTTGTAGCAGCAGAGTCTGAATTTTTGCAAAGTCCAAATTTTTGCAGTAGTAGAGGTTGAGGTTTAACCATTAGACACAGTCTCGAATTTGACTAATCTACAGTATATAAATAGTCCCAAAGTTGACAAAGGTTGAGGTCTTCCTGAGCCTATACACAGTCCAAGGTTGGTCTTGTTTGACATACACAACCCAAGTGTGGAGTCTAAAATCTTGACATGCACTTCTTGTGTAAGGTAGGATCACTTAGTCCACTATGATGATGATGATGCATACTCTATGATGATGATGATGTATGCTCTATGATGGTGCATACTTATACTCTATGATGATGATGATGCATACTTATACACTATGATGATGATGATGGATACTCTATGATGATGATGATGATGGATACTCTATGATGATGATGATGATGCATACTTGATGATCAGTGAAAGCAGAGCATAACTACTTGATCGGTGACTGTGTATGATGAGGTGTATAATGATGTACATGAACACTGTGTGTGGTAGTAATTTGATTATACGGTGATAACTAGCAGTGATAAGGTACTGAGGTGTGAGTAGAGGTTATCGGCAACAAGTTCAATGTTTGGTTTTGACAGGTCCACGAGTTCAGTCTTCTTCTTCTTTAGATCGGTAGGGTGGTGTTAGGGCTCACAAATCTTATGAGTTAAGTTATTGTAGAAGCTTGTCAATTGCAACTGACGAATCCTAATGGGTTGTATCCCCTTCCAGTTGTAGCTAGAAAAGTTGTATTAAATTTGTTACCCCAATTGTTGTTGGGTCAAATTTATTGTTTAAAAAGGCTTCTGTGTTTACCCTCAGGACTTGGGTTTCCACGTCAAAATATTGTGTACTGTTCATTTTGTTATTTTCATGTACATTGATGATATGCTATGATTGGTGATTAGCAACTTTCTCTTGATTAAAAAATTTAAGATTGTGCAAATATTGATTCACCCCCCCGCTCAGTATTTCAACAAACCTTTCTCAGAATTTCCTTAATATCCATGTCCATATCGTCTAGTCGCGAATCCTGGAGAAAAAACTTGCTTAACGCATACCCCACAGTCGTTGATAGCTCCTGGTTCTTTCTGTGTCCGATGTAAACCACCTCATAACCTTCCTTAAGTGAATTTTGAAATCGACAATGTCACCTTGGATGCTACCAAGACCCTCTAACCACCCTTTCTCCTCGTGCTTCTTCATCTCCATGTCTATTACTCCTCCAGTGAACACCATGCAAAGCAATAAATCAAGCCCAAAAACTTCGAAACAAAAGCTGCATCACTTACCTCTCTATCTATTCCAACTTGTTGGAGGATGCTCTGTCCTTCTCTCTAATGAAAACCTTTTTTTGCTTCCATTTCACATGTGAGAGCAACAAGAACAAAAATCGATAGTAAATTCTTCCTCTGTCATCATGAATGCTCTAATTGAAATTCACACGGGCTTGTACGTGCAATCCTCCACGTATACACTCGCCACTACGTAGAAGTCTGTCTTGGAAATGCATTTCCTTTTGGCCTATGTCTTGGAAGAGGGGGAAAGGGTCCCTTTTGAAAGTGGGATCATGGAACATTATGCATTTTAAACTCTCCATTATTGTGAAACACCAATCCTAACTCTAAGCTAGATCCCTTATTAGCTAGGTAGTCAACATTTCCATTGTTTTCCCAAAGGACATGATAGAAACTTAATTTTTTCCAGAGCTAAGATGTGAGATCCTTCTAGCTATTCTTTTGCATACGGTATTTCTTTTTGCATATCCCTTCTGCATATTCTTGATGACTTGTCTTGAGTCTCATATTATGGCAATTTTATCTATATCTAGCTTAGCAATGAGTTCTAGCCCATGTAAAAGAGCTAGACACTCAACTTTGTTATTAGTTTTTGTTCCCAAACCAAATGCAAAAGAATCTATTATGTTTCTTTTGGGATCAAAGATTATCTCTCCTGTACCCGCCTCCCCTTCTTTTAACTTAACCTTAATTAATAAAAGTTTATGCATTATTGAAAAGTGGTAATATTATATATAACAATCAAGTGATAAAAGAATCTAATGAATGTGTGATACTCTTAAGAGGTAAAGATGGATTCTTTAGGTTGAAATGGGTTTATTATAGATTTTGTGTATTTAGAATAATTATTGCATTGAGAATAGTAGCTTGCCAATATGAGGGAAATGGGATGTTGGTCACAAAAGCGTAAGATAATAATAAAATTAAATGAAGTTATTTATGCCATCTTAATAATTATTTTAATTATTATTAATATAAAATATAAAATATTTCATTATTTATCTTAAATACATTTATAACATTTATATTTGAAAAATCAAAATGTATTATAGATTACAAAATATCTCCTCATATTTTTTTTGTAACTAGGGGAATCGGCAACTGGAGCTGGGCTAGTAGTCACATGACACGGGTTCCAGGGATCCATTCCTGCTACCACTATACCCCTAGGTGCCCCACACCCACCGCAAGACATTGGACACGGGTAAATCCAAGTGGGATTTGAACTCGTGACCTCCAATTTACAACAAGTGACTTTGTAACAACTGAACCGCCAATGAACCACACCCATGCCGGCTAAAATATCTCCTCATATTAACCTTGCTTTAGTATAGAAAACAATTATTCAAAGATAAGAGTACTTTGTCTTAAAACCATAACACTTTTAATAGATATGTATAATGGTTCAAATGGTGCACTCATTGATAGTAGAGAAAAAAATGCATAATCTACATATTCATCTAATTATTTATTTAAAAATAATAGATTTTGATGTTGTGTCAAATCCATCAATTAGTTTTTATAACTTTATTTAAAATTTAATATATTTTTTAATGTTACAAGGTTTATATAATTTTTCAAATATTTAATATATTTTTAATATTGTGATATATATATGGTAATTTTAAATGAGTTTTTTTTTGTCATAGAGTGTAAAACTACTTATGATTGGTTAAGAGACTGTCTTTCTTGAATGTAAAGAAACTTGGTAGGAGTAGTAGTATGCCTCTTGTGGAGCACTAACGGGTTAATTCAAGTGACGTGGTATTCATAAATAATATTGATTAATCAACTCATATTTGTGTATAGTTGCTAGTAATGGTTGTCCTCACCACTAATTTGACAACTCAGTGATAATAGGTTTTGTGATCTTCCAAAAAATAATCTCTAAAGAATTGTTTGAACTTACAGACCTTACATGAAGTTTTGAATCATTTCTCTGTTTTTTAACTTATATGTTTTGAGTATGAATAATGCAAAAATATTTTTGCACCAAGAGTAGTGAGGAGCTCTACAACCCAGTATTGGGGAGACATTGTCATGCAATGTAGTGTTATGTTACATTACAAAAAAAAATTAATTCTAAAAATTCAAGGCGGCTCATAAAATAAAAAAAATTAGAACCAAATGAAAAGTAATTAAAAAATATGTGTGGGCTTATAAAATTAAAAAAAAAAACCAACATAAATCTATCTTAAACTCGTATTTACAAAGAACCAAAATGATACAAATCCGTCACGTGTAAATTTGTTTGAACATGTAAAAAATATAACATAAAAAATAAATACACCTAAAAAAATTGGATCCCTCTCAATGTTTGGTAGATCCGGGTTTAAGATGGATCTATGTTGGTTTATGAAATAATTTGCATCGACTTCAATACACTTTATAAAATATTTGAAAATAATGTTGAATTTTAGAGTATAGGGTAATATTGCCATGAAATGATTTATACTTTGTTTGAAAATTGTTGTTGAAAATGTATTTGAAAAAATATATACCGAGATTGGTAGTACTATTGGGCCAAAATAGGGTTTAAAATACTAAAATTTAAACCCTAAATAAAGTTTAGTTGTTTGGATTGATAAACTAATTATAAATGAGTCTTAGTTTTAAGATCGATTTTATGGTTTTGTCTAGGCATGGTTTCAAAAATGTTATATTTTTAATCTTTAAAAAATGGATGTCATAGGCATCACAACTTTTGATTTTAGGTTGATTTTCATTGCAATAGTACTAGTTGTTAAGAATATGGTTTCAAATATATTAAAATTTTAACTCTAAGGAAAAATGTGAAAAATAGTGTTAACGATAGCACCATTACTTATTTTAGGAGTTGATTTTAATTTATCTTAACAATATTATGGATTTTTTAAGTTATGGTTACAGATTTTGTAATTTTAACTTTGATTTAAAAATGTGCTACTATTAAAACCATTTTTTTATTTGGAAGTTGATTATGAGTTTTTTTACACAAAAATATGGTTTATTGTAGTTTTTTTATTTTGAGGTCATAACCCTTGTGAGTCCTGAGTACGACGTAACAGTTGCACAGAAGATTATATCTCAGTATACTTAGGTTCGAGTCCATCCATGGTTGTATTACGATGAACCTTTAACAAATTCAGGGCCCACATTCACTCCTCAACTAAATAGAATCTGGAAGGAAAACAAAACTCTTGTGAAGTAGATAACTCTATAAACAACAAATCTATACAAAGAGCCACTGGATACCATTCAAACAATATTAGAAAGATGCAAAGAAGACAAATTAAGGAAAAGAAGGGAATGTTCAAAAAAATTTAGTAAACCAATGGTTCAACGAAGAGTGAAAGGTTACAATGATCATGCACGTGATAAATATAGAAGGAGAATCTCACTTTATATAAGTTGATTGTGAAGATGCAAAAATATATATTAGTGAGGTTATGAAAACAAGAAATGTTGAAGATGGAAAGGAAAACCTACAGATAATTGTGGACTCAAAACAAATGATTTCCTATGATATCACATTTTCCCAGTGGTTATGCCATGTGATAAATATGTACAAAAATCCTCCAGAGAGAAAATAAACACCAAAGATCAAGTTAAGAGGAATAAGTGGTCATGAAAGAGGATATGCAAGGGATATGAAAAAGATCTCATAAAAAAGGATATAAAGTGAAGGGTTGCTAGAAGGATACTTCAAAGACAAAAAGGATTCCCTCACCCAACACCATGACCCTAGTGAATAATATGGTCAAAGAAGGGTTCCTAAGAAGCTACAAAACAAACATGTTTCTATCTATATTCAAAATGAAGACAAAAACAACCCAAGGGACTATATCACCATTATGATATCTGCAATGCTTTCCAAGCTTGTAGAAGGGATTATGAAAAAAATAGTGAACAAATGGGGAAAGGAAAAGGACAAAAGATCCAAAGGACAAGTTAGTTTCCATCTAATGCACTCCACCATTGGTCACTCCCTGACATTTAGGTTCATAATAGAAAAGACCCGGGACAACAAAGATGAAGCACTATGTCATTGTTTTTTCATTTTAAAAAAGTTTTATGACACCAACGTTGAGGGAAAAACATTGGGAGAGGTTAATGAAATTGGGGTTTGAATAGTTAGAGAACAATAATACTTAGGTTATATGAGCAAGAAAAAAGCTAAAATCATAACTACAAATTGTCTTTTGACAAGCTTTAATAGTAACATCGAGGTGAAACAAGATTTCCTAATCTCCCTAGTACTATGTGGTGTTTACAAAGATGAGCTAAAAGAATGGATACACAAGAAAGGAAAAGAAGGGGGTAAAGATAGTCATGGATTATCATAAATATTTTTTGGGTATGCAAATGATGTGACTCTCACAACCAGCACACTTCACAACCTAGAAGATCACCTAGAGGTATTAGATTCTTTTTGCAAGGATGTTGGGATGAATATGAGCATTGCTTGCATAGTGGAGTAGAGAAGAAGAAATGTATCTAGTGGATTATGAAAACCCTAAAAATGTCATGCAAAAGAATGGTACAATAAGGGAAAATAGAAAAAAAAACATACATAGAGAAAAACAACAATACTACATAAACCACTTTAGTAGACAGGATGATACCAAAGTACAAAATTACTTGAATCTTAACATCTCATGGCATGAAAAGTAGGCAATAACACAACTATGAACCAATTCATATAGATTAATATGTGAAAATTGAATATGAGGATAACAAATACCCATGAGAGGAAAGCATTAAAAATTTGAAGGATCCGTATTTTTCTTGAACTGTAAAAAGGTTGGCAAGTTTTACTAATCTGTAAAATGTTAACCATAAAAATTTTGGCAATATTTTTGTTAAAATATTCAAAAATTTAAGGATTTTGTATAGTTTTAAGAAACTTTTGAAGATCTTTAGAGTAAAATATTTTTATCGGGTAAAATTTAGGTGAACCATTTTAAGAAAAATGGAAAATCAACAATTTTTTTTAGAAGAAAATATGGAAAAAAATTTCCAGGGAGGAAGGGTTATTTCAAGAATGTGGAAATGGGGATGTGCTAGAAACTAAGCTACACTTTCTCTTACATTGTGCAACATACTTACAAATAAGAGAAAGGACAAATTTGCATATTAAAGACTAAAATGAACATTTCAAGAAGATCTAGTTAGGAGCACAACGAGGTTGGTTGAGAAAATGATACATACAATTAAGAATATACTTGAGAAAAGAGTTTACAAAACTGAACAAAAAAAAGCAAATCTAATTAAATATATCAAGTCTATGATTTAGGTTTTACCATTACACAACCATTTCAAATTATGGAAAACCTATGAAAAATACAATATGGAAAACCTATCAAAGATACAACAACATTAGTTGAAAAAATAATATCAAAACTATAATTAAGGTTTTACCATTACACAACCATCTCAAATTATGAAAAACCTATAGAAAACATTAGTTAAAAAAATAATATAGTTCCTTAAATAAATAGATGAGATTGTAATTAACAAAACATTGATTTATTAATGCAACAAACAAACCAAATCTTATAGAATATATCAAATCCATTATTTAAATCTATCCATTACACCACCATATTTAATTACCATAATCTTTTAAAAATTATCCCACAAAATATAAATATAAAATAATATTACATCATTTTTACATCATCCTTCCTCTTCTTTACATAAACACCAAGAATCAATTCTAGAATAAGCACATGATCTAACTTCTAGAACAATCACATGATCCCTTTCCGTGACAAGACTTTTATAGATTGTCTCATAATGACTTTACATTGCAATAAAGGAGTCCATACTTGTTAAAGATACAAGTGGCCCATGTGCCACATTCCTCTTTACCCAATTAAACATTCTCATGACTGGGGACTTTTGACTATTCTCATTATTTTTTTTGTCAAAATTGCAATAGAATTTGTTTTTTTAGCACCACATAAACACTAAGTCTTCATAGGTCAATGAAGTTTGTTTTCCTTCATCACCGCCATAGGACTATGAGACAGTTTATTCAAGTACACAATAAATAAATGTATATATAGAAAATAACCGGCCTTGGGTGTCAAGGGTCAGTCATTCGGTTCAAAAAGAGGGACCGATTTTGTTGACCAATAGGCTCTAGAAATTAATATCAAACAATGGTTTCACATGAGATACCAAACATATACTGGTTAATTATAACATTTAAATCTGTGTTTATCATATTAATATTTTATTAAAAATCTGAACAACATTTAGATTGTAATTTATGTTTATCAGATATATTTTATTAAAAATTGAAGAAGAATGCGAAACTTATATTTGACAAATAACTATTTTTATTCTCAATTATCTCCTCATATATTGAAAAATACAACTACCCTACTTACCCGCACTTTAACATTATAAAATAACGTAATTAAAAAAAATATTTATCATTTGATATAAATAACCAATAACCTATCCCTATTATCAAATACCTTCTCCTATGGTGAAGGACACAACCACCCCACCTGCCTAGGGTTTGACCTCATGAAATAACATGAGTGGCGTAGAGGGGTCTACTATCAAATCATAAAAAAAGAAATTTGAAATTTACACGGCATGATACGAATATTAAAAGTTAGAGAGGATTGTATCACATCCCGATTCCCATTAGATTCGTTCCCAGCGAGGGCTTGACTTAATTTTCAAAAGTGTTATAAAAATATAATTAAAAAATTGATATTCATGGTTGGCAATTAATTTTAGGATAAGTTCAAGTTTTCTTGGTGTGAATTCTAATTAACATAACACATCCAACCTGCTCCGCGGACATGGCCAAACATATAGAGACAGATAATAAAAAAGTTTTGTTATTTAGTTATTTAATTATTTTATATTAGTAAGAGATGTAGTTATAATATATGATCATCTTTATATGATAGGAGTGCTGATGTGTTATTTTTTAATTTAATTATTTTATATTAGTAAGAGATGTAGTTATAATATATGACCATCTTCATACGATAGGAGTGCTATTTTTTATTAAAATGATGATTGATTAATTATGATATAAATGTTTTAAGGGTTAATATCACAGTATAAATTAATAAAATAAAATATTTTCTAATTTTTTTAAATTTTATTTTAATTTATAAAATTATTGAATTTTTTTTAGAGTAATGTATTTTTTAAATTAGTTTTAAAGCAAGATTAAAATTATTTAATATTTGCTTAGAGCTCCCTTTTTTAACATAAGGTGATCTGTTAACTATAAGAAATGTCAAGATATTTCATTAGAATTATTTTAGGTAGTATGGTTTAGAATTAGAATTAATTTGACTAAGTCTTTTATAAAGTTTTTAGAGTTCAGTGAACTTTAAATTGCTCAAATTGTAAATTTTAGTTGGTCAAATTACCAGATTTATGTATCTAGATAGCCTCGTAACATCCATTTTAATATAGAATAGCAATTTGAGATTGTTGAAATTGCAATTTGATGTAGTTGAGATTTTCGTAGGCAGATGGGAGCAAAAGCTAAATAAGTGCCCTTATCCCACACCATGAATTCTAATAGATTTTGTCATCTTGAAAAGAAACAAATTACTTATCTATTTCTCTTTTATTTTTTAAAGATTAACCATTCTAAGACCGCTTCATTAAGGCAACTATCTAACGATGAAAAAAAAACAAAATATTTACATAAAAACATTATTTAACGATTAAAAAAAAAACCATAATATTAAGATAGAAAAACATTTTCCTGATGGAGTAGACTGTCACCATAAAATAGAACTATCACCGTCACCATAAAATAGAACTATCACCATAAAGAACACAGTTTTAAAAGACCTTAAAACCCGGCAAAGTTGATAGTGAGTCTCCATTAAGAGACCCCACTCCTGACTCCTAGCCTCATACCCTATCTATTACTTATCTACCTATATCTCTTAAAAGACTAAGGAACAAACTCATTAAATGGGAACTCATATCCACAAATTGATTGATGCTCAGGCACTCAAAATGGATGTTTGTTTATCTGACTTGTATTCGACACTTGGCCTGTAGATCCATGCCAGACTATATCGCCGTAACGCTCTGAAGGTTTTTCTTCTGTCAATGAAGAAACAAACAACAAAAGCCGGCTTTACAGCAGTGCGCGTCAAAGCTGGCAATTTTTGTCGGCACAAACACTCGGCTCGCTTCCCAAATTCCAAGTCAACCAGCCCACTGTATCCTCCCTGTGCGTCAAAACTGGCAAATCTCCGGATGTTTAACATAAACTAAATGCCTGTACTCATATGTTTCTGCTCGACGATTACGTTGTTCCTCAGGCCATGCTGCGTTTGGATCCAGCGATTTCCGCCATCCCAAATCTCGTCTAGCAAAGCCGTTCAATCGAATGGCCTGGATGTTTTCATGGGTTTGTTTTCTTTGTTTGAATTCTGTCTTTGCCTTGGCCCAATTCAATGAATTTATGTTCGAGGGATTCAGAAACAGCAATCTGACACTGGATGGAATGGCGAATGTCAATCGGGCCGGAGTTTTAGAGCTCACAAACGCCACACAGAGTGTGTTGGGCCATGCCTTTTATCCGTTACCGTTCCTGTTCAGGAATCTTTCGAATAATTCCACTTTTTCTTTCAGTACTACCTTCGTTATGTCCATTGTGCCACAGTACCCGACTCTCGGGGGCCACGGTATGGCCTTTCTGTTGGCCCCTTTTAAGAAATTGCAGGGAGCTTCGTCCAAGCAGTTCCTCGGCCTGTTCAATACTTCCAGCAATGGGAAGGGTTATAATCATGTATTTGCGGTGGAGTTTGATACCGATAAGGATTTTGAGTTTCAAGATATCAATGATAACCATGTGGGTATCGATATCAACAGTCTGATCTCGAATAAGTCCGCAACAGCGGGGTACAGGACTAGCAATGGAACAGTTCAGGTATTTGATCTTAAATCTCAGACAAGCATTCAGTGTTGGATAGACTTTGATGGTGCAGAAAATTTGCTTAATGTAAGTGTTGTACCAGGGGGGGTGCTGAAGCCTGATCGGCCATTGATATCTTTCCATGTAAAGCTTTCGGATGTCCTGCTTGATAATATGTATGTGGGGTTTTCAGCATCCACAGGGCTGCTTTCTAGTGCTCATCGCATTCTCGGATGGAGTTTCAAGATTAATGGGCCTGCACAGGACCTTGACCTCAAAAATCTTCCTCATATTACATCTGCAATCTCTATGGTGAAGACCAGAAGATTCACAATTGGGGTATCCATAGCTGCTGTAAGTATCACGGTTGCTGCGATTCTGGCAGCAGTTCACGTTATTAGGAGGATTCGACAGACTGAAGTTATTGAAGAATGGGAACTTGAATATGGGCCTCATAGATACCCATACAATGAACTTAAACAGGCCACAAAGGGATTCAGGGACAAAGAGCTGTTGGGGTTTGGAGGGTTTGGGAGGGTTTATAAGGGTGTTATTCCCAGCACTGGGCTGGAAGTTGCGGTGAAGAGGGTTTCGCATGAATCCAAGCAAGGGGTGAGAGAATTTATTGCAGAAATTGCGAGCATTGGCCGGCTTCGTCACAGGAATTTAGTTCAGCTTCAAGGCTGGTGTAGGCACAAGGAAGAGCTTCTGCTTGTATATGATTATATGCCGAATGGTAGCCTTGATAAGCACTTGTTTGAGAGTACACAGAATATGTTGAATTGGGCACAGAGGTATAGAATTTTGAAAGGGGTTGCTTCGGCTTTGGTTTATCTCCATGAAGAATGGGAGCAGAAAGTAGTCCATAGAGATGTCAAAGCAAGCAATGTGTTACTAGATGAAGATTTGAATGGTAGGTTGGGAGACTTTGGGCTTGCTCGTTTATATGAGCATGGTTCGAATCCCAACACCACCCATGTAGTTGGAACTATTGGCTACCTTGCTCCAGAGCTTTCCCATACCGGTAAGGCCACACCAAGTACTGATGTGTTTGCATTTGGGGCTTTATTGCTTGAAGTAGCTTGTGGAAGAAGACCAGTGGAGACAAAGATGTCTCCTGAAGAATTAGTCTTGGTGGACTGGGTTTGGGAATTGCATTCCAATGGGAAGCTTTTGCAGGCAGCTGATCCTAGACTTCTTAACGAGTACCCTGTTGAAGAAGTTGGGCTCGTTCTTGAACTGGGTTTGATGTGTTCTCATCCTCATCCCGAAGCTCGACCTAGTATGAGACAGGTAGTGCAAATGCTTGCGGGTGATAAATCACCTCCTGTGCTGAATTCCGAACCCCCTTGGGAAGCAGACGCACCTTTGATGAGTAATTGTTTTGATGATTTCAATACTAATTCACATGTTAGCTCAAGCTCAGATGGGAAGCGAACCTTCACATCTAATGGGAAAACATCGCCAGTTGCATTGCTAGTAGGAAGAGATTGAAAGGTCTCTAACTAATACATGTCTTTGAATCAGTTGTCAAAATTGTTTTTTTGGTCTGCTGCTGCATGATCTGATGTTTTCTTGTTTATTGGATTGGCTAATGATGAGTTTTCAATTTCTTACACAAACTAGAAAGTGGCCTTCCAGAGTACAGAGCCGGGAGTTTTCCTTATGATATAAAAAAGAAAAAGAAAGGGTAACAAATCAGCAATCTGTAATTACCAAGTGTACCCAAACTATGTGCAGTTTACCTGATCTTCAAAGTGTTTCAACAACAAAATGTTATTCAATATTTGTTTATAAATTTTCTTCATTTTGACCAACTTTGATCATCAAAGTGTTTCGTACAATAATATGCTATGCAATATTTGTTTATGAATTTTCTTCGTTTTGGCCCACTTTGAAGACTTTGATCTTCAAAGTGTTTCACACAACAAAATGTTATGCAATATTTGTTTATGAAATTTCTTCATTTTGGCCAACTTTGTTATCAGGGCAAATGGTTTTGATTCTGAGGTTATTTTCTTCGTTTTGACCCATTTTGAAGACTTTGATCTTCAAAGTGTTTCACACAACAAAATGTTATGCAATATTAGTTTATGAAATTTTTTCATTTTGACCAACTTTGTTATCAGGGCAAATGGTTTTGATTCTGAGGTTGGTTATCACAATGTCAGCCTGTCAGGTTCTGTATCAGAATTTCAAATGTTTTGGCAATCAATATTCAGCCTGCTGCAGGCCAATTATGCGGCGGCAGCAGGCATTGTGCTTATTGGATTTCAAGCTGCTTGAGATCCAACGGACACCCTACTTGCTGCCATTGCATTAATTGGCTTACAGCAGACTAAATCATTTTCGCCGTTTTGTTAAACCATCTAAATGACTTTCTGTTTCAGGTTCTTTACCTTCTCGTGCCTATTCTCTGGATTTTCCAAGCCATCTAGATGACTTTCTGTTTCAGGTTCTTTACCATATCGTGCCTATTCTCTGGATTTTCCATTGTCACAATTGTGACATTCTTTTACAAGTACACTTGTACGTCAAAAATGATACCATGTTCTTTCACAAGCTTTTTATCTTCAGAATCCCACAGTACATAATCTTTCCATGCTTCATTATAATACAGCAACACATAATCAAGCCACATGAGCTTGCACCCTCTATTAGATTACTTTATAATATTATTTGGAGGAGAATATGTGGAAAAATACAGATTCCAATCTCACATGAAATGTTTGCTTTGGTCAGAGCAATATGTCACATGTCCACCTTGGTTCAACTCCATGCAAAATTCTTCAGTGTACTCATTTAGTCTGAACTCTGAAGTATGATACCAGATAGTCCTGCCATTTCATAACATCATGTGTGTAAATGATTCTCAAAGATTGGCATTATGGACTTGAATAATTATAGAAATTGATTATTTAAAGCTTATTAACAAATAGAGGGCGATGGCATATTAATCATAAAATTATGATCCAATAGACTTGTTATCTAAAAACATGACATCGTTTGTGTAAATTATTTTCAAATATGAGGTCTGAATAGTTGGAAAAGTTATTTTCTTTTAAGATTCATTGAACAAAATGGAAAACAATGACATGAGATAATTGTAGTTAGTTTTCAATGTTTTGATATAGTTGTGTGAAAAACTAACTTTTGTCAAAATCTAGAATCTAAGCTATTACACTATAATATTAATTAAATTATGATCTAATAATCTTGCTGCTTAAAACATAACATTGTGTATTTAAATTTCTCAAGAATACAAATATTTCTCAAAAAATACAAATACAAATAAACATTACTAGTTTGAATAGATCTGGAAATTGAGTCTCAACATTTGCTAAAGTTTTTTAAAGTGATGAGATAATTTTTGGTAAATTATCTAAAACGTAATCACATAACTTATAATAAACTATGTATTTAAACAAAATAAAAAGTGATGAGATCACTTTTAATAAAATCTAAAAAAGTGATTACATAATTTATAACTAGCTTACCCTGAAGTAGGGGGAATGAAATGCTGAAGAGAACTTTAATGTGTTGCAAGATTAGAGAAAGTTGTGTGTATGTACATAATATAATATTATGTGTTGAAAGCAAGTTTAACTAATTTATGGTAAGCATAGTAGTCGGTGAAATTGAAAAGAAACTTTATTGCAAGTACCAATAAGCAATAAATAGAAACCCATGTAATCAATGGCAAGTAAAATTAAATGCAGATTAATTTGTTATACGAGAAAGTATACATATGTGAGTAAAATAATAAAAGGCTAGGTAGTGATCAAGTTTGACTCTATTTATATTGGAAATCAACATTGGTATTTTCCTTTGGTAGGGGGAATGCAGGGATGAGGGTTGCAATTTTAAGTGTGAAAGGGACAAAGAATGAAGGTGTGCCTCTTCCTTATTTTGAAGTCATACATATGAACTGTCTTTCATTTTTGCATAGCATTCTAAAGAGAATAATAGTGCAATTCACATTTCTTCTGATGTTGCAGTGCATGACATTGCTATGAAGGTCAATCATTGGCATTCATTGTTACCAATTTCAATGGTTGACCTTGTTAATGTCAATCCGTGGTTTTTATGCTACGTGCATAAGCACCAACCTTAGATCATTGTGATCGTAAGGAAGAGCTCTATGGAAAATAAAACAACAAACTAATTTAGTAACAAAACATTTTTTTAAAACATTTTTTAATATAAATCGGCTAAACTAAACTAATGCAAATAAATAACAATGCCCATGTTTTCTGTAGAATGGGCCACCGTAGCCGTCTTCGAAAATGGTTTCTCCTCTCCACGAGCTGGTTCTCTAATGGTCTCCACCGACAGGGGTCAAACGGGGAGAGGATCTAAGATGGGTACGGAGAATGTCTCAATGTACACCGTGGGAATGGTTTAGCGACGAGAATATGTGACAGAAGGTATAAGTAACCGAGTCACTGTTTTGGGAGTAGGTGAATACCTAAGAGCAAGAGTGTCACAATGTACCCACAAATGAAAAATGAATAAAAATGTATATATGGGAGAGCCCTTCACAATGTATTTATAGTATGGTCCTAGGGTTTTTTGACCCAATGTGGTTACCCATGGTACTTTCTTGTGGTTTTTTTGCCATTTCTCTTTTTTAGGGTTTTTGACCCATTTTTGGGAGAGAGTGAGGGTAAACCATAGTAATAATAATATTTTGGACTTTTTTTGTGGAAATACAATTGTGAAGGTCAAAAGTAAGGGAAATATGGTAGGAATATAATGTATGTATATGGTTTAAACCATGTAGAGCTAAGTGAACATTGTTTTGTGTTAACAGATTTCCCCCTGATGTGTGAGGAGAGGAGCTCATCGTATGACTGATGGACATCATAGGATCATGGGAATAATAGTGACAAGAGTGAAGAAACTAGAGAGACCCGCAGAGAAGTGGAGCTTCCTTCTTCGAACTACGTTAACTTTTGGTTTTTTATTATTATGAGTTTTAAAAAATGGACGAGATACATATAATGTGTGACATGTATATGGACGAGGTGAGCATACCCATGCTCGTAACAATGTCAAAAGAATAAATAATGAGATCAGGGCTCAAAACATGGGATCCGATCAATACATATACAAATGATGATACATAACGGTGGCCTCAATGGGAGGCTGAGTACAATGTTGACGTGAAGAACTGATACATAGAAACAATGGCATTCTCATGGAATGCAATATTATCACAACTGATGCTCTGTTAAATCTGGAGGTGTACATATATATGGACTCAATGACTGGGATTCATAATCTTTGTGGTACAATATGCAGCATCAAGTATTGGAGATACATGGAAGCACAACACTGGGGATTTCAAACACTGTCGCCAACATGACTTGGAAATCACAAGGGACATGAAACTGTGTGGGTCCCATAGTAGACTCACCAATGTGCTAGAGTCAAGTGACAATCGAGGACTTCAACCAAATAATGAACGGACCAATACCCTGTACGAATCTCAACAGTGCGATGATGTAGCTAAAGTCGAGCACGTGAGACACAACCATCACGAGAGGCATTGATGACTCCTCTCAAGTGGTCCAAGGAACTCATCAATGAGGTGGATGAAACCAGGATACATAGACCTCTGGGTCTATCCTATGAAATAGATGTGTTGATGTCGACGGAGGGATACCTACAACTAATCAAGGAAATGATGTGTCATTGATTAGAGGCATGAGGGGGATAACCAAATATGTGGATCAATCTAGGGACTGACACACTGAATGGGTGAACAAAGGCAGGGGATTATGGGGGACTCAAACTTCCTTTGTTCAGAGTATGACGACAGGGTTGACCTGGCAAGAAATGAAACTGACTCATGGGAGAGGGATCATAGCTGTAATATCGGGAAGGTAACTACAAATGGGAAATATTGAGGGAGGTAACTGGACTAGTGGTATCCATGGGATCCAAGGAAGACTCATCGTAGAATACTATGAACAAAGGTGACCCAATGAGGGAAAGCTGCCATGTTGTAATATCATATGTAGTGGTGCCTAAAGACACCGTTATGACACGATCTCGTGGATTTTCAGCGATCCCGAGAAAGTAAATGCTTGGTGGTGTTTTCATTTTTAGAGAGTCTGAAAACAAGAAGAAGACTCCAGTGTGGTATTTTTTTGTATGTAGTCTCCTAATCCCGAAAAAGGATAAAAGTGTACAAATGAGAGATCTTCCAACCTTTGGGGAAGGAATACTTCTTTACCGTTGGTAGTCCAATAAGGCCAGAAAAGGTTAAAACTATACTCACTGGACAGACATTTAAGTACTTTTATGAACATGAATGAAACCAAGTTTGCTCGACAATCTTTTTTTTATGAGAGGGCTAGAAAAGAGCTTAAAGACAACCCATAATAATCTTTTTCGTAAAGTACGATCCTAATGTCCGAGAAAGCATAAAATTATACAATGGAAAACGTTCCTGGTTTGAATGTACCATGGTGGTCCTTTTCTTATGATAGTCTACAGAGTCTGAAAAAAGAGATAAATGAGGCTATATAGACGCCCTTTCAAATAATTTTATGAGTGTGAAAGGAAGCAAGCATGCTTGATAATCTTTTCATTCTTTTAGGAGTTAAAAAAGAGCTTAACAGAAACTTCATAATGGGAAATCAAGCAAGGGGCAAGTGTTTGATATATGGAAAGAGGTTATTTTGTGAACATGGCTGAGAGGAATAAATGCAGAACACTGATGGGGCCCCCTTGCGGGACGATGGATGGCGGAAAAAGATGGCCAACTGTGCAGTATGGATAGAGCGGATGGCTCGTGAACATGCCAATACATACAAAGGGAGATTCACGTGATGGCACGCAAATCGAGGTGACTTCCAAGAAATGGACCAAAAAATCATAGTGAGAACATGAGACGAGAGTCTCGTAAACATATGAAGGGAGGAAAATTGAACCTGATGGTGCAAACGACATCTCAAACGGACTCTGGATTACTCTGACTAGCAGCTAACGATGCTGCCCCTAGTGCAGTGGTGGACGGGGAAAAACTAGACTCAATGGAGTCCTATGGGTATGGAGCTAGCTCAACGTACAAGATGTGATTCCCATGGTGGCACACAAATCAAAGTGACTCCGATAAAATGGCTCGAAGAAAGTAGGGAGGGAGTCAATCTAGTATAGGTCATCTCTTCACCCAGGATCCTTTTGCACAGTGGTGGTAGCTTCCTATCCTCATAAAGGATGATCCATACATGAGCATGGACTACCAAGGAGATCATGGAGACGCCTCAACCTCCAATACATGTTTAGGGACTTGACAGTATGCTAGCATAATGGTATCTAAATCATATGTGCGACATAATGTGTGCATGTGCAGACGTGGGATCGCACCCTCCAGCAGGGTACTTGCGGCGCAGGTGCAGGGGTTATATCCACCTGCTCACATGCAAAAGATGCAACAGAGTACTACAATGGACTCACTGTGACTAGACATGAAGAAACTACTAGAGGGGGTCACTGAATTGTGGTAAAAATGATGTAAAACAAAAAAGAAAACTATATCCAAAGTGTACTACAAGTTGGGAGACTTTAGGCATAGAACCTCTTGAGGTGGACCCCGTTGCGGGGATTCTTCAAGAGATGGTCGTTAAATTCAGCAAAGAGATATGCCCCATTTTTTAGACATTGATGGACGATGTATGGTCCATACCACATGGAATCAAACTTATCGTTGGATTTATCGTAGACGAGGACAAGGTTTCCCTCACTAAAGGTGCGAGGGTAGACATGGGAGTCAAAATGGGACTTCAGTCGAGTCTTGGTTGCTTCAATCATGTGGAGAGAAGCATGATGGTCCTCATTGGTTTGTTCAAGCATAAGTAGGGGGTCTTCTTATAGTTAAGTATCAGGTAGAATTTCGTCGGTAAGACGGGGTGTTGGAATCTAGCATTCAATGGGAAGAACTAACTCCACACCGTGAACTAAGTGAAATGGGGTAAAAACAGTGGTGGTTTTACAAATCTTTCTGTCATCGCAAAAGTGGTGTTGGGATAGATCAGGTGGATCTTCCACAGTTGATGAGGAGGAAGGACTACTGGAGGTAGAGATCATGTAAATGGTGTCAGTTGTGTCTGAGGAAGAAACCGAAGGGTGGATCTCCTCAAGGATAGTAATGTCGGATTCATGGGAGTGTTTCCGAAGGTCACGAAGAGTTGACCGATACTCAAGTAACTATAGGAAATGGTGAGAGTAATGACCATACAAGCCGCAAACTACACAAGGATGGTTGGTTCGAAATGACTTGTTTTTAACCATTGGTGGATCCAGGATGGTGACTACTAGAGAACCATCGATCTCATCCATAACGATCATGTGGGTTCGAAGGAGAGGCAACTCTAGACAGTGCTGTGTCACCTGACCTTGGATATCGCACAATGCGTAAGTGGGAGTTGGAAGAGGTTCAGTCGTTGCTTTGGCGGCCTTGCCCCCATTCTTCTTTGGAGGAGGAGGGGTAGATATGGAGACAAAAGTAGTATTTGATGGACCAGAAGGTGGGCGAGACACTGTCTCAATAGGTTGGACGAGATTCAACACAACCTGGGGAACTAGAGGTTGGTCAGGTGGATCAAGGTACCACACAGGAATTCCCAGCGTGAAATTAGGTAAGTTGAGAGTAGCCATGACAGGCTTGATCACGATGCTAGATGGTGGAAAAAGGAAGGGAATCGTGTGGATCGGCAATGAACCCCAACAATTCTGAGGTGACTGTGGTTGGAGTTGCAATTGAGGTTGCGATGTGTTCGGGATAGTACCGGATGTGATAGTGCGCAAATCGGATACATCAGTAGGCATAGGTGGAGGTGGTAAGGACAAAATGGTGTTTGCCATAGGCATGTTGTCAAACAATCCCGAGCCAACAGTAGCTAAGGATGGAATTGATGCGCTGTCAATGGCAGTATTGACAATAGGAAGGATGTGTTTTGGTGTGGCTAGCCCCTTCGGATCGTAGTATGTCAACTGGTCGATGGTCACAATCTTCCCATCATGAGGGAACATCAGGAGTCGAAAGACAGTAGAGGCCACAACTCACATGTCATATATGTAGCTACCTCCTAGGAGGAGGTTGTAATCAAGTTGGGAATTGACAACCTCAATGTCAATCAAAACCGTTTTGATGGCCAACTCAACAGGGACATTCGTGAGAATCCCCTGGGGCTGAGTAGAGTGGCCATCGTAGGCGTAAAGAGAAGTGGTGGAAGGTTGAAGGGTAGGGGACCCGAGTTTTTTCCAAACAAAAGTTGATATAATACAAGTGGATGCCCCCTCATCAATAATGGATTGATGTACAACCAAATTCCGAATTGTGACCAGAACTTGGAAGGCGACGGTGGACGACATCCAAGGTTCGCCTTGATCCAAGTTGAAGGTGATCAACCTAGAATCAGAGGGATCTACGAAACCTACCACGGAAAATAACTCTTTACGCTGTGATGGATAAGTTTTAATCACTTCCATAGAGGACATGGCTATAGGAGATTGGGCCAAGTCGTCAACTATACTATAGTTGAGGGAAGCTCTGGCAGTAACATTATTTGCGACATGATGCATAGGAAAATGTGGGACTCTAGACGCCCCATCTGTGGGGGGTCTCAGTAAGTGCAGAGACATGTCGCAAGTGGTAAAGGTAGATGCCGTTGACGGGTCAGCAGTTTCTATGGTGGATCCATACTGGTTGTGTTGATTTTGGAGGTTGACTTCAGACGAAAACGTCATGAGGTGATGGACACCATCCTCAACAGGTGGGGCCGCAGCAGGAGCTGCGGGAGCAGGTGGAGCAAAGGGTTGGGTTGCAACAATTCCTTGGTGTGGTAGAGGGGTTTGGAACACCATAGGCAAAGGACCTGGTGGCACAGGGTTGGGATGATATAGAGAAGCTACGTTCATATCACGTTGATTGTCATTTTGGATAAGTTGTTGGAAGCGATCCATGTGAGGGCACTGATAAGTGTAATGACCATAGGTGTTGCAGATAGCACACGGATGGTTAGTCCATAATTGTGGGTTATTCCCAGGCCGATTGGGGCGTTGGAGATTCTGTGTAGGAGGGTCGACATCATTATTGTTTGGAGGGTTGTCCTATTGGCTGCCTCCTTGGGGTTGATTATTTCTTCAGTTTCTACCTCGCTTGTTCTTTCCCTACCCTTGTTGGTTGTTGGGGGTGGGTTGGTTAGGAAGGTTTTTTTGAGCATGAACCTGTCCCATAGAAACCAGAGGAGTTGGGGTCGGAGCCGGAGTGGGTTGCATAGGTGGTGCATAATATACCTGAGGAGCTAGAGGAGCTGCAAATCCGACCACTTGGCTAGAACACGATTGTGCTGAACAAGTCAGTCCATGGACGTGATGAGTTGGTGTGGGAAGTGTGTAGGACGGGATGGCTCTGGACTAAGCCGTCATGCATGATTAATTAGGGGCATAACTAAGGGGAGCATAAGATGAAGTAGCTCCATATTGAGCTATCATACGTGCATAGTCGAGGGTGTAACTTAGTTGGGAAACATTGTTGATGTTACCTGAGTGGGGTGGCGTCATGGGAGAGGCCACGTAAAACTAGGGGTGTTGGGTAATAGATCCAATGAATCCATCAGCAACATGAGATTCCCTCGACATATCATGACAAGAGGTGTCGGCTCAGGGGGCATCAGGGATGATGATATATAAGTAACCAGACAAGGCATAGATTAAATCGAATTATTGAGCCTTAAGGATGGCTTCGTCCTTAGTCTAGGGCCGCTCAGATATGACGTCAAGTTGGATATGGGGGGGAGTAAGGTTTTAAGAAACCAATTAAGGAATATCCTATCATCTAGTTGGATCTTGCACAAGCTACATCGATGTTTCCACTCATGGATATGATCCATGATGTGGGTAGTTGTGGTCTGGAGACAGGACAAAAGGATCTCCACTCCCTCGTCATAACGGACGGGTAGCTGAAAGTATTGAAGGAACATTGAGGTGAGTGAGGAGAATTCGAGTAAGTGGCATGGGACAACTCAATGTACCACTTGGTCGTAGGACCCATCAGTGTGCTCTTGAACAACCTCAATCTAACAGAGTCCTCCATAATGTTGTTTGATGAACACCAGAAGTGGAAAGACATGATGTGGGTCTGAAGGTCCTCGCCTGATTTTCCCTCAAACTTAGGGATGTCTGAGGGAAGATTTATAGGAATAGGAGGCCATTATGGGTAGTGACGAATGGGATCATTGGTTAACCGTGCCAGATCTGGTAGGCTAAGACTAGCCATGAAAGGAAGGACATAATTGAGGTTGGCTCGGGACGGACCAACACTGGTGTTAGTGGCTGCAGGGATGTAGTTCCCATGCATGACTAGGGGTGGCTGAGGTTGACTTCCTATAGTATGAATAGTCGAAATGGATGTGGAAGCTCCACTGACCCCAAGTATAAATGGTGGGATGGTAGAAACCACGGTGGCTAGCATGGGGCCACCATTGGTGGGTGTTGATGTATTTGTAACTTCAGAATGTATTCACTTGTATATTTCATATATTGTATTTCATTGGTCCCTGACGTTCCTATCGAGATAGTCATTAATATAATAAAGTCATGTAAAGTCGTCGAGGTTAACCTATTAAATTTTCATATGCTTAGCTAAGACATCAGTATTTCATTTCATTTTTCATAACAAAAGCATATAAATAGGATCACTGAAAGATAGACAAGCACAACCATACAAAAGGAACACAAATATTTATCCTGGGAAAACCCTAAAGGGAAAAACCCAGCAAAAGCTTCCTCAATATAGATGCCCCAAAAAGATAAAAGATAAAACCAGCAAGGAGATCAAAGCCTGATCCTCCTCCTTCTCCAGCTACTTCTCTTCTCCACTAATGTGCTACACAAGTGAGAGTGTGTGTCATAAATGAGGAGCACTATACCTCTATTTATATTCATCCATTCACTTAAGTTAACTCATCTGTCATGTAGGCTCAAGTTAATCATGTAGGCTCGAGTTACACATGTAGGCTCAAGTAAACACACTGGGGTGCTAATGACCCACCTTTACAATTAGAGGGGACTGCCTCATGACTCTTATTAGTTATTTCGATTAGGAGCATCGGGGTACAAAGTAATACAAGTGTTTCTCTCGGTAGGACCATCGGGGACCACAAAGAAATACATATAGAATATTCTTCGAAGTTACAATATTTCAACACTCCCCCTTAACGAGAAGGGTATTCTATAACAACATCAACAACAACAATAATAGGAGAGAGATAGAGGACATCATCAACATCATCAGGGTGATACATCTATAAATCATTGGAAGCTTTTCAACATCATGTAGTTTTCATCTTCAATCTTTAGTCTTCAGCATCATCAGTACTTTGACCGCTTCGATTAGCAACATCTTCTTCAGCACTTTGACCTTTCAATTAGCAACATCATCTTCAACACTTTGACCTTCCGATCAGAAACATCTTCTTTGGCACTTTGGCCTTTCGATCGGCAACAACATCATCATCATACTCTGATCTTTTGATCAGAAACATCATCAAAACATCAACATCAACATCATCAAAATATCAACATCAAAATATCATCATCATCACATTCTGATCTTTCAATCAGAATCATCATTATCATCAGCCTCTGATCTTTCGATCAGAAACATTATCAACCAAACATCATCATACTCTAACATCAACTCATCATCATATTCTGATCTTTCGATCAGTACGTCATCATCATCATACTTTGATAATACAACATCATCATCATCAAGATCTCATCATCATCACATTCTGATCTTTCGATCAGAAACATCATCATCATCATTGCATTCTGATCTTTCGATTAGAAAATATCATCATCAGCAGCAACATCATAATCATCAGCAACTTCTGATCTTCTGATCAGAAAATACCATCATCATCATATTTTGATCTTTCGATCAGAGAACATCATTATCAACAACTTCTGATCTTTCGATCAGAGAAACATCATCATCATCATATTCTGATCTTTCAATCAGAGAACATCATCATCGTCAGCAACAACATCATCATCATATTCTAATCTTTCAATCAGAGAACATCATCATCATCAGCAACTTCTGATCTTTCGATCAGAGAAACATCATCATCATCATATTCTAATCTTTCGATTAGAGAACATCATCATTAGCAGCAACAGCATCATCATCATATTCTGATCTTTCAATCAGTACGTCATCATCATCATGAAAACATCAACATCATCAAAACATCAACATGATCCTTCCTTTTGGAATTATGGGATTTAGGTATTTACGGAGTTACCAATGATCCTTCCTTTCGGAATTATGGGATTTAGGTCTTTACAGAGTTACTAACGATCCTTCCTTTCAGAATTATGGGATTTAGGTCTTTACGGAGTTACTAACAATCCTTCCTTTCGGAATTACGGGATCAACACATTTATGGAACTCAGACAATCCTTCCTATTGGAATTATGGGATCAACACATCTGTGGAACTCAGACAATCCTTCCTATTGGAATTATGGGATCAATTCAATGATCCTTCCTTTCGGAATTACAGGATTTAGGTCTTTACGGAGTTACTAACGATCCTTCCTTTCGGAATTACGGGATCAACATAGATGTGGAACTCAGACAATCCTTCCTATTGGAATTACGGGATCAACACATCTATGGAACTCAGACAATCCTTCCTATTGGAATTACGGGATCAATTCAATGATCCTTCCTTTCGAAATTACGGGATTTAGGTCTTTACGGAGTTACTAATGATCCTTCCTTTCGGAATTATGGGATCAACACATATGTGGAACTCAAACAATCCTTCCTCTTGGAATTATGGGATCAACACACGTTCTCGAGTACCAAAGTCACCGGATCCATTCTGAACCAAAGTTCAAGGATGATACAATCCTACCACATTCACGGGGACCGAGATCTCCGGATACATTTTGAACCGAGGTTCAGGGATGATGCAATCCACCACTTTCACGGGGGCCAAGACCTCCGGATACATTTTGAACCGAGGTTCAGGGATGATGCAATCCACCACTTTCATGGGGGCTGAGACCTCCGGATACATTTTGAACCGAATTTCAGGGATGATGCAATCCTACCACATTCACGGGGGCCGAGACCTCCTGATACATTTTGAACCGAAGTTTAGGGATGATGCAATCCCACCACATTCATGGGGGCCAAGACCTCTGGATACATTTTGAACCGAAGTTCAGGGATGATGCAATCCCACCACATTCACGAAGACCAAAGTCACCGGATCTATTTTGGACAGATGTCCCAGGATGATACAATCCCACCACATTCACGAAGACCAAAGTCACCGGATCTATTTTGGACAGATGTCCTAGGATGATACAATCCCTCTTCATTCTCGAGGACCGAGGTCACCGGATCGCTTTTGGACAGATGTCCCGGGATGATACAATCCCTCTTCATTCTCGAGGACTGAGGTCTTCGGATCAATTTAGGGCAAGTGCCCAAGGATTATACAATACCACTGCAACATCACTACTCCCCCTTTTGAGGAAGGTCTTTTTGAACAACACCAAGCTTGTCTCAAAAGTGTTCGAACTTTACCCGAGACAGAGGCTTCATCAGTACATCATCATTCAAACCATCATCATCTACATCTTCAGTATAGAAATATGGAATCATCATCATCTGCATCTACAATATGTACATACTGAAACATCATCTATATCTTTAGTATGGGAATACTGAAACATAATCATCTACATCTTATCTCGTATGTAGAAATACCGAATTTTTATGTGTTACAATCGGAACACAGGGTTCTTTGTCATCACAAATCTGGTTATCACATAGAATCATTGTAGTATCCATCTTTAGGTCAAAGAGACCTGATATCAGCTTCCGAAGCCATATGATTTCACAACTTAGTAGAGCAATTTGCTATGTATTTTGCTTCAGCCATGCTACGAGAAACACTGGACTGTTTCCTGTTAAACCATGAACACATAGCAGACCCCAAACAAAAGCATATACCTAATGTGCTTTTCCTGTCTGAGATGCTTCCAGCCCAATCTGCATCTGTGTAGCCATACAATCTATACTCATGGCTACCATCATATTATAGACCAAAGTCTATAGTCCCTTTCAAATATCTCATCACATGTTTTGTGGTTACTAGGTGAACCCATCTTGGTTGAACAAGATATTGACTTAAGGTGTTCACAGCAAAACAAATGTTTGGTCTGGAATTTGTTCAGTACATTAATGACCCAATGATCTGTCTGTAATGAGGCACATCCACTAACTCTGATGAGTCATTAGCTAATAGCTTCAGGTTGGAGTCCATGGGTGTGGCCATGGATTTGCATTCCAACATATTGAATCTCTTCAATATCTCTACCACATAATTTACTTGGTTGAGAAATATTTCTTATGAAATTTGTCATATTTCCAGACCTAGGAAATAGTGCATTAACCCAAGGTCTTTCATCTCAAATTATTCTGCTAGTTTCTTCTTGCTTTCCATGATCTGTTTCTCCTTCCCTGTCAAGAATAATTCATCCACATATAATAACAGGATGAGAAGTTCATCTTCTACAACCTTGAGATAAAGGTTAGGATCAGCTTTACTCTTGGTAAAGCCCATAATTGACAAGAAACTGTCTATCCTTCCATACCAATATCTGGGAGCTTGCTTCATGCCATAGAGGGCCTTATTCAACTTACATATATGAGTCCATCTGTCTTCAACTTCAAATCCTTTCGATGTAAAACACTTCCCCAATCATACCATTAAGGAAGGATTGTCTTTACTTCATCATGGAAGCAACTACCATCATAGTTCTGAAGGAAGTGTACCTTGCTTCCTGGAGTAAGTGTCTCTTCAGAATTAATTCCCTCTTTCTTATAGAAACCTCTAGCCACAAGTCTTTCCTTACTTCTATCAGCGACATATTTTATCTTGCAAATCCATTTGTAAGATACCACATTTTTGCTTTCTGGTTTGAGTACTATATACCAAACATCATTCTAGTATTCTTTTATCATAACATCTTTCATGAGTTCATCTTGTCAGATCATCAACATATCCTAGTCTTCTGCATTCAACTTTGAAGGTTGGAACCCAAAAGTCTCGATCCATCAGGAAGCTGTCCATCATGTCGTACCGTGTCAAACTCAGATATCTTCTGTAGTCACTCCCCCTGAAGTGGAGTATTATCTTCCTTATTAATTCTGTACAGGTGGTTCTATGCTTGATATATACTGGTCAATAGAGAATGTCATGTCATAGTCTATTCTTTCTGAGGCAAATCACGAACCTTGATTTGTACACTTGTTCTTGTATATCCATATGGAGGATACTACATACTTTCCTTTATGTCTCAAAATCATATCGTATACATCATTCCCCATGATCAACTGTTATTCTTTGATCATAGCTTCTTTCATAGCATTCTTTTCTTAATCTTGAGTTATCTCTCATACCCATGGTAGTCTTCATCCTTCGAGGTGGATCTACTGCTCTTTGAAGCTCTTTCTTCCGTCATGGTGTCTCTGACCCTGGGAGCTTCAGATTCATGTTTATTGAATTGTCATCACTTGTTCTTTGGAACAAGTCTCATCCTTCTTTTCTTGTAGGAGGTTGTACAGAACCTTTCCTATAATTCAAATGCACCAGTTGCATGGTTAGAACTATTTCATAAATCATATGCATAACGACAAATTCTTATGCATCATGCAACTGTTTAGCCAATACAACATTCATCCATATCTCACAGAAAATTTCTAGACTAATCCAATATGTCAGCAAAGAGGTTTGATAAGTAGCAATGGAGAGTTGTATAGCACCATGAGCTACTTACCCATCACATGCATATTAGTAGTATATAGTCATTAATGCAAACAATCTATCATGCATAACACATCAACTAAATATAATCAAATGTAAAACAATATCATGAAATGACAATTGAATACTTATCTTTTATTTGTTTCGTGGGTAGACTCCATCTTGATCATTCTAATTTATCATCATTTCTTATCCAAATGATAATATGGATAAGAGGTTCATTAAGAATTGAGTTCTTCATATTCCTCATCGCTTGAGGGATCTTCTTTGAATGGTGATAGCTTGATCTTCAATTTGCTCCCATCTTTCTTCTTCTCTTCTTATGAGATGAGCTTCTTCTTCTTCCCAAAGTCAACTGAAAGTAATCACTTTCTTCTGGCACACATTCCTCACATGAATGAATCCCATGATCATGGGAGGCCATTCAAGGTGGCTATCACCACTTCTACATTCTCTGCTTCTTCTTCTACTGCTTCAAGATGTTATGCATTCTAGATCTTCACATTCTTCAACTGTTTTCTCAAATCCATCTTCTGAATTATGTTCTTATCTTCAAATAGCTTGATCAAGAAATCAAACATCTTCGGTGTCTTTAGGGAAGACACTTGTGGTACAAGTTGATCCGTGATTGAATCAACAGTGATATTCTTGTCCTTGATCAAGTTCTTCTTGTGCAAGGCTTTGAGGCTCATCTCCCTCTAGAACTGGAACCTCTCTACTCATGTAGGTGTCCAATTCATTTTCTTCAGAGAGATCAAATACTTTCATGCTTGGAAGTTTTCAACTTCACCAAGCTTATCATCAAGCTGATGTGATAGATCACTTTGAAATGAGAACCTCAAATGCAAATAGCAAAAGATTAGATCTTACCGATTTGAGGTGTCCGTCCTGCTTCCGGAGCTGGCTGATCTAGGGTCTGTTAGAGAAACCCTAATTTTAAAAACTTGGAATAATTTAGATATGATTGGATAAAAATATAGATCTCTTCAAATGGAGCTGTCCAATGTACTCCTTTTCTAAAAACAGTGGAGGGAAGCTCCTGGAACAGGAAGCCCTAGTTTTCCAATTTCTTCTACATAAATGCCTGTCACCGTTTCTATGATATCTCTGAAATTAATGCTCCTCTATGTCTGAAATTTCATACTGAGGTAACCTCGCATGTTCCTGATCTAAATCCATAGGTTTCATTAGAGTTGGTCTCACAAATTTGGATTTATGATCATTTTACCAAGGTAACCTGTTACAAGACTGTTCAGAATAGTGAAGTTGTACGGCATGCCATGTGTCACTGGTTCATATTCAGGTTCTGAAATTTGGACCACAAAAATTACCACCCGTTATATTTCTGGAACATCTTCAGGAATTCAATTTGGACCTCTGTAGCCAAAGCTATAGAAATTTTACCTAGGTGTCTTGTTTAGGGATGAATTCTGGAAGAGGCTGGAACCCTAAATTGGAGGGATCATATCTCCTAGAATATAGTAAATCTGAGGCGAAATTGTGGAAAACGTGTTCATCAGGATTTTTTATTCAATATTTGCAATTTTCAGCTCTTGAAACTTTTCCAATTTTGAGATATAGGAAATATACCAAAACTTAGCAGTTTTAGTATTTAGGGTTTTTCTAGCTCCGGGTTAAACTAGGGTTTGACTTTCCCAGAGTTTCACCCAACCAAAAATCTTGATCCAGGTCTATAAACTTCGATTTTAATAAGGAGAGAAATCCTATGCTGGGCTCACTCAAAAATTCTTATTCTGCAAGAAGCCCTAATTTCCCACACGGAAAACTAAAAATGCTTGGAATCGAATTCCGCTTCGACAGAAAGATGCACCCTTCAATGGAGAGTTAGCCTAGCCTTATTTTGATGATCGATTGTGGAGAGAGAACCAAAAAGTAAGAATCCCTAGATTCTGTAGCTGCACAATGTCTTCTTTTCAGGGTGGCTCTGATCCCATGTTAAATTTTCATATGCTTAGCTAAGACATCAGTATTTCATTTCATTTTTCATAACAAAAGCATATAAATAGGATCACTGAAAGATAGACAAGCACAACCATACAAAAGGAACAAAAAGATTTATCCTAGGAAAACCCTAAAGGGAAAAACCCAGCAAAAGATTCCTCAATATAGATGCCCCAAAAAGATAAAAGATAAAACCAGTAAGGAGATCAAAGCCTGATCCTCCTCCTTCTCCAGCTACTTCTCTTCTCCACTAATGCACTACACAAGTGAGAGTGTGTGTCATAAATGAGGAGCACTACACCTCTATTTATATTCATCCGTTCACTTAAGTTAACTTATCTGTCATGTAGGTTCGAGTTAATCATGTAGGCTCGAGTTACACATGTAGGCTCAAGTAACCACACTGGGGTACTAATGACCCACCTTTACAATTAGAGGGGACTGCCTCATGACTCTTATTAGTTGTTCCGATTAGAAGCATTGGGGTACAAAGTAATACAAGTGGTTCTCTCGGTAGGACCATCGGGGACCACAAAGAAATACATATAGAATATTCTTTGAAGTTACAATATTTCAACATAACCCTCCATTGTAATTTGGGGCAATATGCCCCACAATTGAGTTGAGGTTATCCTTGCTTGTTGATCAGGGGGGAAAGTCCTCACAGTTGAGGGGCACTAGGGTTATTAGACTCTCCTAGAGATGTCGGCCCTGGTAAGTAATTATAAAGTTAGAAACTAGTATAAATAGAGAGTGAGACTCTCTATTTGTCATATACACTCACTCAACTGGGGCACATGAGTGAGAGAGGAAGTGCTCACACAAGTGAGAGAGAACAACTGTTGGAGATCATCTTTTCTATATTTGGGCTTTACTGCTGCCATTGGTGCTCATTCTATCTTCGAGGAAGTTGCGGATTTTTCTCCTTTATGGTTTCCCCAAGGAAAATATTTGTGTCTCTTGTCTCTTGTGATTATTGCTCTACATGGTATTCTCTCAGATAAGATCCTAGATCATATTGCTTAAATGATAAAAATATAAGATGGTATCAGAGATAATCTGAGAAGAAGATACTATGTAGCTGTAGAAGCTAGGGCTTCTTATTTTTTGGGTCTCTCTCCACAATCCATCAGCAAAAGGAGGCTAGGCTAACTCTCCATTGAAGGGCACATCTTTCTGTCGAAGCATAATTTGATTCCAGGAATTTTCAGTTTATGCTGCGGGAAATTAGGGTTTTTTACAAAAGAGGAATTTTTTGAGTGAGCCCAGCATAGGATTTCTCTCCTCATCAATATCAAAGTTTAGAGACCAAGGTCAAAGTTTTTGGTTAAGTAAAAATCCAGGAAAGTCAAACCCTAGTTTGACCCTAGGTTTGAAAAACCCTAAAATACTAAAATGGGTAGTTTTGGTACATTCGCTATATCTCGGGATTGAAGATGTCTCAGGGGCCAAAATTTTTACAAGTCAAAGAAATCCTGATGTACCGTGTGTAAAAATTTTAGCCTCCGATTCGCTATATTCTGGGAGATATGATTCCTCTGCATCAGGGTTCCATCCTCTTTTAGGATTCATCCCTAAACATGACACCTAGGGAGAATTGCTATATCCCGGGCTACGAAGGTCCAAATGAAATTTCACAAGATTTTGCAGATATTAAACAGACTATAATTTCTGTGGTAAGTGTTTCAGAACCTGATGATGAAACAGGGACACATGGCACTCCGTACACGTTCTCTATGCTAAACAGTCCAGAAATAAGTCACCTTGGAAAAACTCTCATAAATCCCAAATGGTGAAACCAAGTCTGCTAGAACTTGTGGTGTTGGAAAAAGGATAGATGAGGATACCTTAATACAAAATTTTAGACACATATAGGTAGTACTTTCGTAGATACCACAGAAGAAATGTCAGGAATTTATGTAGAGGAAATTGGAAAACTAGGGCTTCCTGTTACGAGATATTCCCTCCACTGTTTTCAGAAAAGGAGTACATTGGAAATCTCACCTTGAAGAGGTCCATCTTTCTATCCAATCAGATATGAAAGATTCCAAGTTTTGAAAATTAGGGTTTCTCTGACAAACCCTAGATCAACCAACTTCGGAACTAGGATGGATACCTCAAATCGGTAAGGTCTAATATTTTGATATTTACATTTGAGGTTCTCATTTCAAAATGACTAATCACACAAGATTAATGACAAGCTTGGTGAAGATGATAACTTCCAAGCATGGAAGTATAGGATCTCACTGGTTCTTGAAGGAAATGAATTTGACACCTACATAAGTGGAGAAGTTCCAGTTCCAGAGGGAGATGAGGCTAAAGCCTTACACAAGAAGAACTTGGTCAAAGCCAAGAGGATCACCTTATACTGCAAGTGTCTTCCCTAAAGAAACCTAAAGAGATGTTTGATTCCTTAACCAAGCTATTTTAAGGGAAGAACATAAATCAAAATATTACTTTGAGAAACTAGTTGAAGAATGTGAAGATCCAGAATGCAAAGACCATACAATCATACTTTACAAGGGTCTCTCAAATCAAAGAACAACTTGAAGCAGTAGAAGAAGGAGTGGAGAATGCAGAAGTTCTGATAACCACCTTGAATGGCCTCCCAGGATCATGGGATTCATTCATTCAAGGAATATGTGCCAGAAGGAAATGATTAATTTCAGCAGAGCACACACAAGATGAAGCTCGACCCATAGTAAGAGAAGAGAATATGGGAGAAACTAAAGATACATTGCTCACGATTCAAAGAAGATCCCTCAAGCGATGAGGAATATGAAGAACTCAATTCTTGAAGACTGTCTTATCCATTTTAGCATTTGGATAAGAAATGATGATGTCATGATGAAGTGGAAGGATCAAGAATGAGTCTACCCATGAAATAAATAAAGATAAGTATTCAATTGTCATTTCATGATATTATTTTGTTATGCATTTGTTTATATTCAGTTGATGTGTTATGCATGATAGAATTTTTGCATTAATGATAATATACTACTAATATGCATGTGATGGGTAAGTAGCCTACGGTGCTATACAACTCTCCATTGCTACTTATCTAGAATGAAAACTCTTTGCTGACATATTGGATTAGTGCACAATCTCAATGTTGTCATGGTAGAGATGGAAGGCATCTAGAAAGTTTCCGTAAGATATGGATGAATGTTGTATTGGATAAAATAGTTGCATGATTATATCTTGATGAAAAAGAATTTTTCATTATGAATATACCTTATGAAATGTTTCTAACCATACAACTAATGCATTTGACTTGTAGGAAAGATCACTTAGAATCTCCTACAAAACAAGGATGAGACTTGTTCCAAAGAACAAGTGACGACAGTTCAAGAAATAATCCGAAATGAAGAATAGTATGATGAGACTTCAAGAGGCATCAGAAACAGTGCAGTTATGTGACACTATTGAGTGACATCATTGTTGCAGAGCCTTCCAGCTATGAATAAGTAGCCAATAAGAAAGGGAAGGAGAGTACTGGTTCAAGAAGAATGATGTCTAAGATGCGGTATCGAGACCTTAAGAGAAGCATGTGGGATACAAGGCAAGATTCGTAGCACGAGGCTTCTCACAGAAAGAAGGCATAGACTACAAAGAGACATTTGAAGCCACTAGAAGTTAAGACACATGACAGGAAGAATCATGTGTGCAATATTAAATAAGGCCTTGTATGAGCTCAGAAGGCACCCATGGGATAACACATACATGAGGAGCTTGAAGATCACCTAGAGTGATGAATATCTTAACCTTTCTACAAGGTTGAAGATGAAATCCTATAGAGGATGACAAGCTCACAGATGGGTGTGAGAAGAACAATTTTAAGATAGAGGATCTTGGTATCCAGTAAACCTAGATGGATACATAGAATATTAGTAGCAGAGGAAGCTACTTGTCACTCTAGTATAGAATATTTCAATACATAGAGTATGAAAGGTAGAGGGAGAATGATGCTCCACTTCAGAGGGAGTGTCTATAGAAGATCCTAAGGTTCGACATGGTAGGATAGTATGTACAGCTTACTAATGGATCTAGGATTTTCTGAGAGTAAAGAATATTCCAAACTTTCCTTCAAGGTTGAAGGCAAAAGACCAGTGATGCTCCTGTTATATGTCGAGGACTTCTTCTTGACAGACAAGAGCAACTCATTAAAGTTGCAAGAAGGAGACTTGCTGCCAAGTTCAAGATGAAGGACTTGGATATGATGCATTACTTTATAGGCATGGAGGTGTCACATAATGCAGATGGAATCTCCCTTGGACAAGGGAAGTATGCAGTGGAGATCCTGAAGAGGTTCGGGATGATGGACTAGAAGGCCATGACTACACTTATGGAATCAAACCTGAAGCTATTGAGTGATGCTTCATCAGAGATGGTTGATGCCATGATGTATCATAAAATGATTTGTTCCTTGATGTACCTAACGTATATGAGACCAGATATTTGCTTTGTTGTGAACACATTGAGCCACTTCCTGATGGATCTGAGACATGTTCACCTGATGGTTGCAAAGCATACAGTGAGGTACCTAAAGGGTATAGTTGATTATGGGCTCCAGTATGAGGTGAATCAGAACATTAACCTAGAGGGTTATGTGGATTCAGATTCGGTAGGAAGTGCCATTAATAGGAAGAGCACTTCGGGGTGCTGCTTTAGTATGAGATCAGGTGTGATCTCTTGGTTTAGCAGGAAGCGGTCTTGCATGGCACTGAGTACAGCTGAGAGAGGAGCAGTGAAGCTGTAGTTTGTGATCCAGATCAATATCTCTCGAAAGAGGGAGTTCTAGCATATCTAGTGAGATAGGTTGCCTGAGCATAAAATCCTAGTAAAGCTCGTAGGTTTCCCAGACATAAATGGTCATGTAGGTTGTCCTCGGATGTAATCGGTCCTAGCAAAGCTCACATGTTACCATTGGATGTAATCATCCCTGATGTGATTCTATGCTAGAAATGGCCAGAGTGAATTTTGAGTACTTCAGGGAGAAGCTTGGTGTTCTCCAGATCGAGGTTCCTTCCAAAGGGAAGTGATGAGTCCATGTTCCTTTCTGACATGGTGGTATGATTGGTTCCTCCCATGGTCAGATGTAAGTGTAGATCCCTTCTGACATGAATGTTGGATGTGTTCCTTTCATGGTTAGATGTAAGTGTAGATCCCTTCTGACATGAATGTTGGATGTGCTCCTCTCATGGTCAGATGTAAGTGCAGATCCCTTCTGACATGATTGTTGGATGTGTTCCTCTCATGATCAGTTGTAAGTGCAGATCCTTTCTGACATGAATGATGGATGTGTTCTTCTCATGGTCAGATGCAAGTGCAGAGCCCTTCTGACATAAATGCTGGATGTGTTCCTCTCATGGTCATATGTAAGTGCAGATCCCTTCTGACATGAATGCTGGATGTGTTCCTCTTGTGGTCAGATGTAAGTACAGAGCCTTTCTGACATGGATGCAATATCAGTTCCTCCAATGGTCAGATGTGAGTGCTAGGCATTTCTGACATGGATGTAGGATGTGTTCCTCCCATGGTCAGATGTGAGTACTGGGTGTGCCTTTCTGACATGGATGCTGGATATGTTCCTCCCATGGTCAGATGTAAGTGCTGGGCGGGCCTTTCTAACATTGATGTTGGATGTGTTCCTCTCATGGTCAAATATAAGTGTTGAATAAGTTGAATACCTACATGAAGGCTAGGCCTACAACCAACATGAAGGCTAGGCCTACAACCAACATGAAAAAGGGTTGGCTCTGTAGAACTTCCTGTGATGAGTAGAATTGAGAGATATAACAATTTGATCGAGATAGCGGAGCAGTGATGATGATGATCCAGTGATGATCCAACTTTGATGATGATCTAGTGATGATCCAGCTTTGATGATGATCTAGATTTGATGTTGATCCAGTGATGATCCAGTTTCGATGATGATTCAGTTTTGATGATGATCTAGTTTCGATGATGATCCAGTTTTGATGATGATCCAGTGAAAAAGACTTGTACTCATGGATTGTGTAAAGAGAATACCTTCCTATTTAAGAGGGAGTGTTGATGTATTTGTAACTTCGAAATGTAGTCACTTGTATATTTCATATATTGTATTTCATTGGTCCCTGATGTTCTTACCAGGAGATTCATTAATATAATAAAGTCATGTAAAGTCATTGAGGTTAACCATCCATTGTAAGTCGGGGCAATAGTCCCCACAATTGAGCCGAGGTTAACCATCCTTGTTGATCAGGGGAGAAAATTCCCCACAGTTGAGGGGCACTAGGGTTATTAGACTCTCCTAGAGATGTCGACCCTGATAAGTAATTATCAAGTCGGAAACTAGTATAAATAGAGAGTAATACTATCTATTTGTCATATACACTCACTTAACTAGGGCACATGAGTGAGAGAGGAAGTGCTCACACAAGTGAGAGAGAGAACAACTATTGGATATCATATTTTCTGTCTTTGGGTTTTACTGCTGCCATTGGTGCTCATTCTATCTCTGAGGAAGTTGTAGTGTTTTATCCTTTATGGTTTCCTCGAGGAAAATATTTGTGTCTCTTGTCTCTTGTGATTATTGTTGTGCATGTTATTCTCTCAGATAAGATCCTAGATCATATTTCTTAAATGATAAAAATCTAACAGTTGGTAGCGTACCAGCAGGAGTGTGTGCAGCTCTAATGGGCCCACTAGAAGGGATACCCATGATGATGGATGGAAAGGACACAAGTCCACCGCCAACTATCCCTCCATGGAAGGGATCTGGATGTGCACTAGCCATGGGGCTAGATGGGGAAGTGAACAAGGTTGGTTTGGATTGGTAGAAATCCAAACCGGGCTCAAAGGCCACATATGGATCTGAAGGTGGTGAGTGACATCGAAGATGGCTTCGACGATGACGGTTCAAAGAACCGAATTGGGTGGTTTTCCCCCTAAGACGATAGGAGTAGCATGGTGGAGCAATGATGATGTGGTGAATGGATGAGTTTTATTTATTGGAAGTGAATGTGGACCCCAAGTTTAATCGGCTTCCTAATGGTTCAAAGGAGTCACTCGATCACCAATTATATCTAATGAATTATGTATTGGGGCAGTACCCCTCACTCCACGACTTAAGTAAAATTGATAACTGCTTTTCCACAAACAATAACTCTTAGTTTACCTCATGGGAGGGAATTAGTCAATCAGGTAGGGGCTGTTGGCCTTTTCACTTGGAAGGTCCTCTCAATGACCAACTACTTCGAGGTTCCTGTGGTACTCCACACAATGAGTTTTAAGGCTATGCCCAAGTACTCCCCACAGTTGAGCAGATGGGGTTTACACCCTGATCCGAATGTTATTAAGTTAATTAATTTCTTTTAAGGCTTTTCTCAGGGTCATGAGCCAAGCGTGTTCACTTAGTGGTGTGAATTGTGTGCAACTATATGTAAATTTTTTTCTTCCAATCTTGAAACAAATGAGTAATAAAGAAACTTTTGCAAGAAACAAGCATGGGGTTTCAACTATAGAAACTCATTGATCAAGCAAGGGAGACCTGAAACACACCAAGGGGATGTAAAAGATCATGTTTGGAAAGAAAAATAGGTCAAGATAGGGTTTGGGACAGAAAAGGGTCTGAAATAGGCACAAAAAATAGACTACAAACTTATGGTCGCACCTGTCAGCGAAACCATCGCGATCTGGGTCGCACGAAACAGAGAGGCGGATGCAATCTGGGCAGAAAACAATCGTCGCGCAAAATAGAGGGTGAGATACGACTGAGTCACTTGGAACAGGCTCATAGTGATGATTGGGGTCTCTCTAGAAGTCAAGATAAGGGTGATCTAGATTTTGGAGCTAGATCACACTTATCAAGGATAAAGTCATGACCTAGGCACGCTTATCGGGAGGAAAGGAGCGACTGGGTCACGAATTTCGGCCAAATAAGTGTGACTCAGACCGAAAAAGATTTTTTTTGAAAAAATAGAGTCGGCTAGGGCTAGGCAGCAGGAACTGACGCATTAAAGGTTCGGATTGGCCATGAGGGGGGCCGATCAGTGATGGCTGAAGGTAGAAACTGAAGACAAACTTGCAGCAAACCTGTAAAAATAGGGATGGATTGACCAACGGAGTTGCCAAAACTATAACGATGATTTCTCCCCTGTTACATGCATAAGCACCAACCTCCTTTCCTGTAAGTTGGGCCACCGTAGCCATCCTCAGAAGTGGTCCGCCTTTCCATGGGCTGGTTCTCCAATGGTCTCCACGGACGGGTGTCAAATGGGGAGTGGATCCAAGATGGGTACGAAGAATGTCTCAATGTACACTATGGGAATGGTATGGTGACGAGAATGTGTGGCAAAAGGTATGAGAAACTGAGTAAGGTTTTTGGGAGTAGGTGAATACATGAGAGCAAGAGTGTCGCAACGTACCCACAAGTGAAAAATGAGGAAAAAGGTATATATGGGAGATCCCTTCATAATGTATTTATTGTAAGTTCCTAGGGTTTTTTGACCCAATGTGGTTACCCATGGTATTTTCTTGTGGTTTTCTGGCCTTTTCTCTTTTTTAGGGTTTTTGACCATTTTTAGGGTTTTGACCCATTTTTGGGAGAGAGTGAGGGTAAACCATAGTAAATAATAATGTTTTGGACCATGTTTTTTGGAAATACAATTGTGAAAGTCAAAAGTAAGATAAATATGGTAGGAATTTGATGTATGTATATGGTTTAGACCATGTAGAGCTAAGTGAACACTTTTTTGTGTTAACAATATTATAGATAGCCAATTCCCAAGCGATCTTGAGGGGGATTTGTTTCTTGTTATTGCAATTTATGGGTGGAATTAATATGTGCTTTGGTTGAGATTGGTCCAATGTAGGCCCAATGCAATTATCAGATGTGGGGACAACATAGGGTAGTAACTTAGGAGAGATAGATCCAAGTGTGTATATAATTTACATGACCACTTTGCATGCACCTTTTACTAATCTTGATTAGACCCATAATTTGTAGGATAACATTACCCTCTTCCCTACACATAAGAATATTTGTTTTTCTAGTTGATGATTATCATCTTATGGTGCATTTGAACCATTGGTGAAATTTGTGATAAATCAGGTAATAGGGATAGCAATTGCTTGGAGCATGTATTTGTTATTATTATTTGCAATATTTCTCATGAGTTTCAAATCAGATTCTAGTGATGGAAAACACGAAAATGTCAAAATCAACATCATCAAATTAGAAATGCAATTTTCTTAAACATTGTGTGATTAGATTCCAATGATGACAAACAAGAAAATGTTGACATTGTAAAAATATATATTTTGTATTTTATTGTGAGAAGTATACTTGAGTATAGCTGGAAATGTTTTGATTTACAATGTGACAAAGTTCCCCTTTCATATTCTTAACATATGTGTCTTCGAATTGTTTTAGTGACATCAAAATATCACTATACAAAATTAATATCTTATATTGATTAAATAGAAGTAGTCCATAAAAACATATAAGGCCCAAATATACCATGATCCTTATTCAAATGAAAGCAATAACAAGAGAGTGGATCTTCCTACTAGTTACATCATGGTGTATTGGTTCCAATGTCAATATGTTTGTTTTAAATAAATGACTATTACTAACTTTTCACATATTTTCCTAAAAAATGCTTATAACATGGGTATAATTGATTTTGTGATGTATGTATTCAATGAAACACTTAGTTTTTATCAAATAAGAATGTGTTACCATGTGGAATTGAGTTTAAAAGATAGATATATTTATGTCATAGAAAAAAATACATTTTTCTTTTTACATAAACAGAAGTTTCAATATACCATGTTTCTTATGTCACTATTTCATGATGTAGATTTACATATATAAATTTAAGGATATATTGACTATTCCACGTGATAAAAAAAATGCTTATTTAATAAGCACTATTATAACAATAATGTATTTATTCAAACATAAAATTTAATATCTTAATATTTCATATTTTAATAAAAATTTACATATAAAAATTTAAAATTCAAACTCTACTCCAAATGATAATAGATGCTTATTTGATAGAAATTAAATGCTTCATTAAAAACTATTGTTTAATTTTTTTGGTAAATATTTAAATTTACAAAGTTAAGTTTTCTATTAAAACTCTTGCCTAGGTGCACACACATATTTTTTTAATAAACAAGTTCTTTCTTAGTTAATAAAATCTAAATAGTTAATAAAATGTAAAGTGCTCATTTCTTCTTCCAGCTCTTTGTTAATCATATCTTTTTCACTGATAATGTAAATTGTACCTCCAACATGTCCTCTTTACATAGTTTATATATGTGCCAACCATAAAAGTGTACCTCCAATCCTCTTTACATATGTGCCAACCATAAGGTAAAATAGGTCTTTCTTTTTTTACCAATCTAATAACCTTGTTTACATAATTATATTTGTATATCCTTTAATTACATTATATGGACATGTCCCTTGAATATCTTTTAATTGCATTATAAGAACATATCCATATACTATGAAGTAGTTTATACAAGTATATTATCTTTATACTTCTTACTTTTTTCTAAAAAATTTTTATGTCCTCCTTTTGTAATGCAATCTTGTAATTTATGCATTGAGTATAAATATAAGGTATACCATTTTTACAAAGTCATAAATAAGGGTGCATTGAGGGCAACTTAATTCATGTCTAAATAAAAAAGTTAAATAACTAAATTGCTTTATTTTTGGAATGTTAAATTGTAGTTATGTTTTGGCATTGACATTCATCTAATACTTATTATAAAATTTATTATGCAATAAGGATCCAATATAAGTAAATGTAAATTTAGATATATATTTAAAACACATTAATTATTTTATGATTTATGTTCATTTTAATAATATATTATTTTTTAAGAGTGATGTAATAAACTATAGTAAATAGGTTTATATATTAGAAAAAATAGTGTAACAATTTGAAAAACAAACATATAATAAAAAGATGATAGTTTATTTATGATAACTTTAAAGCTTGTCTTTATGATAATATAGAAATATTTTAATATAAAAAATTAGAAAGAAAATAAATATAAAAATTTTACTCTAAAATACATTTTCAATAGTTTATTCAAATATATTATTTTTTTATAACAAGTTGTACAATTGAAATTGTTTTTTAATCTAAATTTTCTTGAGTTCAATTTTTAAAAAGAAATATTTATAAATAATATATTCATGCTTAACAAAGAAAAATATATTGGTTTAAAAAAATGACAATTTATAAAAATAATAGCTTATTTATATAAATTTTAAATCTAGAATGTATGTTAGTTTATTATATATATTACTTTTATAACGTGTTGTACAATTGGAGTTGATATTTTTATAACCTAAATTATCTTTAGTTAAACTCCCCCAAAAATTACTAATTAAATTAATTACTCAAAAAATTACTAATAAAATATATTTTTTTAAATGAATGTTACAATATAGATCACATTTTTTTGTTTTTTTTCTTTATTTATATCATCCCGGGCTAAAACCCCACCAATAGAAAATGAGACATTTTATATATTGATATGGCCTATGTGAATTCTCTAAGCCCTCACAACCCATGCAATGTAATTTGAGGTGAATATGCCCTTTAAAACACGTCATTCAATTTTTGTAACTGTTACCTTATTATAAATTTATTTTTTTATGAGAAAAATGGCAATTTTAATGAAAACTATATATATATATATTATATTTGGTTTAAAGTCTAAATTACTAATTATTTAAAATTATTTATTATATTACTTTTTGAGAAGAGAAAATGGATTTGGAAATAGGTTAAAAAAAGACTCTTTACAATAATTGCTACACATAATTTCTAGTAAAGTTAAAGAGAAATATGAATTCAGCTCACCAGAATGTTGTATTATTTTCCCATTCATCGATAGTCCAACCATGTATATTTTATAATATGTTTTTCAAGATAAATTGGGTATATATATACAACAGATGATTTTATAATACCAACATAGATCTAAATCTTAGGCTCTATCAAGCGCCGAGAGAGATCAAATCTTTGGAGGTGCAAACCTCTTCTTAAGTATTGCACTCAACTATGAGCTTTAGTGTGATCCAGACAAAAAAAAAACATTATTTTATTTAAGGTCCACATATAATATTTTTATTATTAATATTTAATACTATTTAGGGAGGACATATAATATTTTTTATTATTTTTTATTTTGTTAGGAAAGAACATTACAACATCTCCCTCATACATGGTTTTAAAACCATGTGCAAGGCCCTCCTAAATCCATGGGTTGTTTAGGAGGCCTTGCACATGGTCTTAACACCATTTGCAACGACCTCCTAAACCATGTACAATAAAATCATGGGTTCTTTAGGAGGCCTTGTACATGGTTTCAAAACCATTTGCAAGGCCCTCCTAAACCATGTACAATAAAACCATGGGTTGTTTAGGAGGCCTTGCACATGGTTTTAAAACCATGTGCATGACCAATATTTTTTTGCAGATAATTCAATTTTTTATTATTTTGTTAAGTAGGAACAATACAACATCTCCCCCATATTAGGTTGTTTTTGTGGCCGACATTTATTTTGAAGGAACATTAATTTTTTTTATGGCCGACATTTATATAACATTATGTAACATTACATAATGTTACATAACGTTACAAGATCCCCCCCATACTGGGCTGTAGAGCGTCTCTTGACGCAACTAGCATAGATCCAAATCCTAGGCTATATCGATCACTGAGAGAAATCAAATCTTTGGAGGTGCAAACCTCTTCTTAAGTATCGCAGTCAACTATTAACTTTGGTGTGATTCAGACCAAAAGAAACATCTTTTTATTTAAAGTCTACATATAATATTTTTATTATTAATATTTAATACTATTTATGGCCGACATATAATATTTTATATTATTTTTTATTTTGTTAGATAAGAACATTACAACATCTCCCCCATACATGGTTTTAAAACCATGTGCGAGGCCCTCCTAAAACCATGGGTTATTTAGGAGGCATTGCACTTGGTCTTAAAACCATTTGCAACGACCTCCTAAACCATGTACAATAAAACCATGGGTTGTTTAGGAGGCCTTGCACATGGTTTCAAAACCATTTGCAAGGCCCTCCTAAACCATGTACAATAAAACCATAGGTTGCTTAGGAGGCCTTGCACATGGTTTCAAAACCATGTGCACAGCCAACATTTTTTTTGGGACAATTCAATTTTTTTATTTTTTATTATTTTGTTAAGTAGGAATATTACAACATCTCCCCCATATTGTGTTGTTTTTATGACCGACATTGTTTTTTGGCCTATAATTAATTTTTTATTTTTTATTGTTTTGTTAGGTAGGAACATTACAACATCTCTGCCATATTAGATTGTTTTTGTGGCGGGCATTTATTTTGAAGGGTAATTAATTTTTTATTTTTATTTTTTATGGCTGACATATATGTAGCGTTACATAACGTTACAAGATCTCCCCCATACTAGGTTGTAGAGAACCTCTCGGCGCAATAAAATATACATTTACAACACATATCAAGTAGAGTGGATTGAACTGACATAGCATTGATGTCAGCATTAAATTTATATTTATAAAATAAATAAATAAATAATATAATATAAAATAATGATTTCATGACAGAATTTGTCTTCCTAAAAATAACTCCAAAAAATATAAAAATACAAAAACTTAAACCACTTAAACTAATATGCCCAAAATGCAATTACAAATTATAAAAACAAATCTTAATAAATAAAACAATAATCATAACCATAGTATTTCCTAGTTACACATAAAACAATAATCCAATTTTCTTAAACTTCAACTTAAATGTTTAAAATATATTATATAATCAATATTTTTATTTTATTAATATTATTTACAATTATATAAAAAAATCTACTTACCAAACACATATTTTAAATACAATATAATATAAAAATCTAAATCTAAATATATTTTTAATAAATATTAAACTAATACTTCCTTTCATTATAAATTCGCAAAATAATACTAAATAATATAGTATGATTAATTTTTTTAAATTTGACTTCATTTAAATTTATTTTATTGTTAGAAAACTTGTGATCCAGGAGATATTCAAAGCCATACTTAAATGAATCTCATTTAATAAAGGTTTTTTTTAATTAAAACTTTAAAAAATATATAAAAAACCATTATAAAAAAACAATTAGAAAAAACAAATGCTCGTTCCAAATGTTTTTAACATTGTTAAACTCTCTATTGCATGCCGTTTTCAATAAACCAGCATAGATCCAAATCCTAGGCTCTATCAAGCATCAAGAGGGATCAAATCTCTCGAGGTGCAAACATCTGATTAAGTATTGCACTCAATGAGCTATTGATATTCAAACCAAAAGACACATCTTTTTTATTTATGGTCGACATATAATATTTTTATTATTAATATTTAATATTATTTATGGTTCGTATATAATAATTTTATTGTTAATACTTAATAATATTTATGGACGACGTATAATATTTTTTATTATTTTGTTAGGAAGGAACATTTTTTTTTTGTAAGCTGCATAATTCTATTAAAATACACAGGCAAAATTTACAAGAGTGATTCTGGCCAAAACTGAGGGCCATCTACAGGGACTAAGAGACTGAGACAGAGACATCATTACAAGCATTGAGTTCAAATTTAAAGCATACATAGACATAGACATAATTCTGGACATAGTTCCGAGACACAGACATAGATAAAAGACATAGGTACAGAGTTCAAAATTGAAGAAACCCATGGTTAGGCTTGATAGAAACCAGTGGAACAAAAAACCTGTGGAATTAGAGGAACAAAAACTAGGGATGAGGGGTCCATTTTGCTACTGAGGAACACGAACTTTAGGCATGAGGAAATTTTTCTATGATGGGGCAAGCCCATCATTCTTCCTGCGAATTAGTGGGTGAGTTGGTGGCAACTTCCTAAACCGGTGGAGCTGGATGCTATTGCCGGTCAGGAATATGGCTGGAAATTTCCTTTAGACGCTTGAAGAGAGGCTCAATAGTTGAAGGGATGGGGAAGCACGGTGTAGTAGGAGTCGTTGTTGTGCAGCCAGTTGCGCTTCCATTGCCACCTCCTCCACGACTGGCGATAACGAAGCCCCCGTTTGCACTTCCACTGCCATCACCACCCCAATCACGACCATCCCCACCATGCCCTAAAATTCCTATAGTGCCCTTCTAGGAAAACGAGTTATCCATGGTGGTGAGCTGAGATTCTATCTCAGCGATTCTGGATTTCATAGCAATGACGGATTCGCGGGCATCAGACCAGTTGGTGAGCATATATTCCACCAAATTGTCATCCCCTCCCAATAAACAATGAAGCTTCCAAAGCTGTCGTCCCCTTAAAAAAAATCCTCTAACTTAATAAATTATGGATTTAAACAAAAATAAAAGTAATGAGATAACGTTTTACTAAGTTATCTTAAAAAAAAGTGATCACATAACTTATAATAAATTATGCATTTACTATATGATATTATAAAAATAACATATCGACTGCAATTTTTTCTCTAAAGATTTCTATGTTATTTTGTATTTCTATGTTATTTTGTAGTAACAACAATTTTTGTGTTGGTGCATTGTCTTCCCAAAGTCTTATTTGTTCAATAAAACTCTAAGAAAAATAGATCATTGTCTAACAACATCTCCCTTGGAATTGATTGTGGACCTTTAAATATACTAATTTATTTATTATCTTTGCTAAGAGAATTATGTAATCTATGACATTGTTATGTGTATGACATGTGTGTCTTCCAACTATTTCCATCCACTCAAGGCCATTACGTATAATGAGACTATGCACATTGCAAAAAAGAGAATATAATTACTAAAATGTATAATTTTATTGTTGTAATATGTTGATGAAGTTGTTGGGTTAGGTATTGGGAGAGAAGATTATTTAAATTTTCGGGCCAAGGATCAGATCCAACTTGATTTTTTGCATCATTTCCAAATTGCCAAGCAAGTCCATCCCAAACTATTTGGAAGGACTTAATTACAACCTTCCAAATAATTGATGAAATTAACCTCTTTTTATTCGGGTTCCTTATCCATTACTTTATGGAATCTGGGAAGATGTATTTATGAGTCACCACATCAGACCATAATCTCTCCTTTGTCAATGGTCTCCAACCAAATTTTTCTGCTAGAGATATAGAGAATAAGAAAAAGTTTTTAAGAATCCAACCACCTAGCATCTTTGGAGATGATAATTTTTCCCATCTAGCTCATGGGAGGAAAAACTACTCCTGCGACCCCACAAGAATATGAAGCATATTTGTTGTATTTTTCGAGAATACCTTTTGGAATCCAAGATAGAGACATCCAATAAACTAGAATGACCTTTAGGACTGATTTTATTAGCACTAATATTCCTGCACTAGACAAATATTTGAAACTCGATACTTGATCCTTTTCTCAAGATTTGCAATGAGTCGAGACCAGTCTTCTATATTGTAGTTATTTGGATTTAAAAGGAAACCCAAGTATTTCATCTCAAAGTTGAGTTCTTTCAAATACAAGGGAAACATAGCACTGCAACATTGTTATGTGTATGACATGTGTGTCTTCCAACTATTTCCATCCACTCAAGGCCATTACGTATAATGAGACCGTCCACATTGCAAAAAGGAGAATCTAATTACTAAAGTGTATAATTTTATTATTGTAATATGTTGATGAAGCTATTGGGTTAGGTATTTGGGTAGAATATTATTTAAATTTTCGGGCTAGGGATCATATCCAACTTGATTTTTTGCATCATTTCCAATTTCCCAAGCAAGTCCATCGCCAACCACTTGGAAGGACTTAATTACAACCTTCCAAATAATTGATGAAATTAACCTCTTTTTAATCAGGTTCCTTATCCATTCCTTTATGGAATCCAGGAAGATGTATTTATGAGTCACCACATCAAACCATAATCTCTCCTTTGTCAATAGTCTCCAACCAAAATTTTCCTCTAGAGCTATAGAGAACAAGAAAATGTTTTTAAGAATCCAACCACCTAGCATCTTTGGAGATAATAATTTTTCCCATCTAACTCATGGGAGGAAAAACTACTCTTGTGACCCCACAAGAATCTGAAGCATATTTGTTGTATTTTTCATGAATACCTTTTGGAATCCAAGATAGAGCCATCCAATAAACTAGAATGACCTTTAGAACTGATTTTATTAGCACTAATATTCCCGCACTAGACACATATTTGAAACTCCATACTTGATCCTTTTCTCAAGATTTGCGATGAGTCGGGACCATTCTTCTATATGGTAGTTATTTGGATTTAAAAGGAAACCCAAGTATTTCATCCCAGAGTTGAGTTATTTCAAATCAAAGGGAAACATAGCATTACAGCATTGTTATGTGTATGACATGTGTGTCTTCCAACTATTTACATCTACTCAAGGCCATTACGTATAATGACTCTGCACATTGCAAAAAGGAGAATCTAATTACTAAAGTGTATAATTTTATTGTTGTAATATGTTGATGAAGTTGTTGGGTTAGGTATTGGGGTAGAAGATTATTGAAATTTCTGGGCCAGGGATCAGATCCACCTTGACTTTTTGCATCATTTCCAATTTGCCAAGCAAGTCCATCTCGAACCACTTGGAAGGAATTAATTACAGCCTTCCAAATAATTGATGAAATCAACCTCTTTTTAATCAGGTTCCTTATCCATTCTTTTATGGAATATGGGAAGATGTATTTATGAGTCACCACATCAGACCATAAGCTCTCCTTTGTCAATAGTCTCCAACCAAAATTTTCTACTAGAGCTATAGAGAATAAGATTTTTTTTTTAAGAATCCAACCACCTAGCATCTTTGGAGATGATAATTTTTCCCATCTAACTCATGGGAGTAAAAACTACTCCTGTGACCCAATAAGAATCTGAAGCATATTTGTTGTCTTTTTCGAGAATACCTTTTGAAATCCAAGATAGAGACATCCAATAAACTATAATGACCTTTAGGACTTATTTTATTAGCACTAATATTCCTGCACTAGACAGATATTTGAAATTCCATACTTGATCCTTTTCTCAAGATTTGTGATGAGTCGGGACTAGTCGTCTATATTGTAGTTATTTGGATTTAAAAGGAAACCCAAGTATTTCATCCTAGAGTTGAGTTCTTTCAAATTAAAGGGAAACATAGCACAATAATGAATTTCTTCCACTTCTCTATTTAGAGAAGAGAGTAATTATTTCCTTTCATTTACTTGCAGACTAGTATCATGACCAAATAGTCCCAAAATATCAAAGAGCTTATCATCTTCTTTAGGAGAGTCGTTGTAAAAAAATAATGTCATCTAGAAAAATAAGATAAGTGTTCTGTATCGTGGGACAATTTGATATGCCCTATAAGTCTCCCACTCTTTTGGATTCCCCCACAGCATGACTAAGCCCTTAAGAAGCTAGAAGGAAAAGAAGGGAGGACATCAAGAACCTTTATTGTAGTCTTCTTTTGGCTTGGAGGAAAGGGGAGTAATAACCACAAAAGAAACCAAAAACAAATAGCTCATGGCCCAGTTAATGAATGTCACTTCTAAATGCATTAAAAGTAGCATGCGATAGATCTAACTCACTCTGTTGAAATCCTTTGACATGTTTATTTTTAAGACTGCTCCCTTTAAATTCCTATTTTTGATGTTGTGAATACCTTCTTGATAAAATCCAATAGGCTCGGTGAATCTTCCTCCCTTCTAGAAAATGAAATTATTCACAAGAGACTGAGTTGGAGAGGATTTTCTTGATTCTTCTAGCTACTAGATTTGCCACAATCTTATAGATGCAGTTGCATAGTGAAATCGTCCTGAAATCCTAAAGAGAAATGGGGTTGTCAAATGTAGGAATGAGCACAATGAAGGTATTGTAAAAAGGAGAAAACATGTGACCCTCTAATCGAGACTCCTCCACCACCTTCAAAATGTCAAATCCTAATAGATCACCAGAAAAATTCAACAGGCCATCTGTAACATCCCTTAACTACCCCTCCTTGAAATACAAACGTAAGTATGCGGCACTGTAAGTATCGATTCTAACTTACTAAAAGATTTGAATTCAATTAATAGAGTTAGAAGGATGAAAGCTGAATGTGACAAAAAACGATTTGGGACGAATCCACTAGGGTTAAGGGAAGTGATGACTTGAGAATATTAATGATTGCACATCATTCTTAAGGAAGGAAATTGAAATACTCTTAGCTTACGGGTATTAAAGCAAACTCCCAGCTCAAACGGAAATTGAAATTTAAATAATTTATAACACGAGCACACCCTAATGAATAAATTATTACTAGTATTAATTAATATCGATGGCCATATTGACTTGGGATAGAGATTTTCATAGCAGTGTTATCTCTATGAAGAAAAGTCTCCTTTTAAGGTAAGATTCATTGCTAAATTAAAATTATCATTATAAGAAATATGGTGAAGTATGGTGAAGTCACTTTGGGTATAAAGGTGATTGGAAAACATAATTTTATGATAGGATTTCTTAAGAGGAAGGTATTATATATGTGTGTGTGTGTGTGTGTGTGTGTGTGTGTGTGTGTGTGTGTGTGTGTGTGTGTGTGTGTGTGTGTGAATGTGGTTACAACTGTATGACTATGAGGGAAATTTCACCCTTACGAAGGAAATGGTCACAAGCATAAACCACAAAGAGCAGGAGTGGTATATTCGGGAGAGAACCAACTATAGATATTTTTGGATGTTCGACAGATTGTGATGGGTGATCCACCTTGATATTTTGTATTATTTAAATGATTTGAGACTGTGGGGGAAGGGGCACAATCCATTTGGTGAATTTTTGGGCAAGAACCAATGCTTCATCTCTGGATCGGGGACTGATCCGTGACTGGTCAGATTAAACACTATATACAGGTCAGATTAAACACTATATACATTTCCATTTTCTGCATTGGGGATCAGGACTGTTATACCTTTTAACAAATTTCCTGTGTGCAGAGGATCCTTACATATCCGGGACTAATATGGTAGTAATATGAATTTTAAACCTTGCCTGCATTTTATATTTGGTAAAGTATTGCAAACCCTCGATTGCATGCATTGCATGTGTTTGATCGGTGGATTGATTTTTGACTGTATGTGTTTTAGATCTTAGTTACATATCCATGAATATGTATGTGCTTCCATCCTCTATTTATGTTTTGGGATCTGTCCTATGTGTTTTGATTATAAATATCATATATGTATTGTGAGTTCTATGCATTCCTGTTTGTATTGTGATGAATACTTATAGATCCACATTGTGCATGGTATGTATACATGCCCATGTTGTGATGAATCCTTACATAACCACATGATCTAGAACATGATCTGTTTCTTATTTGTGGGTCCTTTCCTTTTTACATGGGTCAATGTCAAGTGGGAATTCGATTCCTTATTTGATGAATTAGATGGGACTAGGAACATGTAATGCCTATGTGGAATACATTAGATGAGAATGGGTTGGGGCGATCTCTGTAGATTGACCTCTGGTTTGTGTCTAATTTTTTAATGTGGTTCCAAAAAAAGGGGAACTTTCTTTGAAGAATACTAACCCTATCCCTTAATGTGTTTCACCCTATTTTTTTTTGTTGATTGTGTTTGAAGAAAAAGAGTAACAACCCCTCGAAGATAACTAGACTCATTATTTTAGATGTATCATATTCAAGTTGCATAAATTCTTTTACCTATTGAGTACTAATATCTCTATCATTTTAGATAGCGATACTTTAAATGCTTGATCAATAAGGTTTTAATTATCAATATTACTCCTAGTTGTTGAAATACTGAGAGGGGGGTGAATCAGTATTTGTGCAATAATAAAAATTTAATAAAAAAAAATGGTTGCTGATCACCAATCACAGCACATCATCAATGTGTATAAAGATAACAAGATGCACAATACACAATAGTTTTAACGTGGAAACCCAAGTTCTGGGGGTAAAACCACGGAAGCCCTTTTAAAAATAGTTTTCCAGAAATAACTGGAAGGAAGGAACAACTCCCTTAGTATATAAAATTCAATTTTCCAGCTTCAACTGGAAGGAGGCTATGACCCCCTGATTTACAGGCTGCGACCTAAAGGAAGCTACCACTCCCTAGATTTCTGGTTTCAACCGGAAGGAGGCTACGACCTCCTTTCCTTGCCCCGTCCTGCCACCCTGATAAGAAAAAGATTGCCGAACCTGTTTACCTGTCAAATACCAAACCCTGTACTCTCTGCTGATATCATCTGCACTCTGATCACTGCCAAATCTTCCCTGTATATAAATCACTCCCACACACTACTCGTCAAACCCAATCACTGAAGCATCTCAGCTCTTTTAGCACTGAACAACATCATCATCAAATGACTTATAATTTCATCTGATATCACTGATCATACTGCGTGTACCTGTACACTTGTACACACTCACACTACTATACTATACACATAATGCACTTTTCACTGACCTCATTGCACCAGATTGTTCACATATCCTTGTATATACCGAAGATAAATGTACATATATACATATCCCAATGGTACACTATCATTCACATCCTTATTCACTTCAACACATGCACACAAGTACACTCATCATGGAACATATATATATGTACCCATACACTTTGTATACTGTATTACTGTATTTACTGTTCAAACATACCATTGTACTTCATGCATCATAGATCATAGAGTATAAGAAAACTCACCTTTTTACTGGTGCTTGACTTTAGGACTGTGGAAGATGACCCAAAAAATTGTTCAATCTTCAATATATTCTATGCTGCTACCAGAAACCAAAGAGATAGTTGCTTCCAATTCTCTGATACAAACTGTGCCTGCTGTTGTGGTGTTTTCCACTCAACACTTCAATCAATCACTGTGAAGAGGCTTGGATTGTAAAAATTTGGGTCAGCTGAGACCTTAAAACCTTGGACAGGGCTGACACATTCTACGATGGTTGCTCGATGCCTCTGTACTGCTTGAAAATCTACAGTGTTTGCCTTCATTTGCATATTCGGTGCCACGTATCAGATGTTATTATCACGATGCACACATTCATAAAGTATTGTATTCCCAGTATTCATAATATCACTTGAATCTGCATCACCCTATCCCAAAATGCAAAGAAGTCGAAGAACCCTTATTTGCACACAAAAAAAAATGATTTCACCAATATCATATTCAGGAGAGTATCCACTAATGACCATATTCTTCAGACCATGAACTAGATTCCTTGTATACTCAGTCGCATTCCGATCATGAGGGCATTCATGACTCCGAAATCTAAGGCTTCGATTCAATTCAAATAGTAGTGGTGCCAAGAATGATTCTTTGCCGGCTCTCGAACAACAATAATTCAAACAACGGCGGCAACTTGATTCCTTCAAATCATCACCCGTGAATCCTTCACGACTCCATCCTTGGCTTAATCAATGGGATTTCACATGGAAAATGATCCACCTGCTTTCTTCCTTCTCTCCAAATGCTGTAAATATCCTCTCTGTTGATTTATCTGCGACTTTTGAAGCTTGAATCCTCAGAATCTATGATGTCGACCCTTTTAGAATGAGTTCGTGGAAGAGGAATGGTTTCATGCGCAGTCCATGTCACGGGAAAAAGTAAATAGTCCCGTCAAGCATTCCAACTTGAATCTCGTCTCAGTTTCTTAATCAACAGTATGGGATCAGCTTGGTATACCCGACTTAGAAATGCGTGGAGTGTTCCACATGATGCGTATTCATCCTCAATCAACTACCTCGAAATTTAGAGTGCTGTAAAAACGCCGAAACCCAGCAGATAAAGTAGACCTCAAGGCTTGGATTAAATTCGGACAGCTTCGGATACAACCCAACTCAAATGCAATCAATGAAGAAACGAGATGCGAAAAAAAAAGAACGCCCTGAATCCCAATAAGAATGAGCAAACTTGACATTACTTTTGTGCAGAAGCTTACAGATCAATGGACGGGAATGTTCATCTATTTATACACATTTTCACGATTTATTTTCTGGGCCGACCTTCAATAATTCATTATCATTGTTATTATTTTTATTAAGATTTGTTAATAGTTTGGGAACCGACTTGTTTTCAAGAGAAAGAATTCTTTAAAAGTATTTTATTTATTATTTTAATTATATTCATACATTTTTTTTAAGGTTTTTAAACATAAATATTTTTAATGTTTAATTTTAATAAAAATTATTAATGTTTTAAGAATTATTTTAACTTTTAAAATTACTTTGAGGTTCAAGGGTTTTAACAAGTTTAATTTAATTTTTAATATTATTTTGATTAGGTTTTAAAACTTGTTGCTTATTTCATGTTAGGGCAACTTTGCACTAGTTAAGGAAATACTAAGTGTTAATAGGGTTATAGGGCATGATTTTGGTGCTAAAAGACCAATGACACAACTGGGGAATCATCAAGCCAACTTGGGAGTACTTAACCATTCTACAGGGTGTTCAGGGCTTTTGCCATTGTCCAAGGGCTCCAAAAGCTTCAAACTTGGGCTTGGACAAAGTCAAAAGGTCTCCTTTGACACTGACACTTACTCAACCCTCAGAGGCTCCTCTAGGGGCACCAAGACACACTAACACACATTTGTTGGCATCAATGACAATTTAGTAAAAAATCTCCCCCTTTGTCATTGATGACAACTCCAAAAATCCCCCTTCAAATGAGCCTCCTTTGTCCACAAAACTCCCCCTTAGATCATGCTTCTTTTACCTTTCTTGTTCAACTTTTTCTCCCCCTTTGGCATCAATGGAAAAGGGTACTTATGCCATGCTCCCCCTGTCGTATTGTACTATTGTTGAAGATAGGGGAATTCAATTAGGAGATAATATGACTCCCAATTTTTCTCTGAGGTATTCAAAAGTCTCTCTTGGGAGAGGCTTAATGAAAACATCTGCAACTTGTTCTTTTGTCCCAATATATTCCAACTTGATATTCTTTTTAGTGACCTGTTCCTGAAGAAAGTGAAACTTGATTGGAATGTTCTTGGTTTCAGAATGCATAACTGGATTTTTGGAGATACTGATGGCACTCGTATTGTCACATAGAATAGGAATTGGTTCATTGCATGTCACGTGTATGTCTTACAGGGTTTGATTCATCCAAAGAATTTGAGTACAACAAGCTGCTGCTGCTATATATTCTGCTTCTGCAGTTGATAAGGACACTGAAGACTGCTTCTTGCTTGACCAAGATACCAGAAAACCACCTAAAAAGAACGTTGTTCCACTAGTGCTTTTTCTATCGTCAACACATCCTGTCCAATCTGTGTCTGAATATGCTATCAATGTCATATCATTCCCTTTTGGATACCAAAGTCCAAAATCTAAAGTTCCTTTGAGATACCTGAAGATCCTTTTAACTGCTATAATGTGAGTTTCCTTTGAGGCAGCTTGAAATCTTGCAACTTGTCCAACGGCTTGCATCACATCTGGTCTGGAGGCAGTTACATATAGTAGACTACCAATCATTGACCTATAGAGCCTTTGATCAACTTCCTTAGATTCATCATCTTTTCTTAGCTTACAATTGGTGATCATAGGGGTAGTCACAGGTTTACAGTCTCCCATCTGGAATTTCTTCAACATCTCCTTAATGTATTTTGTCTGGGTAATAAAGATGCCTTTTGTTCTTTGAGATATCTGGAGTCCCAAGAAGAAGGTCAATTCACCGAGTAACGACATTTCAAACTCTTTTTGAATGTCCTTAGCAAATTGTTGACTCAGTGAATCATTATCACTTCCAAATATGATATCATCAACATAAACTTCAATGATGAGTATGTTGTCATTGTCTTGTTTGATGTACAAATTGCTATCTGCACTTCCCCTCTTAAAGTTTTGTTGTAGTAAGTACCTGTCCAATCTGGAGTACCAAGCTCTTAGAGCTTGCTTTAGTCCATATAAATCCCTTTTGAGCTTGCATACATAGTCCTTGTTTTCTGAAAGTTGAAATCCTTCCGGTTGTTCGATATAGACTTCTTCTTCCAATTCCCCATTTAGAAAGGCTAATTTTACATCCATCTGATACACTTTGATGTCTTTGGAGCAAGCGTAGGCCAATATCATTCTGATAGCTTCCATTCTGGCAACTGGTGCATATGTTTCTTCAAAGTCTATTCCTTCAATCTGAGCATAACCCTTACAAACCAATCGAGCCTTGTTTCTGATTACCTGTCCATCTTCATTCATTTTGTTTCTGAAAACCCATTTTGTGCCAATAACTTTTTTGTTATGTGGTCTCGGAACAAGTTCCCAAGTTTCATTCTTCTTGATTTGATCTATTTATTCTTCCATAGCTTTAACCCATTGTTCATCTTTATTGGCCTCTGCAAAAGTTCCAGGTTCAGTTGTATACAAAAGAGAGAAATGTACCTGCTCATTTCTTTCGGATTTTCTTCTTCTGGTTCCTATTCCGACATCCTTATCACCAATTATCTGATTTGATGGATGATTCTTCTGGTACCAATTCTTAGGTGATGGATGATATTTTTGTTCTTCTTGTTTGACAGTTGGTTGATTCAGTTCTTCATCTTCCATGAGTTGCTCTTCATCCTCATCGGGTTGTTCTTCCATTTTAATTTTCTTCATACCTCTTTTCTTGGAACCTTTCTCTTCTTCATCGTCTGATTCTTCTGAGTCTTCTCTGGATGATGTTAGTATTCCTTCAACTATATTCACGTTAATTCTTTCAATCACTTTGTCTAATCTCAGATTGTAGCATTTGTAAGCTTTCCTCTTGGATGAATATCCAACAAATATGCCCTCATCTACTCGAGAGTCAAATTTTCCAATCTTCTTATCATCTCTTTTGATGTAACACTTGCTTCCAAAGATTCTGAAGTGTTGTACACTTGCTGCTCTTCCGGTCCATAGCTCATAGGGAGTTTTATCATTTTTGTTTCTGAGTAATCTTCTGTTTAAGATGTGTACTGCTGTATGAACTGCTTGTCCCCAAAATTTGTCATTTAACTTGGATTCATTCAACATGGTTCGAGCCATCTCCATTACTGATCTATTCTTTCTTTCAACAACTCCATTTTGCTGAGGTGTTCTGGCTACTGAAAATTGTCTCTTTATTCTATGCTCTTCATAGTACTTGTTGAATTCATCAGAAGTGAATTCTCCACCGTTTTCAGATCTAGGACACTTGATTCGTGACCCTGTTTCATTCTCGACCAGTTCCTTGAACGTTTTGAAACATCCAAATGCTTCTGATTTCCTGTTGAGAGGACATACCCATGTCATCTTGGTATAGTTGTCAATAAGTAGCATGAAGTATTTTTCACCATTCAATCCTTTGATTTTGGTTGGTCCACACAGGTCAGTGTGAACAAGCTCCAAAGGCTTTGTAGAAGAATGCTCTTTTGTATTAAAATGCACTCTTGTTTATTTTCCATGTTGACACTGTTCACATACAGAGTTAGTGGGTTTTGTGACTTCTGGCATATTTCGAACTGCTTGGTTTTTGTAGATTTTGACCAAATTGTCAAAATGTATATGCCCCATTCTTATGTGCCAAAGCCAGCTTTCATCTTCTTTTCCCAAGTGACATTTTTCAGACTCAATCTCATCTAACACATATATGTTGTTTGGAGTCCTAGTGGCTGTGGCTACTAACTTCCTTGATCCTTGCTTTCTTATTTTACATCCTTTTGAGTTGAAGATGAGTTCATGACCCTGATCACACATTTGACTGATGCTTAGCAAATTATGTTTCATGTTATCTACAAGCAAGACATTTTCAGCCAAGGAGTTTTTACTTCCGAGGTTTATTGTGCCCTTTCCCAATACTTTTGCTGAATTGTTATTTCCAAATGATATAGATCCTTTATCCTTTTCAATATTGACCAAAGCATCTTTGTCACCTGTCATATGCTTGGAGCAACCGCTATCAAGATACCATTTTCCAGAGTCGTGATTCTGATCTTGAAGAGCAATACCACATTCATAGTTGTTGTTATTGTGTTTAATCCACACCTTGTTGGGAAAGTCCTCATTTCTTACTATTGGTATCCTCGTTCTGCAATTTCTGGCTATATGACCAAAGTTGTTACACTTGTAACATTCTATTTCTGATCTCAAGGGATCAAATCGGTTGTTGTATTGTGGTCGTCTGAGGCTTGCAAGGTTATTCCTTGTCTCAAAGTTTCTTCTTTGAAAACAGTTTACAGCTTTGTGTCCAAATCTTCCACATGTAAAGCAATGCCCATAAAAGAAGTATCCATACCTGGGAATATATGGAGGAGGTGCTTTTTTGTGATCTGATATTTCTGCTGGCCCTTCTTTTGATACAGGTTGTTTTGGCTGACGTTCGATATCTTCTTCATTCTTGTAGTCGTTGACAAATTCTGCATACCTTCTTGGCTTCTTTTCATTATCTATCATCATTGAGCTTGAGGCTTCATTTGTATTCTGTTTGTATCCTATACCGGTCTTGTCAAAGAATGACTTTTGATTGCTGATGATTTGTTCTAGAACCTTGGAACTGTTGTCATAACCCTTTGCGATATCTTTCATCTGCAGCTTGTTCTTCAGAGATACTATCTCAGCCTCACGATTCTTCTTTTCTCTTATATTTGTCATTAGTTGTTTAGTAAGAGAGTCTTCAACTCGTTTGGCTTCTTCTAGTATGGTCTTCAAGTCAACAATGGTTTGTTCAAACCGTTGTTCCTCTTCCTTAAGAAATCTATTCATTAGAGGAAATTTCAACTCAAAATGGGCCTCCTAAAATGAACTAATAAAATAATAGTTAAAATAATAAAATAATATTTATTAATTTTGGAGGAAGAAAAGAAAAAAACTACTTTTTTGTTTGTATTTTTTACATATCTCCCCGTGTTTTTACTCAAATTTCGATCGGGAGAGCTTGTTGGATGTGGAATTAAATTCTGCATCCAACGAGTACCCACTTGGCATACTTTTGATGGACCCCTCTACCCCAAAAACAAGAAATACCTAAAAAATCGAAATGATGATGTCATCATTCCATTTTTTCAGGTATTTCTTGTTTTTTGGGTAGCGGGATCCGTCAAAAGTATGCCGAGTGGGTACGCGTTGGATGCAGAATTTAATTCCGCATCCAACGAGCTCTCCCGATCGAAATTTGAGTAAAAACACAGGAAGATATGTCAAAAATACAAACAAAATAAGTAGTTTTTTTTATGATACCTATCCCCAAATTTATATTAAAAAAGTGTTTAAGACCTATACAGTATTTCAAATTTAAGGAAATTTCATTGGCTAACACATGATGACATGGAATTTGAATAAAAGTTAAAAGGCCCATTTTGAGTTGAAATTTCCTCTAATGTTCCTTCCTGACTTTCTTCAGCTCTTTCAAGGCGCTTACAAATTCTGCCTCGAGATCTACTTCTCCTTCATCTTCGGATTCTTCCTTACTATTATGATCCTTATCCGAGCTTATTTCCATAAAAAGTACCTTGTCTGGTTCATCATCATCATCAGAATCATTGTCACTATCGGAGTCACCACTGGATGAGCTATTGTCTTTTTTTGTGTAGAGGCTTTTCTTCTTTGCAAACTTTCTTCTGTTCTTATTCTTGTAGGGTTTTAAATTGTCATCCTCTTTTCCATCTGAGTTCTTTGCATATGGACATTTAGAAGCAAAATGACCTATATTTCCACATGAAAAACATTTAAGAGGTAACTTACCTTTGTATTTTCTAGTGCCTCTCTTTAATTTCCGAACAAAGTTGGCTATTTCTTCATCATCAGATTCATCACTTGTCGGTTTGTCTTTCATTGACTTGTTCTTCCCAGCTTGTTTGGAGGAGACCTTGAATGCTACTTCCTTTCTTGACATATCTTCATCTTCAATTCTCATTTCATAATCTACTAAAGTTCCATGCAGTTGATCCACTGTCATAGTATCTAGATCTGTTCTTTCTTCTAAAGCATAGATCTTGGGGTTGAACCTTTTGGGAAGAGTTCTTAGAATTTTCCGAAAAACTATAGTCTCCTCAACCTTTTCTCCCAAACCTCTGATGGTATTCATGAGCTGATCAACTCAAAGAATATAAGCTGCTATGTCTTCGTCTTCATTCATTCTTAGCTGTTCGAATTGTGCCCTATAAGTCTGAAGTTTGGCTTCTTTGACTTTGCTGTCTCCTTCATATGTGGTTTGGAGTTTGTCTCAAATTTATTTTGCAGAGGGACAATTCATCACTTTGTTGAATACAGATTCATTTATAGCACTTAGAAGATGATTTCTGGCCCTTGAGTTGTTGTTGTATTGAGCCATCTCACCTGCATCAGTTGGCACGGTCTTTGGTACTTTGTACCCATTCTTGATACTCTGCCATATTTTGATTCCTTGAGCTTCTATAAAGGCTCTCATTCTTATACTCCAGAATGCATAGTTTCTCCCATCAAACAAGGGTGTTCGAGATTTTCTTTGTTTAGCAAATTTCCCCATGATTACCTTCCAGCAGTTAGTCTGTTCTGAAGGAACCTGCTCTGATACCAATTGTTGAAAGACTGAGAGGGGGGTGAATCAGTATTTGTGCAATAATAAAACTTTAATAAATAAAAAACGGTTGCTGATCACCAATCACAACACATAAGCAATGTGTATAAAGATAACAAGATGCACAGTACACAATAGTTTTAACGTGGAAACCCAAGTTCTGGGGGTAAAACCATGGAAGCCCTTTTAAAAATAGATTTCCAGAAATAACTGGAAGGAAGGAACAACTCCCTTAGTATATAGACTTCAATTTTCCAGCTTCAACTGGAAGGAGGCTAAGACCCCCTAATTTACAAGCTGCGACCTGAAGGAAGCTACCACTCCCTAGATTTCCGGTTTTAACCAGGAGGAGGCTACGACCTCCTTTCCTTGCCCCATCCTGCCACCTTGATAAGAAGAAGATTGCCGAACATGTGGACCTGTCAAATACCAAACCTTGTACTCTCTGCTGATATCATCTGCACTCTGATCACTGCCAAATATTCCCTGTATATAAATCACTCCCACACACTGCTCGTCAAACCCAATCACTGAAGCATCTCAGCTCTTTTAGCACTAAACAACATCATCATCAAATGACTTACAATTTCATCTGATATAACTGATCATACTGCGTGTACCTGTACACTTGTACACACTCACACTACTGTACTATACACATACTGCACTTTTCACTGACCTCATTGCACCATATTGTTCACATATCCTTGTATATACAACAGACAAATGTACATATATACATATCCCAATGGTACACTATCATTCACATCCTTATTCACTTCAACACATGCACACAAGTACACTCATCACGGAACATATATATATATGTACCCATACACTTTGTATACTGTATTACTGTATTTACTGTTCAAACATACCATTGTACTTCATGCATCATAGATCATAGAGTATAAGAAAACTCACCTTTTTACTGGTGCTTGACTTTAGGACTGTGGAAGATGACCCAAAAACTTGTTCAGTCTTTGATATATTCTGTGTTGCTACCAGAAACCAAAGAGATAGGTGCTACGAATTCTCTGATACAACCCGTGCCTGTTGTTTTGGTGTTTTCCACTCAACACTTCAATCAATCACTGTGAAGAGGCTTGGATTGTAAAAATTTGGGTCAGCTGAGACCTTAAAACCTTGGACAGGGCTGACACATTCTACGATGGTTGCTCAATGCCTCTGTACTGCTTGAAAATCTGCAGTGATTTCCTTCATTTGCATATTCAGTGCCACGTATCAAATGTTATTATCATGATGCACACATTCATAATGTATTGTATTCCCAGCATTCATAATATCACTTGAATCTGCATCACCCTGTCCCAAAATGCAAAGAAGTCAAAGAACCCTTATTTGCACACAAAAAAATGATTTCACCAATATCAGATTCAGGAGAGTATCCACTAGTGACCATATTCTTTAGAACACGGACTAGATTCCTTGTATACTCAGTCGCATTCCCATCATGAGGGAATTCATGACTCTGAAATCTAAGGCTTCGATTCAATTCAAATAGTAGTGGTGCCAAGAATTATTCTTTGCTGGCTCTTGAACAGCAGTAATTCAAATAGCGGCGGCAACTTGATTCCTTCAAATCATCACCCGTGAATCCTTCATGACTCCATCCTTGGCTTAATCAACGAGATTTGAAATGGAAAACGATCCACCTACTTTCTGCCTTCTCTCCAAATGCTGTAAATATCCTCTCTGTTGATTTATCTACGACTTTTGAAGCTTGAATCCTCAGAATCTATGATGCCGACCCTTTCAGAAGGAGTTCATGGAAGAGGAATGATTTCATGCACAGTCCGTGTCATGGGAAAAAGTAAATAGTCCCGTCAAGCGTTCCAACCCAAATCTTGTCTCAGTTTCTTAATCAACAGCGTGGGCTCAGCTTGGTATACCCGACTCAGAAATGCGTGGAGTCTTCCACATGATGCGAATTCACCCTCAATCAACTACCCCGAAATTCAGAGTGCTGTAAAAACGCCGAAACCTAGTAGATAAAGTAGACCTAAAGGCTTGGATTAAATTTGGACAGCTTCAGATACAACCCAACTCGAATGCAATCAATGAAGAAATGAGATGCGAACAAAAAAAAAAAAAAAACGCCCTGAATCCCAATAAAAATGAGCAAACTTGACATTACTTTCATGCAGAAGCTTACAGATCAATGGACGGGAATGTTCATCTATTTATACACATTTTCACGATTTATTTTCTAGGTTGACCTTCAATAATTAATTATCATTATTATTATTTTTATTAAGATTTGTTAATAGTTTGGGAACTGGCTTTTTTTCAAGAGAAAGAATTCTTTAAAAGTATTTTATTTATTATTTTAATTATATTCATACATTTTTTTTAAAGGTTTTTAAACATAAATATTTTTAATGTTTAATTTTAATAAAAATTATTAATGTTTTAAGAATTATTTTAACTTTTAAAATTACTTTGAGGTTCAAGGGTTTTAAGAAGTTTAATTTAATTTTTAATATTATTTTGATTATGTTTTAAAACTTGTTGCTTATTTCATGTTAGGGAAACTTTGCACTAGTTAAGGAAATACTAAGTGTTTATAGGGTAATAGGGCATGATTGTGGTGCTAAGGAACCAATGACACAACTAGGGAATCATCAAACCAACTTGGGAGTACTTAACCATTCTACAGGGTGTTCAGGGCTTTTGCCATTGTCCAAGGGCTCCAAGGGCTTCAAACTTGGGCTTGGACAAAGTCAAAAGGTCTCCTTTGACACTAACACTTACTCAACCCTCAGAGGCTCCTCTAGGGGCACCAAGACACACTAATACACATCTGTTGGCATCAATGACAATTTAGTCAACACTAGTTTGATTTGGAAAGGAATGTTAACTAGAGATAAATATTTAAAGTTAAACCCTACTTTGGTAAATTGGGATTGGGATGTGATTTAATAACCAAGTCATTTTATGAATCTTGAAGGGATTCTTGTTATAACTTTCCTTATTGGTTTCATCACCTAGATCAAGGGTGACTCTAGGCAGAAAAACGTACGCCAATTAGAGTCAATGGTTGGGAGGAAAGTCGAAGTCAAGCTTTCAGTCGCTTTCATTTGATTAGAGAATTAACCCTTCATGGTTATGTTATGATTATGGAAATGTTGTATTATGTTCCAAGTTATATGTTCTTCATTCTATAGTTATGATGGTGAAGTTATTTAATGATTTATATTGCTCCTAATAACTGACGAATTAATATGATTATCGACAAATTGTGATTGCATAGAATGGATTCAATGGTAAGTTGATTAAGCTACTTATTAATTCCATGGTTCTAATATGGAAATGATTTAGACTATTTGATGTAAATATTGTAGAACTAATTATATAGTCTCTTTTTACATGACTACATATTTATGAATGCTCATATCATGTAATGTTGTTGAAAAATTATCACGGAAGACATAGAGATACTAACCCTTTTTAATTTATTATTGAAAAAGATTGAAGCTAACTCATTTTGTTGTTTTCTCAATAACCTTTTATAGGAACTTTATACCCCATCTCCAACAATTACTGCCAGGGAAATAGGGTATATTACAAGTGGTATCAGAGCCACAGGTTTGATATTGGACCCTTAATGGGCCAATATGATGAAAATGGATAAACTAAATGTTTTCATTTTGTAGGAAAAGAAATTGAAAGGGAAATGATGGATCCATAAGGGAGCTCATGATTGGGAAAACTAATACTATGTTTGTTCAACCATCTAACTGAGATAAGTTTTATTTTCTGATAATGTTTCTAAATATGTTTCTAAATAGGTTATCACAAAACCTATTGGACAAACTTGCAAGAAAATTCCTACTAGAATGTTATCCATTTCCAATTTGAAATTAAGATATTCAAGCCTATCATATTGGTTGAATAAAAGATATAAAATTTGGTGTATTTACGGGATATGTTAGAGGTAACTTTGAAGAAATTGAAGCAAGTCCTATAAACATAATAAACCAATTGGATTTTAGGTAACACTCTTTTAACTTTTGAAAGTGTTATACCCTTTTGATTTGTTTACTAACTAATAGGATACCTGGAGATGTAACCCAAGATTCTAAGGTATCATAGCTTCTTGAGAAGAGAATTATTATGATTATAGGGTTCCATTTTCATCTTATAGAATTAGATTTGCAAATTTTCGATCTAGTATTAGGCATTTACAATCTTGAGTTAGATCTAAACCTTTGAACGAGTTGTGGTCGCAGTACTGTCGTTCTTTCATTTGCTTCTTTTAATATTTATTTGTATGCAATGATGTCATGTCCCAAATTTTGTATTGGGTCACAATGGCCTAATCACATTTTCCATATTTATGAGTTTTGTCAAATTGATGCTAAGGGTCAAATAATTGCCAAGGAGGAAAATAACTAGTTTCGTAGGTTGGGGGTGGAAGCTTTGGGATTTGGAATAAGGTGGAAAATAAATGATGTTTGAACATTACACTGGCATAGATATTTAATATATTATCTAAATAAATAAATACAAGGTAAAACCAAAGTGGCAATTGATTATGATGACACATGTAGGATGTGGGACCCACACAAGCAATATTTTCTATGAAACATGGCATCCTCCTCTTGTCATTTCGAATCTATAAGAAGACCAAGGGTATTGGGATGAGTTGGAAGGTAAATATACTTGTCATGAATCAATTAATGTCTAATTGGAGTGGAATAGTAACTCCCATGAAAGAGGAAGAGGCATTTTGGAGCTAGTGAGACACTTGGACTAGATTCCCTAACTCTATGAAAACAATAATGAAGATGCCATGACACCTATGACACAAATAAGGTATGAAGAATGACATCTGACATATATTACATGTCAAGGGTAAAAATATCTCCAAGAGGGACCTCAAGGGTGTTATAATAATCAACCCATAGCTAGCTACCTTAGACATTAATTAATCCATTTTTGTCTTATTTGCCTAGTTTCCAACATTCCACTCTATGCAAGTTGTCTTCCACATGTCGTAGAAGTCAAAATTGCTAAAAATAAGTCATGGAGTGCTTGGGAAACCTCCTGGAAACCGTATTTAGTAGTTCTAATTTATTCCAGATCCTCCCTAGCGCATATCTGCTTTTTCTGCTAAGTTGCCTGCTTTATTGATATTTGAGGCAAAAGGGAAAGTAAGACTAGGTGTAGTTGACTTGTTTTTTGCCCTCATCATCCTCCATTATTTTCTCCTAATAAAAGCATGTATGATTTATCTTTCCATCACCTATTAGCTTTCCTATTTGACTTTTCCAATTCGTGAGCTCCTAGGTAGATTTGGAAACTGCTTTATGCACCTATGGGGGATTTGACTAGATTTAGTAAGCCTGCTTTTGACTATTTCGAATGGAATCCTTATGCATTCAAATATATCATGTGATTATATATTTCAGAAGCCTATGAATTCATAAGGTTGAATATTGTACACTTATTCAATACAGATTAGTGTTATGCTCCAATTTCAGTATCCTTTATGTGTAAATTTGCAGGTTGATTAGCAATTTTGTGAGTGCAATTGTTCTATCACTTGGGTTCAATTTACACATGGTATTAGAGCCTTTGTAGATTGATTTATCTCCTTCCATATTGCTATTGCAGGTTCGACATCTTGACTGGGAGCATTCTGCTGGTTGAAGGGCACAGTTAAGAGCTATGGATCAATCTCAAAAGATCATCTTGACTCCATTTAATTTCTTTGAATGGAAAGTAGAGATGGAGAAACTGTTGAGAGCGAAGGGTCTCTACAGGGTGACTATGGAAACTAAGGCAGATCCCAATGCAGCTATAGAGAAAATTAAATGGCACAACAGGAGGGATGAGGCCTATGGTCTCTTGTGTCTAAGCATATCCAAAGACCTCTTTTTCCATCTTGATGGATTGACATTACCTAATGAAGTATGGGAGAATATTGTAGATATTTTTGGTAAGATAGGTGAGATGAGAGGACATCAAATCGAGAATGAATTGATCTCCTAGAGTCCCAGCAGCTTAGAGTCCCCACAACTCTATTTTTCCAAGTTTAAAGCCCTTGTTTTGCAGCTAAAATAGTGTGGAATTGAAAAGAAGGAGGAGCAACTAGTTTTGGCCATACTCTCGAAGCTTGGCCCTAACTATTCTGTGTTTGTTTCAACCTTCCATGCCACCAAGTTGACAGCTCGATTCTGGAATATTCCTAAGCTTGTAGAGTTCATGGAATCCCTCACACAAGAACAAGATAAACTGGTGATGATGGGCACCATCAAACCTTCCAAAGATCAAGATTTTGTTGCTGGAGATTCGAGGGTGGATTCAAAAGGAAAGAAGAAATCTAAGAAGCCACTTGAGCAAAAGAGATACAAGAACAAGTCTCAAGAGGAGCCCAAAGGCTCCAAGAAGAACTTCCAGAATAAGAAGAACAAATGAGAAATGAGCAAGTGCACATACTGCAGTAAGGGATATCATCCTGAAAGCTCCTGCATGAAGAAGCAAATTGACATGCTGACCCAACTCCTAGAGAAGAATAACATCTCCCTTCTTGATATCTCAAAGAAGAGGGAAGGAGGATCAAATTCAGAGGACAGAGAGAGAGTACATGCATTGGTTGCTGGCACATCAAGATCACCTAGCTTCATCATAGACTCTGGAGCTTCAAGACATATGGTTTCGACCAAGGAGGCATTCTCCTCTCTTGACATGTCGAAAGGTCCACCAATAGTGCTAGGACATGACTCTCTCACTGACAGTTTAGGCAAACGAAGGATTGATATTGACCATGGTAAGTTTAATAATGTATTATATGTTCCAGGTCTTGCCTCTAACCTCTTGTCAGTGTATCAGATGACCCACACAGGGTATCCAAAGAAGGTCATATTCTCCCCTAATGATGTTGAGATCATAGATATCTCGAATGGTAAATTCATTGCAAAAGGAGTTGTAGATCACACTTCGAAGGTATACATGTTTTCACATTTTTTGCCCTACTCAAACCCCTCTGCTCTTCTGATTCATGCTAATGAGGCAAGCAAGATTTGGCATGAAATATTTGGCCATATTAACTATAAGTATATTTATGATATAAGTGAAAAATAAATGGTCATAGGGTTACCAAAGATTAAATTTTCCAAGGGAGTCTGTCAAGGTTGTATCCTAGGAAAACACCCAGAGCATAAATTTGAGAGAGCTAGTCATGAGAGAACCTCTGCACCTGTTGAGTTGATCCATAGTGATGTTTCTGGTCCATTTCCTCATATGTCAATGAGTCAATCCAAATACACATTGACCTTCATATATGACTTTTCCAAGTATTGTTGGGTTTACTTCTTGAAGCATAAGTCTGAAGTTTTTGGCCTCTTCAAAGTCTTTAAGACTTTGGTTGAAAACCAGTCTAGGAGGAGACTCAAGATCCTCAGATCTGACAATGGTGTTGAGTATGTCAAGTCTGAGTTCATTCAATATTGTGAAGATGTAGGTATTCAGATGCAACATTCAATCCCTTACACACCACAGCAAAATGGTGTTGCTGAGAGAAAGAACAGATCACTGAAAGAGGTGGCAACTTGTATGATGGAGGCTAAGACTTTACCACCAAATTTTTGGGTCGAGGCTATAAAATATGCATCCTATATCCAGAATAGGGTGCCTCATAAATATCTTGATGGTATGACTCCTTTTGAAGCATGGAGTGGGCACAAGCCAGATGTGACCCATTTCAGGATTTTTGGCTCAAAGGCTTGGGCTAGAATTGCAACAGAAAAGAGGAAGGCTTTGCAGACCCAAAGCCAAGAGTGTCTATTTGTCGGGTACTCTAAATATTCAAAAGGGTACAATCTTATCAATTTGAGCACAAACAAATATTTCATTGAAAGGATTTTTCAGTTCCAAGAAGAGCCTTTAGTAGCAGTTGAATTTGGAGAGTCTTCTTCACCACTAGAACCATTGAATGTAAGTGAAGAGACAAATGAGTTTCCTGATTCTGATATGTCTGATAATGATGATTTAATTGCATATCCTGATAGTCCTACAAGACCAAAATGGGCAGCAAATAGCATTCATGTAGCTGGGGAACTAGCTGGAAATCCTAGTGATCCTAGGAGGACTAGATATCAGTTTGAGAGTGCCCTGTGTGTGAAAGACCCTTTGTTTGCAAAGAAGTTCTATCTGATGGTTGAATCAGACCCACAGACATATGAATATGCAACACATGATCCAATACGGAAAACAACCATGAAATAAGAATTCAGCTCACTCCATAAGAACAACACTTGGGAACTAGTCGATCTTCCCCCGGGGAGGAAGCTAGTTCAATGTAAGTGGGTTTTCAAAACTAAGTTTGCTGCTGATGGTTCACCTTTGAAATATAAGGCAAGATTGGTAGCCAAGGCTACTCATAGGTACATGGTATTGACTACAATGAGACCTTTGCACCAATGGAAAATATGGATTCCATCAGGCTAGCCTTAGCCATTGCAGCTTCAAAGCAGTGGGAGGTACATCACATGGATGTGAAGTGTGCTTTCCTGAATGGAGATATTACTGAAGATATTTACATGCAGCAGCCTCAAGGGTTTTGTTGGGGCACGTACCGTAAGGATTATTAGTTTTAGTAACTTTGCGGCTGTTGGTAAGCGGAGTTATGGGTCAAAATAGTCTTAGGGGTGTTGGGGGAAGTTAAAATTCCTTTTTTGTAATAAACCCTTGGTTGAAATCCAGGGTTTAGGGTTTTGGGTGCCCATGGTTTAAGACCATGGTTTTGTAAAAATGCGCAGTATAAATAAGCGCTTGTGTAAAGAAGATAGGTTAGGTTTTATGATGAAAGAAAGATTAAGGTGAAGCTAAGGTTGATTTTGTAAGGAAAGGTTAAGTCCCAGCTGTGTGCGTGGACGACCTCTGCAGCTGTGTGCGCAGAGGGTTTTTGTAAAGAAGATTGAGGAAAGACCTGCAGCTGTGTGTGCAGGGGCCTGCTACTATGTGCACGGCTTTTAAGGACTGAAAGGATCTGCAGCTGAGTGCGCAGATCAAACTATGGCTTTTGTAGCAAGTTGAATAGAACACAGTTTGTGGACGTAGCCCCTACACTAGGGGTGAACCACGTTATATGTGGTGTTGTGGTTTCTTGTGTTGTTTCTGTTTCTATTTCTTTCATGCATTAATAACTGTTGACATCTGATAAATTAGATCGCTGCTAATATTTAGCTTCGCTGTGAATTCCCTGTAGTGGGTTGAGCAAGTCACGACTGTTTATTTATCTGCGAAGTTGTATGTGAATGAATGGTAAAGCTTTGTTATTATTGATTAATAAGGTTATTAAAAGGATAAGGTACAGTAATACCCCTCTCTGCTTGCAGAAACCTGATTCTGTGGCACCCCCATAGCTATTTCGGGTGAGACTGCAACCTGCGCGCAGGTTGTTGCCGAAAGGGCCAACTCTGTGGGTCTTTTGTTGGTGCGACATTAAAGGATTAAACCCAGGTCTGCCCTATTGCCCAACAAATTGGTTCCGTTTCCGGTTGAACTCAGTACCTGCTTAAGAGGGTTTTACATTGTACCTCAAGGGCTATGTTCTGGAGGCCCTCTGTGAAGGAAATCAGTGATTGGTTTGCTGAGATCTGTTTGAAGTTTGCGCAGCAAGAGAACGCCAATCCGCGGTGTAGTGCAAGTGAATTTTTACAAAGGTATGTTTTTTGTGATGCTTATGAAACTTTTTTTGGTAGTATCCACATAGAGTTGCACCAGTGTTTGTCTAGGTTAACAGAGAGAAGGACGAACTTTCAAGTTCAACGGATTCCTGTGTGGACCCCCGCAAGAGTCAATCTTGTGCAACATGTGAACAACGAGGTATCCCGCGCTATTGACTTCTGGATGACGCGAACGTTGGAAGCCTTTGTGACAGAGTTTGCCATTGACACGAGCACTTCCTTCAGCGAAGCTAAATGGCAGTTTTTCAGAGGTCCCCGTGGTAAGTTTTTGAATTCCTTAAGCTTGAAGATTAAAATACTATTGGTTGAAAAAGGTATATTATTATTTGAATCAGACTGTTAGTTTAGTAGTACTAACATATGTTTGTAAGTGACAATACCTTCGACGCGCAAAGTGGGTTTCCGCGAATCGAGCAAAGGTACAAAAGAGATTTTGAGTCCTACTCCTCAGGCCAGACCACCGCACCTCCCCCTGTCAACCCTTAACACCCAGACCCTGAAGAAAACCCTTCGGTAGGAAACCCCCCCGTCACCCCACAGCGTCGCTTTGTTACCCCTAAAGTTCGGTCGCAGTGTGATAGGCAACCAAGTCCGAGTATTTCGGCCACAAGTCAATCTGCCCCCGTAAACCCCCCCCCATCCACGTCTTGTCCCCCTCCCAGAACCACCATGGCTCACCTAGCCGATGACATCAAGCTGCCCATCTTCAAAGGAACGGGATCCGAAGATCCAGAACAGTTCTGGTTTTTGTGTGAGGCTATCTAGAACGCAAAAAGTATTACAGACCTGGATGTGAGAACCGCGTAGCTCATTACTTCCTTTCGCGACCAGGCTTTGACTTGGTTCATGAAATTCTCCAGTAATCAGCACCCCACTTTGGATGAAATCAAGGCAGCCATCACTAAAGAATTTAAGAAACCAAAATCAGAATCGCAGAGCATCACTGAACTCAAGGAGATTCAACAGCGACGGGGTGAATCAGTGTGGGACTTTGATCAGAGATTCAAAGTTCTACTGGAACAAGTCAGCTTTACCATTAGTCCTACGCAGCACAAGGAATGGTTTATTGCCACATTATTTCCGCATATCAGAACTCCGCTCATGCAACAGAAGGTTGCTGACCAGCAAGAGGCTCTGGAAATTGCAATGAAGCTAGAGACCGCCCCCGTTGGAGATGATTCTGGTATTGCCCAAATCCAAGCGCAGCTGGCAGCGATGGCTCTGGAGCTTCACGATATGAAGAAAGATAAAATCAGTCAAGAGGAGGTATGGTGTACGCAATGTCGGTCCAAGGGTCACGATAGGGACCAGTGCCCCGTGGCTAGAACCTACCTAAATACGGGCGCGCCCAACCAATTCACTCCCGGTGTTCTATATTGTGAAATTTGCCGAACCTCTGGCCAGCATCGCCCTGAGCACTACCATCTTCTTCAGAGATATGTTCAAGTTCCCAAAAACCCCTACTATCAGTTCTGCAAGTCTATAGGGCATAACGAAGAAGAGTGTCGTAGCTACGACCTTATGCGAGAGCGTACCTCTGACGCATACCGAGTACACAATGAAGCCCAGAGTAATGATGGTTATGGTTACCACGGCAGCGCCTGCGGAAGAGGTGCTTTTGGTGGCCGCGGCCATGGTGGGATGACCGGAAGAGGTAGAGGCCAAGTTGTGTGTTACAATTGTAACCAAGCTGGCCACTTGGCTCGCGAATGTCGGAATCCCACTACAACCTGTCGGTATTGCCGCGCGGTGGACCACGTGATCGAACAGTGCCCCCAGCTCCTCGCAAAGATTCAGGAGAACAACCGTGGCCCTACACCAAATATTCAGCTGATTTCCATTGAGCAAAGAACTGCCGCAACCCTCAATGTGGTCTCCCGGAGTGGAGCTACGACGCATATTCAAAACATGCCAAAGCAACCTGTCGCGGTGTGCGCACGTAAGGCCTCCATGAAAACCTCAGTCCTTGACCCTGCGAAGGACCAAGCCCCAGTCTAGGAGGCCCAGTGTGATATTGTTGACCCTGGCGCCATAGACATACTTGCGCGGCAATCTCAGCAGGCTTCGCAGCCACAAGAGGCCTCGACGGATAAAGTAAGTACACTATCTTCTTTCTTGCAGAGCTGTATGAAACTCTTGCGGAATCAGAATGCTTTAAAAGAGCTGCAAAAAGTTCTTGCTGTCACAGACCCTCAGAGAGGAACTGATCAGGAGAAAACTGTTAGCCGTGTCCGACGACCGGGAAGGGAAATGAGATTGACCGTTCAGATAGGGGAGTATGATATGACTAATGTCATTCTGGATCTTGGATCAGACGTTAATGTCCTACCCAAGCATACCTGGGGGCAAATGGGAAAGCCTTCCCTGGTTTGGTCACCTATACAACTGCGACTAGCTAACCAGCAAAGGATTGTACCTCTAGGGAGACTTCTTAGTGTCCCAATAGACATTGATGGAGTCAGTACTCTAGCATATTTTGAATTTATTGAGATCATTGATGACAGCAACCCTTATCCAGCTCTATTTGGAATTGAGTGAGCCATGGCCAATGCTGCAATCATCAACCTTAAGAGGAGACAGATGACCTTCGAAGGAAATGGTCTGCGCGTTATTATACCCCTCGAACCATCCCAAGGAGAAAGATATACAGAACCACTCAGAGATGAAGGGGAGTAGGATACTCTAGACCACATCTACAACATTACAGCCAAGGACGCAGACTATGTTGAGCCTGATGCTGATGGTGTAATGGATTGGCAATGTGATAGCTCCTGCATGTCTGATTCAGACGATGGTCTGGAGAATTGGTAGAAACGACTGTACGAGCTACATGGCCATAGATGCGCGCAGACCACTCAGTCTCTTAGATGCCTTAGTGCATAGCCTAGAGAGTTTCCTGCATATGTTGGGATGACAGACCCTGGAGAATTCATTGCACCTATGTCAGAATGAGTACCTCAGTCAGAAAACACCTAGAGTCTGGAAATAGCACTAGAAGCTATAGCAGCATGGAGGACCGATCCTACAAAGTCTCACCCCAGTTGGGGAACCTACCAGAAATTCCTGCACCGCAGATTCATAAGCCAAGCCCAAGAGGTGCGAAGTAAGGGGCCGAATAGCCTTCAGGGACATTTGAGGCAGAACTATACAGCAAGGGCAAATACACCTCGCAAGGAGTCGGTGCATAAGTTCGTGCATATCTTGGACCCTATAGTGAAAAATGGACATATAGAGGTTAAGCTCCGCCACGGTACTGTAAGAGGGGGCGATCTTGTTGATAGCTTTTTGATCGCATTTTCTATTAACAAAAGTCGTCCTGTTTTAGATATAGCTTTCCGATCAAACCACGACAAGGAAAATGATGATCACCCAGGAATTGAATACTACACCAAGGGGAAGAGCCCAAACGCCAGTCCCTCAAACCTAATAGTCCTGTCGTAGATATTACCAGGTCGCGTCGAAGGGCACTATTGTGCCGAGGTTGCTTATTGTCCTGAAGCTTCAACCATGATTCTGCCGAGGCCCAAAAACATAGCGAGGCTCAAAATCCGACCATTGGGAAACAGCCAATTTGGCGGCGGCAGAGTTTTAATTGCTTTAAATGACTGTACTAAGACCAGTACCGGCAATCGCGCTCCACATGGACAAGATTTTCGTCAGACTTGGTGCCTTCAATGCACTGTCCTGCCCGATTTGATTGATGGCGTGTATAAGAAGATGCCTCAGTTAGGAAAAATTGCATCCTGCATTTCTTCAAGATTTCTGAGTGAACCCATGTCCACTGAACGCGAGATTGACGCTTTGGTCCGAGAATTCGAGCAAGAGGGTCTGATCACCTGCTCTAATCGGCCGCCTACCCTAGATCACTATGAAGACACTTCCCCAGCACCACCACAGCCGATGCAGACACGGTCTGCTAGGAAAAAGTCTAGAACTGAAGTTCGCACCAAGCGCAACCAAGACCGGCAGCGGCAAACAGGGAAAACACTAGCAGCTCATCCTATGGAGCCCTCTGGTTCTGCACAGGCCCCGACCGGGGGAAGGGAGAATATTCCACCACCACGGCCACCATATCTACCACCTGTTCGCCTAGGTACCACGTTACCCTGTCGGACAAAGCAATTTACATTAGCCACACCCTCACTGCCACAGGGAGTGCAGTTGATAGGAAGTATGACAAGGAATATTGATCGGCTTAAGTATAGCGATCATGACACCAATGACCATGGCAAGTTCCCACAGTTTGAACCGGAAGAATACTTGCACCGCGTCAAGTATCCATATCATAGGGTCACACTACTGGAAGTACAACCATGGGCTGCGGGCCTGGACAGAGCTGGCCTACTCAAGATACTTGACATTCCCCATACGGCATACATGTGACTGTAGCGGCCAAACAGTTACTAGCGCTGGTACATGATGGCTATTTATGGATAGGGGACCAGCAAATTCCTATTGACGCCGCCCTCATCCATAGGATCACAGGTTTACCCATGGCAGGACCTGATCCGGGAACTGAATTTTCGTCCAAACATGACGATACAAAGCTCGCACAAACCATGAAAGAGCGGTTTGGCCTGACAAAAGGGAAATGGGGGTATCACACTTCCGCGATTCAGGAGCAGCCCATTCGATTTGCAGCTGAACTCTTAGCCTGCAAACTCATACGAAAATGCAGGCCAACTGAAGTACCTGCTCCGGTTATCCGGATTGCCATGAACTGTGCTGAGGGGTATACTTATAATTGGGCCGAATATCTTGCGAAGGAGTTTCTGGAGGATGCCCGCGATGCGCAAGAAAAAGGTAGACCTTTTCATTATTCCTGGCTTTTAATCCTTATTTCATTAGTTGGGTGGAAAGAACCCACTGAAGCCCAGTTTGTAGAATTAAACCCTGGCACACCAGGGGCAGCGAGGTATGCCTCCCTATGGATATCCTCAGATAAGGAAGCTCAGCAGATGATGAACACTGTGTTCGTCTTCTATGCGATGAGTATTCACTATGAGATTATGCGAACACCTCGACTTACCAATGAAGTGTTCTCTCAATACGAGGGTGTTGCGCACTTTAGTGCCGATATGCATCATGTTTTCATTCAAGCTCGTGCGGATCCACAACGGCAATGCTTCAAATTACCATATGTAGTCACCGAACCAGATGTCAGGCGGATAGTTCAGCAATGGCCGGCCGAATGGCTGAAAGATTTAGGAAAAAAACCCTCTATTCCGGTTCCCCCAGCTACCAATATTAGCGCAGGTACTAGTCAGGCGCCGCAGCAAAGCCCATTGGAAGATAGCGAAGAACTAAGTGATTCACAGATGGATGACGACGGCCAGGATGGAGACGGCAGACAGGATGAACAGGATGGATAGGATGAGGAGTCGGTCAAGACCATATCAGATCCTAACCCACAAACGAAGTGCAAGTCACCAGAAGGAGCCGAGGTAACCAAGCCACAGTCCCGCAAAAAGGAAAAAGCGTCGAAGGACAAAGATATTGAGGAAGAAGCCACTGTTATGCTGGATGCGCTGGAGCACGCTCTAGAACAATCTATGACAGCGCTTACTAAAAAATGGTCAGATTTTGCGGAACTGCATCTTGCCGGGCTCTCAGGTATCGCGAACAGGGTATCGGAGCTAAAAGAGCTAGCAGCAAAATCCGCGCACAGTACTGCGACAAGTAGCACTACAGCACCCATACATCCGGATGTTAGGCAATGGCCACCCAAATATCACCAGGGACAGGTATCAAGCGCAACTCTGATACAGCCTGACACAGATTCCCGACCCCAGTCGGATACAACCGTGGGGCTTGATTATACAAAGATGTCTATATCAGAGTTGCACCTCTGCCAGCTCACGATTACAAAGGAGATCCATGCCCGAACCCAATTGGAAGACACCATCAAACAAAACAAAACCTTTGCAGCACGCCTAGAAGAAATCGTACAACAGAAGAAAGAGGCTGAACATACAACAACTACGTTGATGCGAGAACTGGACGAGGCATGTCGGAGTCTTTCTAACTTCGACATACAGGGAGCCGAGGAACCAGAGCAGAGAATTGCTAAGCTAAGAGACTATGCCCAGCAGTCCCGCAGCGAGGTTGAAAGGATGAAGATAGATCACCAGCACCAGATTGCAGAACTTCAACTGCGCATTCCTCCTGAGACTCCACCAGAGGTCCGAGAACAGCGCCAGCAGGACATCAAGGCTTCAGCAGCAAAAATATCAGATAATGTGGCTAGTGTCGCAAAACTAATGGAAGACAGCATAGAAGCATGGGCGAACCTACAGGACCATCCAGATGTAGGTAAGATCTAGGAAACCATCAAGTCGCACTAGGATGAATTAGATGCAGTCAGAATAGAAATCAAGACGCTGCCACCTATGCAGAAGATGGCTAAAGTGAAGCGCAGCAAGGAACTTCAGCAGGTAATCGAGTCCTGCAGGACGAAGGTAACGCTGCTGGAGAATGCGTTGCAGCCCTTGGTTGATGAAGCATTAGAATTGAGCAATACTGCGGAAAGCCAGCTCAAAATTTTGAAGACCTATGACACTTTTGTGCAGTAAAGGGCTGACACAGACTCATCTTCAGTATTACAGGAATTGGTGGAAAAGGAGAAAGCCGCTGATGATATACTACACAATCTCACCAGTCGCTTCCAGATCCTCACGCAGAATATTCTCCCACCAGAGTCCTCGCAGAGTGTCTCGGGACGGGCCACTAGTGAGTCTTAGGGGCCTGTTGGGGCGTGTACCCTAAGGATGATTAGTTTTGGTAACTTCGCGGCTGTTGGTAAGCGGAGTTATGGGTCACAAGAGTCTTAGGGGTGTTGGGGGAAGTTAAAACTCCTTTTTTGTAATAAACCCTTGGTTGAAATCCAAGGTTTAGGGTTTTGGGTGCCCATGGTTTAAGACCATGGTTTTGTAAAAATGCGCAGTATAAATAAGCGCTTGTGTAAAGAATATAGGTTAGGTTTTATGATGAAAGAAAGATTAAGGTGAAGCTAAGGTTGATTTTGTAAGGAAAGGTTAAGTCCCAGCTGTGTGCGTGGACGACCTCTGCAGCTGTGTGCGCAGAGGGTTTTTGTAAAGAAGATTGAGGAAAGACCTGCAGCTGTGTGCACAGGGGCCTGCTACTGTGTGCACGGCTTTTAAGGACTGAAAGGATCTGCAGCTGAGTGCGCAGATCAAACTGTGGCTTTTGTAGCAAGTTGAATAGAACACAGTTTGTGGACGTAGCCCCTACACTGGGGGTGAACCACGTTATATGCGGTGTTGTGGTTTCTTGTGCTATTTCTGTTTCTGTTTCTTTCATGCATTAATAATTGTTGACATCTGATAAATTAGATCGCTGCTAATATTTAGCTTCGCTGTGAATTCCCTGTAGTGGGTTGAGCAAGTCACGACTGTTTATTTATCTGCGAAGTTGTATGTGAATGAATGGTAAAGCTTTGTTATTATTGATTAATAAGGTTATTAAAAGGCTAAGGTATAGTAATCCCCCTCTCTGCTTGCAGAAACCTGATTATGCGGCACCCCCATAGCTGTTTCGGGTGAGACTGCAACCTGCGCACAGGTTGTTTCCGAAAGGGCCAACTCTGTGGGTCTTTTGTTGGTGCGACATTAAAGGATTAAACCCGGGTCTACCCTATTGCCCAACAGGTTTGTTACTAATCCATATTTTGTGTGCAGGATAAATAAGTCATTGTATGGGCTTAAGCAAGCCCCCAGGGCTTGGTATGCCAAGATTGATGGCTTTCTGCTATCATTGAGTTTTGTTCGATGCAAATCTGATCCTCATGTTTATTTGAAGCTGATTCATGGTTCTGTGATGATTATTTTATTGTATGTGGATGACCTTCTGATTACAGGAAGTTCAAAGAAAGAAATTGCCTCCTTGAAGGATGCAATGAACCATGCATTTTTTATGACTGATTTGGGGTTGTTGAGCCAATTCTTGGGTCTCGAAATTGCTCAATCCCAACATGGAATAAAATTACATTAGTCCAAGTATGCCTTGGATTTGCTGAAAAAGTTCAACATGAAATATTGCAAGCCAAGCAAGACTCCCTTCCTTTCAGGAGTTAAGCTTGAAGAAGCAGGTTCTTCTCCTATGGTGAATAATACACTATATAGGCAATTGATTGGGTGTTTTATGTACATTACACACACTCGACCTGATCTTTCTTATGTAGTAAGTGTGGCTTCAATATACATGGATCAGCCTCATGAGATCCATTGGAGAGCAGCCAAAAGGATCCTTAAGTTTGTTCAAGGAACAAGAACTCATGGGATCTTCTACAAAGCTAAATCTGATCTTGATTTGATTGGGTTTACTGACAGTGATTGGGCAGGTGACAACACAGATCGAAAGTCAACATCAGGATATGTGTTCATGATCGCTGAAGGACCAATCAGCTGGTCAAGCAAGAAACAGAGTGCCATTGCACTCTCATCTACAGAAGTAGAGTACAGAGGAGTTGTAAATGCAACAACTCAATGTTTATGGTTGTAGGGGATACTTAGTAAGTGTGGCTTCGAATCAGAGTTTTCAACTATTATCTATTGTGATAATCAGAGCACCATTCAAATCTGCAATGATCTAGTTCAGAGACAGAGAACCAAACACATTGAGATCCATATGCACTACATCAGATAGCTTGTGCATGATGGCACCATTCACCTACTCCTATGTGCATCTTCAGAACAAGTAGCATACATCTTCACCAAAGTTTTTTGTGAGAAGACATTCAACAATCTCAAATCACTGTTGGGGATTGCTGATCATGCTATGAAGCATGATTGATGACAATATTTTCAAATTTTGTTTTACTGTCCATGTTTAAGGGAGGATTTTCCCACTAGGTTTTGCCTCTTTCCTTAGTTAAATGGACATGCAGTATGTAAAGGGTGACTAAGCCTTGTTGCTAGGCCCTATAGTTTTCTAATATTTACTCATAAGTCAGGCTTAATGGGGGGTGTTAGAATAATCAACCCATAGTTAGCTACCTTAGACATTAATTAGTCCATTTTTGTCTTATTTGCCTAGTTTCAAATATTCCACTCTATGCAAGTTGTCTTCCACATGTCCTAGAAGTCAAACTTGCTAAAGATGAGTCATGCAGCACTTGGGAAACCTCCTGGAAACCATATTTAGTAGTTTTTGTTTATTCCAGATCCTCCCTAGCGCATATCTTTTTTTTCTACTAAGTTTCCTTCTTTATTGATATTTGAGGCAAAAGGGAAAGTAAGACTAGGTTTAGTTGACTTGTTTTTTTCCCTCATCATCCTCCATTCTTTTATCCTAGTAAAAGCATGTATGAGTTGTCTTTACATCACCTATTATCTTTCCTACTTGACTTTGCCAATTCATGAGCTCCTAGGTAGATTTGGAAACTGCTTTATGCACCTATGGGCAATTTGACTAGATTTAGTAAGCCTGCTTTTGACTATTTCGAATGGCATCCTTATGCATTCGAATCTCTCATGTAATTATATATTGTAACAGCCTATGACTTCATAAGGTTGGCTATTGTACACTTATTCAATACAGATTAGTGTTATGCTCCAATTTCAGTCTCCTTTGTGTGTAAATTTGCAGGTTGATTAGCAATTTTGTGAGTGAAATTGTTCTATGACTTGGGTTCAATTTCCACAAAGGGATTTAGGGCATCTAATATTCTTCCACATGTGATTTGGTGGAAGTGGGAGACTAGGAATTGTTGTAAAGGTGACATTCTTTAGAATCTCTTCCAAACTATAAATGGAATGAATCTATTGGAAACAATTAGACCCATAGAGATCTTGGAAACTTCATAAATTTCAAGAACAAATAATGAAGGCATATTTTTATCATTTGATAAATTTGCATTTGTGAATTGAGAGAGCTAGTGGATGACTAGTTTCTTGCCTTAGCCAATTTTGAGGGTGAAAGATTCCCATCCAAGTTGGTGTTTGGAGAGTCCGTTCAGGTATTTCATGGAGATTTAATGGAGCTTTTATTTTCAGGTTTGATCTACTGGTAATATCATGGTTTCTTCTAGTGCATCCCATTCTTTCAACCATTTCCAGTTTTTATTGCATATTCTTGCTCGCGGAGGGATTGCGCTTTGGGTGAGATATTGTACTCTTCGGGAGATATTATAATGGTAAATTAATTATTTTAGTAAGATTAATATACTCTGTTATTTATCTTCATAAATTCTTAGGTTGAAATACCAAATGGTTGTATGTAAAATTGATTATTAATGGGCAAATAATGATCGTTTCCCCACTATATTGATGTATTCCATTGAATGCTGAGGATTTAAAGCTTATAATGGTCCATTTATGATTTAAATAATATTACTATGCTATTTTAGTCATTATCATAAAGTCTCAGGTCAAAATATCAAAGGATTGTATGTAAAAGTGGCTATTAATTAGCAAACCATGACCATTTCCCCACTATATTGATGTATGCGATGGTAATGCTGATTATTTTGAATGGAAGAATGCATATATGATATATTTATAATTAATGGACTTTAATTTATGATTATTACAAGTTTCATGTTCATCCCTTAAGCTTTCGAGGTCATTTTACTCAGTTTAATTGCATTTGGAGAAGTTTTGGTGCCATTTCCCCAAGGGTCGAATTAGTGATTTTGTAGCTGTTTGGGAGAGGTTAGGAATAGGTTGTATAAAATGAATAATGATTCCTATAAGAACTTAAAAATGTACCTTAAACATCTTCTAACTCTTTTTATAAATTCAAGTGGGTTTGGGATCATTTGAGAAGCCATTTCCAACATTTACCTAGGGGGAATTGGAACCCCAATTTGCTAGTGAAAACTCCCACCTTGGACAGAATATTAAACCAGTTTGAAGGCTTTTTTGGAGGGTAATAAATTATCCCTTAAAATAATTCATATACATTCTCATGTTATTTGGGAGCATTTGGGCCAATTTGGAGACCTAGACATCAAAACTAGTCAAAGGTCGAAATAGGGAAAAAGTGAAAATTGGTCATTGAATAAAAATTCAAAAAAGGGACATTACAGTGGTATGAGATCATGTTCTTGGCCCCTATTTAAGTTATGTATTATATATATGAATTTAATAAGTGTCTTAAGTCATTTTGTGATGACACAACCAAGCAAATTATGCAAGTATTCAAATTGATGGCTAGCCAACTTAGGGGTAAGCTAGAAGCAAGGGATAATAGAAGTTTAAATCATGGAGAGACACATAATACCATTAATTTTTAATAATTTTATTATTGGTTGAATGGATATAGGAACAATAATTCAAAGGTGAATTCATTACGGGGAAATCAACAATCCACAAGTTTGGAGGAGCATGAAATGAGAAAAAAATAGTGAACTTGTGAAAAGAGCCTAGATACACCATTAAAAAGAAACAGAGAATCATGAAGTGGAGCATAAATTACCTAAAGCTGATTGCATAGAAGAAGTAAAAGAGGAAAGTGAAGACAAGCACACAATCCTTGCTAATGGGGTTTGTTCCAATCAAAGAGAATCTATTGATGGATCCTTGAACTATGAAGGAGAACCTACTGATGCGTGCTCACAACTCTATGTTGGTGACATAGATAACAAATTTGAAAATGTTTCTGCAAGCCTAATATCCCATAATCATGAGGATGAATTACTTGTGAGGGGTAATTAAGAACCAATATCAACTTCCCCATCACCACTTGAGCTTCAAGAAGTTGATCAAATAAAGAAGAAAGAAGAAGAGGAGGTTCACTCCCATGAAAAATCCTTCATTGAATGGTCTTTGAAGATGAGTGAAATGGATATCCATGAGGCCCTTAGCATACTCCATGACACTAAAGCATTGGTTTAAAATTCTTGTTGGAAAATTTCTTCATTGGAGGAGCCATCCTTGAAGACATGGAGAAAATTCAAAGATAAAATGTGCAACATTGAAGGTAATTTCATGTCTTTTCTTTCTGATAGAAATAATTTTGTAGAGATTAATGAATGTTTAAATGAAGAATACTTGAATAATAATGAGGATATTCATGAGCTCAAAATTCTAAATGAGCAACTTGTTAAGAGGTTTCAATATACTTGTTTTTCCTCCTACGTTTCAGATTGTCATAGGGTAGATTGCTTGGAGGATTCTCATAACATGAGGGATCATGAGAAACATGGAAAATCTCGGGTTCTTGACTTGTTTGAATATTAGCTTGATGAGATCCAATCACTAGTTGTCGTCAAAGAGGAACTTGAGTTGCCTCTTGAAGATGAGTGCACACTTTCTGAAGAAGTGCATGATTCCACTACCTTGGAACCAAACAATGAGGAAATTTTTACATTTTTAAGGGAGGTGCATAATCCTACCCCTATGGATCCTTCACATGATGAAATTTTTTTATTTTATTATTATTTGGGTGAGTTGGTTATTTCTCCTACATCCCACACTTCCAAATTTTGCAGAATTCATCCTAATGAAGTATGGGTGAAAGGTTTCTTCTTTATGGTGCCACATGAAGAGTATGGACTTTCTATCTCTCCTTTTGATGATGAAATGATTAATATTTACAATTTCAGCAGCATCCTTTGTTACATCATGATGATGCAAATCTGCATGGGTGCATCTATGATGTTCGCTTGAGTCACTTGGAGACTCATGATTTTCCTTGCTCCTTTCCTAGTACATTTGATGTTGGAGGAACTTCATCCCACACTTGGGTGAAGAGATATATGATTGAATAAAATTATTATTGGTAGAAACATCTTCTGTTATCTCATGATGATATACTTATTCATGGGTGTATTGATGAGACTTCTTTGATCCACTTGAAGTCTTCATGTTTTCTTTGCTCCTTATTTGGTTTAGATTTTGGTGGAGGTTCTTCATTCACTCCTTGGATGAAAGAACACGTGGTTGATTATATTGATGCACATTGTATATTTTTTTAGCACCATTATGGCACATGGGATCCTCACCTATGTAATTGGAGAAGATTTGATTAGTCACTTGAAGCTTGTATTCGCTTGGAAAATGGTGGTCTACTTACTTGGAGGTATAAGCACTTTCATGATTTTTGATGGGGCGCTTCCTTGATGTACATTTTTATTATGTTTTGTTGGTTGTGGAGCCTAATCTTCCAAATCCAGATATATTATTCAGTTGTGATTGTAACCCAGGAGTACTATACACTCATTCCCCCTGGTATTGGCTGACAGTTTTGCGGACCCATGGTATGGGTTAACTCTAGAATTTTCCCATTGTATTTCCCCTATAAAAGAAAGCATTGTAAAACGACTGTGTATGGTATTGTATTGTATTGGAAGAGAGACTGTGAGAGCGTGAAGAGGAAGTGCAGTGGTTTTGCTGCAGGGTGTATCCCTTCATCTTTCTGGACTGTAATAAAAGGACTGGCAAATTCTTTGTGGACATAGCCCATCGTTTGGGTGAACCACGTTATATTTGTGTCTCTCTGTAATGTTTTAATGTGTTTTGCATCTTGATTATTTATTTAACTGTATATCTGTTATTACTCTGCAGTCCTGTTTTCTAACAATTGGTATCAGAGCCAAAAGGTCTATTTGGTTGGTAAACTAGCAGGAAACAAGGGTTCCTGGTTCGAGTGGGAGCAATGGCAGAAGAAGGAAACTTTAGGGTCGAGAAATTTAACGGCCAAAACTATCAGTTATGGAAGATGCAAATGGAGGACTATCTGTACCTGCAATTGGGCAAAAAAGGAAAACAGTCGACGGCTATGAAGGATGAAGAATGGGAGGTTCTTGACAGAAAGGCACTGGGAACAATACAGTTGTGCATGGCTTCATCAGTGGCCTTCAATATTTTGAAAGAAAAAACAACAAAGGGTGTGATGAGTGCATTGAGTAAGCTCTACGAAAAACCCTCAGCTTCTAACAAGGTATTTTTAATGAAGCGTTTATTTAATATGAATATGTCAGAAGGTGGATCTGTTGCTGACCATTGAAATGAGTTTAATACACTTACCAATCAGTTAAGTTCTGTCAAAGTGAACTTTGATGATGAGGTTAGGGATCTTCTAATATTGTGCTCATTTCTAGAAAGCTGGAATAGATTAGTCATGGCTATAAGTAACTCTTTCCCTAGTTCAAACACTCTTAAGTTTGATGATGTTGTTAGTGTTATTCTTAGCGAGGAAATGCGAAGAAAAAGCACAGGTGAGACATCAGGTAATGCGTTGACCATGGAGAGCAGGGGGAGACAAAACGAGAGAGGAAGGAGCCCAAGAAATTGTGGCAAGTCTAAAAAGGGAAGATCCAAGTCCAGATTCAGAAAAATAGAGTGCTCGAACTGTGGTAAGAAAGGACATCTGAAGAAAGACTGCAGAGCTCCAAAGAAAAAAGGAGACAGACAGTAAGAGACTACTTAGGAAGTGAATGTAGCAGGTGATGTGTTACAATATTCTTTGATTCTTGCATTAGATAATACTAGTGGTTACTGGGTAGTAGATTCAAGGGCTTCATGTCATGATACACCACATAGGAAATTCTTTCATGATTATGTTCAAGGTGATTTTGGGCATGTGCTATTGGGGGATGATGAACCATGTAAAATTGTTGGAAAGGGTAAGGTACGGATTAAGATAAATAATGGAAGTGAATGGCTGCTAAAGGATGTAAGGCACATTTCTTCTATGAAAATAAATTTGATCTCAATAGGGCAGTTGTGAGATAGCTGTTGTTTGTCTATGTTTGGAGAAATGTTCTGGAAGATCAGTAAATGATCAATGGTAATTGAAAAAGGAGATAGGATAGGTACGTTATATTTATGTCCTCATAATACTGATTATTCTATATCTGTAGCTTCCATAGAAACAGGTGTGGCGTTGTGGCATCATAGGCTTGGCCACATGAGTGAGAAGAGGATGTAGATTCTCCACTCAGGAAAACTGCTTCCTGATCTGAAGCAGGTAAGTTTGGAATTCTGTAAGAACTGTGTTTATGGAAAACAAAAGAGAGTTAGATTTGTCAGGGTTGGGAAACAAAAGAAGAGTGAAAAGTTAGAGCTTGTCCATACAGATGTATGGGGACCATCTCAGGTACAATCTCTTGGTGGCTCTCGTTATTATGTTACTTTTATTGATGATACAACTAGAAAAACTTGGGTTTATTGCATTAGACAAAAATATGATGTGTTTGATACTTTTAAGAAGTGGAAAGCTTTGGTTGAGAATGAGACAGGAAAAAGGTTGAAATGTCTCAGATATGATAATGGAGGTGAGTACTACAGCAAGGAGTTTGACAGTTACTGTTCATACAATGGGATTCATAGAGAGAAGATAGTCCCTAGAACACTCCAAGAAAATGGTGTGTCAGAAAGGATGAACAGAATGAACATGGAGCGTGCAAGGTGTATGAGATTGCATGCAGGGTTGCCCTTACATTTTTGGGATGATGCTGTAAACACTACTGTTTATTTAATAAACAGAGGGCCTTCAAGTGCTTTGGATGGTGGTATTCCAGAGGAGGCATGGATAGGAAAACAAGTAAAATACTCATTTCTGAGAACTTTTGGTTGTGAAGCATTTGTCCATATTGATAAACATGATAGAACAAAGCTTGAGGCTAAATCGAAGAAATGTAGCTTTATTGGATATGGGGTTGATGATTTTGGTTATCACTTATGGGATATTAAAAATTGGAAAATCATTAGGAGCAGAGATGTAGTATTCAATGAAAAGGTCATGTACACAGATTAGTTGCAGGGAAAGAAAGAAGAAAGGGAAAACATAGAGTACATAGTGCTTGATGAAATCAAAGAAAATGAAGTTCCAAAAGCACCAGAAAATCAAGAGCAACGATAGGTACCTGAAACTCCTGCAACTGTAAGAAAGTCTACCAGGTTAAGTAGACCCCTTGAACAATTCTCTCCTTCACTATATTATTTATTGATGACTGATTCTGGTGAACCAGAATGTTTTGAAGAAGCAATGCAGGTAGAATGTTTTGAAGAAGTAATGGGATGTGTGTTGGCCAACAGTTTTGCGAACCCATGGTATTGGGTTAACCCTAGAATTTTCCCATTGTATTTCCCCTATAAAAGAAAGCATTGTAAAACGACTGTGTATGGTATTGTATTGTATTGGAAGAGAGACTGTGAGAGCGTGAAGAGGAAGTGCAGCGGTTTTGCTGTAGGGTGTATCCCTTCATCTTTCTGGACTGTAATAAAAGGACTAGAAATTTATTTGTGGATGTAGCCCATCGTTTGGGTGAACCACATTATATTTGTGTCTCTCTATAATGTTTTAATGTGTTTTGCATCTTGTTTATTGATTTAAATGTATATCTGTTATTGCTCTGCGGTCCTGTTTTGTAACATGTTGTTATGTAATTTGATGATATATATTATGTACTCATGATGTTTGGAAGAATGCATGCAATAAAATGGGATCCTGGAATTCTCTTTCCTAATGGTATGGGTTGGAGAGCACTCTTAATTGTTGGAGTGCAATACAAACAATGGGACCTTGGGATAGTTTTTAGTCCCATTGATTTAAAAAAATTTGGGAACCAAGAAGTATGGGAGATGGATTCCCCACTTAATAAAGTGATTTTAATTAGAATAGTGCAACATTAAAATATTCATGGAATCTCAAAGACTCAAAGTTAGGAAACTCAGTGGCAACTTCAAAGAATCATACAGAAAGCGGGTTCTTCAACACCCATGTTTGAAATTGCTTGAGGACAAGCAATATTGGGAAGGGAGGATTTTTCATGTCCCAAAATTTTCATTGAGTCACAATGGCCTAATCACATTTTCCATATTCCTGATATTTTTTCAAATTGATGTTAAGGGTCAAATAATTGCCAAGGAGGAAAATTACTAGTTTCCTAGGTTGGGGGTGGAAGCTTTGAGATTTGGAATAAGGGGGAAAAAATGATGTTTGAACATTAGAATGGAATAAATATTTAATAAAAAATGTAAATAAATAAATACAAGGGAAAATCAAAGTGGAAATTGATCGTGAAGACACATAAAGGATGTGGGACCCACACAAACTATATTTTCTATGCCACATGGAATCCTCCTCTTGTCATTTTGAATCCATGAGAAGCCCAAGTGTATTGGGATGAGTTGGAAGGTCAAAATACTTGTCATGAATCAATTAAGATCAAATTGGAGTGGAAGAGAAACTCCCATGGAAGAGGAAGAGGCATTTTGGAGCTAGTGAGACACTTGGACTAAATTCCCTAGCTCTATGACAACAATGATGAAGATGCTATGACACCTATGAAAAAAATCAGATATGAAGGCTGAAATCTGACATATATGACATGTCAGGGCTCGAAATATCTCCAAGAGGGTGCTAAAGGGAGTTAGGGATGCTAAGATGCTTCCACATGTGATTTGGTGGAAGTGGGAGACTACGAATTGTTGTACAAGTGGCATTCTTTGGAATCTCTTCCAAACTAGAGTTGGAATGTGTTTGTGCTAGAAATTGTTCCCAGACTACCACATGAACAAGCTAGAACAATCTAAAAATAAAAATAAAATCGAATTGGGTTTTATTGATTTTGGTTTGAAAATTCATCAATAAAAAAGTAAAAACATCAACAATCTAACACAAGTATTGAATCATGAACGAGTGTGAAGAACTAGGATCAATGTTATCAAAACCCAACCGGTTTGGAAAAAAATCCCCGGTTCGACCGGTTTACAAGCTTCACCGAGTCAAATCATGCACTCAAACCATTTTTGGCCAGTTCCATACGAAATTAGTTGGTTTCAAGGATGAACTGCCCGGTTCCGTACAAAACCGCCCGGTTTTCTCCAAACCGTCCGGTTCAGAACAAAACCAGCCGGTTCTATACAAAAACGCCAAGAACCCCCAAAAATAGCTAATTTCAAATTCTTTCAATAAAATAAAAAATAGAGTCCACATGTGAGTTGTTTAATTGACCCACGACCCTTCTAATGTTATAAGAGGAGGCTCCCACCCTCCATATCAATCACATTTAATTGTGAATGGACTTGGGCCCTCTTCCACAGCGAGAGGATGTGAACATTGATGTTGCAGTTAGAAAAGTGCCTTCAGGCCTATAGGGGAGTCAATCCATGCTCTTGTTGAGGATGTAGATGATGACTCTAAGTCTGAGCATGAGGACTCAAATAATTATGATATATGATTAGAATCATTAGATTGTAGATTCTAGAGTCCAGACTGTAGTCATATGCTTATATTTTGACTTTAGAGGCCATTTATAACCCCTTTGTTGATGTACTTTTCTTTAGTTATGTATTTGCAATCGATGTTTTTTTGGTTTTATATGATCTTACTTGCTATATACTTGAGAAACTTGACATATTTGTTTATAATGGTTTGAATTCACATGGATGCACATGGATATATATGTATTTTTTGAAAATATGAATGGTTTATGTATGTTTGCTCAACCGATTTTTTGATCCGGTTTGTTTCCCGGTTTTTGTTCGGTTCCGGTCCGGTTCCGGTTCCCAGGGTCAACCGGTTCGACCACCGGTTCGGTTCTGATAACATTGGATCAAACACATAAAAATAAACCATAAATATTACAAATATAATACTGATTTCATCCACAACATACAAGCATTTGCATGAGTAAAAACATTAAACAAGAAATGAAATTGTATATTGAATGATCAGACAGATCATAAAAGAAACCAGCATGATAGATAAAGTGGCTTATCAGTATGTATAAAATCAATATTAGTCTTCAAACTTACATAAGAGTCATGATTCTTAGCGTGTAATACACCCATCACTAGAGCCTCTTCTTGCACAAAATTCGAACCCTTGCACTGTATGCTTGTCCCCCTTTTATAATTACAAAGATATAATATCAAGTAGTTCCATATTCACTTCTTTAGGTCAAATTTGAAACTACTCAGCAGTGAAATTAACCAACTTTCAAAAGATTAAAAACTAGTTGACTAAAAATAGCAAAATTGGATTCCTGGAAAATTTGGCGAATTTATGAAAAATGGGTCTCAAAGAAGCCTCCATATCTCTCGATAAGGGACACCTGTGTGAAAAATGAGAGAGGTTTTTCTAAATGAGTCCATGATGAACAAAAACCTCTCTTTTAAAAAAAAAATTATCCTTCCATTGATTCGAATACGTGACGTAAATTTGTGACTAAAATGGGAAATTATTAAAGATTTCAAAGCCTGAAAAATAGGCCACAAAGATGAATTTGAATCTCTCAAATGATAAAATATGTTACAAAATAGAGACATGTTTTTATTAATGAATCCGTGATGAAAAAAAACCTCTTTTGGATTTCTGAAATTCATCTCCATTGCCTCGTAATCCGTGCTCAATTACCATGACTAAAATAAGAAAAACAGAGCATAACTATGCATCTCTTTTTCTGTTTAGGGCTTCTTTAGGATCCGAATCAGATGTATAGAAGTCCATAATTTGTTGAAGAGGTTTCTGAAGTCTCCTTACATCAATGCATGCAAATGGGTTACTTTTTGGCTTCAATCAACCATGCTTCTCTATGATTTTCAATTCCTGCAGCGTTCTAGTGAATGTAGCTTGGATTTTGCACTGTGGGAATATCTCATCATGAAGAAAAATTAAGCAAACCAACTCTAAATAAAGGTTAGACCTTGGATATGAATATCAAAATAAATTAACTCAGTATTTGAAGAATTTTGACAAATATATAATACTTAACAAGCCCCTTCAATAAAAATTTAGAAAAAGATAAAACAAATTAAAACCAAAACTATAACCTAAAGGCATTTAAAATCATTAAACTTAAAACCAGTTCAAACTAAAAATTAAATAAGGACTAAAATTTGAGAAAAAACACACAAAACTTAGGTACAATTTCAGTCCTAACATTTGGCTCCTGCTGGGGGATGAAAGCCTCCTTGTGAGGTTTCAAGAACTTGTAGACCAGTTTCTTTTGCATTCTAAACTGAAACTTCCTGATTATTTTGCAACTTCCATTGGGAAATTGGAGTCTTATTCCACCTATCTATACTAACCAGCTAAAATTTGCTTGATCAAGTTGCAATCCCATTTCCAATGTAACCAGGCAAAAATTCCATCGACCAACCAAAACTTGCTTCCAACTCCGAATATATGTATAATTAGAAATATTGAAAAACATGAAGAGCAAAGATCTAGCAGCTCGTGCTCACTTTCATCAAATGTTGTCTCTAAGAAAAAATATTTATAATTTAGTGTTGACTCTAAATAAGTTACCGCTGGATCATAAAAATTGCCAAAAGTTACCTCTTCCTGTTCTGTGAAAAAGATAGGTTGTTCATAAGAATCTTTTGTTCCATGAATATCATACAAACATTGGCAATCAAAGACATCAGGATCAGCCTGAATTTTCTCCAGAATTTCTTGAATAGTCACTCAACAACAATGTCAACAAGATGATCCTCCTTTTCCACACTGTCTTCAAATGGATAACTATCATACATCGGCTCCGGTTGTTCAAGGATAATGGACTAAATGCATTCCTAAATCTTCTGATTAGATTGTGCCATATCACACACATCATATATTTTTGGGTCCTTCTTTTGGATTTCAGCATCATATTTATAAAAAATTAGAGCATCTTCATAATGGTTTTGAACAACAGATTTATCATAACCATGAATATAAGAAACTTCTGATATGATGTTAAAAGTGTAAACAACATGGTTTTCATCAATTTGAGTATTAAAAAAAGAGGAATAGAATATAATTCATCATAGAATTCTTGTCCTAGAACCTCAATCTCTTCATCATAACGAGGAGCATTTTGTGAAATTTCAAATGATGATGTCGAAGGTTCGTGTTTTTCTTCATTACAAGGCTGATCTTTAACACAACAATGATTTCCAACAGTTTGTTGAACAAGAGATCGATCTTCAATAGGATTAGCATTCAAATTATTATAAAGACTTTTGAAAGCATTATGAGAATATTCCAAACTATCTTTCTTGATCTCATCACTAGAATCATTTTCAACCTAACTTAAAACAACAACTTGATTATTGTAATGATCATGGAATTCTTCCTTGATAGTAGAATATGGAAATGTTACCTCTTCGTCTTCAACAAAATATGAAACTACAAATTATTCATGACATGTTTTGAATCCTTGATTATACTTATCATCATGATTTTTTGAATCACAAATTGTATTATAAAAATCAGCCTGTTCACAACAATCTTTAAAAAAGAATTCAGCTGAGAACATATACTTACAATTTTTACAGAAACATGTGTGGAATTATTTCAATGAGGAAATGCTAGTAGAGTGAAGAGAAAAATAACATTCTCATGCATCTCGCTCGAGTGAATACATGAACATCTTCATGAGCACATATTCATGTTGTATATTTAACTTAACCATATATTGATGAAATCTGATGAGGTAATCTGAAGGATTATCCTCTTTGTTTTCTCTAAATCGTGGAAGGAAATCTCCCCAAACATCCATAATAGGTACTGGATTTGGAAAACCTAGAACAAAGGATAAATCGAAAGGTGCAAATCTTCGATCCATAATGGCTTCCATGGTCTTCGGCATCTTGAACCAGTGGAGTCGCCAATCGATTTGTCAAGATAGATTTTGTTCTTTTTTTTATTGAAGTTTTGAATATGTAAAAGAGGATGGCGACTATAACTAATCAAGAGTAAATAAAGAAGAACAAGATTGAGATCTTCAAATTTGTCTAGATTCTTTCAAGATTTTCTCTAGATATGAGACACCCGAATGCAAAGGTGAAGTAGGTCTCCCTCTTGTCCCAATCTTTCTGGTAGCCACTCTGAACCACTGCTTGGTCAAAAAGTAGTCTGAAAGGTTTTATGATTTTGTTCACTTCTCAAAATCAAATGAATGATGATATATCATGGAATATATACTTCAGTTTCATTCCCTGGCAATGGCACCAAAGATGTTTGTGCTAGAAATTGTTCCCAGGCTACCATAGGACGAAGCTAGAACAATCTAAAAAATAAAAGTAAAATGGAATGGTTTTTATTGATTTTGGTTTGAAAATTCATCAACAAGAAGGTAAAAACATCAACAATCTAACACAAGTGCTGAATCATGAATGAGTATGAAGAACAAGGGATCAAACACATAAAAATAAATCATAAATATTACAAATATAATACTGATTTCATCATAATATACAAGCATTTGCATGAGTAAAAACACTAAACAAGAAATGAAATTGTACATTGAGTGATAAAAAATATCATAAACAAAACCAACATTATAGATAAAGTGGCTTATCAATATGCATAAAACTTCATCATGAGTCTTAGCTTGTAATACACCCAGCACTAGAGCCTCTTCTTGCACAAAATTTGAACCCTTGCACTGTATGCTTGTCCCATTTTTATAATTACAAAGATATAATATTAAGTAGTTCCATATTCACTTATTTAGGTCAAATTTTAAACTACTCTGCAATTACATTAACCAAATTTCAAAAGATTAAAAACTAATTGACTAAAAATAGCAAAATCGGATTCCTGGGAAATTTGGCGAATTTATGAAAAATGGGTCTCAAGGAAGACTCCATATATCCCGATCCGAGACACCTGTGAAAAACTTGAGAGAGGTTTTTCTAAATATGTTTGGGATGAAAAAAAAACCTCTCTTGGTTTTTAAAACTTCCCCTTACGTTGATCTAAATACGTGCCATAAATGTGTGACTAAAACAAGAAATTATTAAAGATTTCAAACCTTGAATTATAGGCCACAAATATGAATTTGAATATCTCAAATGATGACATTTGTTGAAAAACTGAGACAGGTTTTTATGAATGAATCTGTGATAAACAAAAACCTCTTTGGTATTTCTGAAATTCATCTCCATTGCCTTGTAATCTGTGCTCAATTACAATGACTAAAACAGGAAAAACAGAGCATGACTATGCATCTCCTTTTTTTTTAGGCCTTCTTCAGGATCCAAATCAGATGTCTAGAAGTCCATAATTTACTGAACAGGTGTCTGAAGTATCTTTACATCAACGCATGAAAATGGGTCACTTTATGGCATCAATCAACCATGATTCTATGTGATTTTCAATTCCTGCAGCGTTCTAGTGAATGTAGCTTGGATTTTGCACTGTGGGAATATCTCATCCTGAAGAAAAATTAAGCAAACCAACTCCAAATAAAGGTTAGACCTTGGATATGAATATCAGAATAAATTAACTCATTATTTGAATACTTTTGAGAAATATATAATACTTAATAATCCCCTTCAATAAAAACTTAGAAAAATATCAAACAAATTAAAACCAAAACTATAACCTAAAGGCATTTAAAATCATTAAACTTAAAACCAGTTCAAACTGAAAAGTAAATAAGGACTAAAATTTGATAGAAAACACAAAAAACTTAGGTACAATTTCAGTCCTAAAAGAATGCATATCTTGGAAGGAATTCAACCCATAGAGAGATTGGAAATTTTATAAATGTCAAGAACAAAGAATGAGGGAATATTTTGATCATTTGAGAAATTTGCATTTGTGAATTGAGAGAGCTAGTGGATGACTAGTTTCTTTCCTTAGCCAATTTTGAGAGTGAAAGATTCTCATCGAAGTTGGTGTTTGGAGAGGCCATTTAGGTATTTCATGGATATTTAATGAAGTTTTTATTTTCAGGTGTAATCTATAGGTAAGCTCATGGTTTCTTCAAGTGCATCCCATTCTCTCAACCATTTCCAGTTTTTATTACATATTCTTGCTCGTGGAGGGATTGAGTTTTGGGTGATCTATTGTAATATTTAGGAGAGATTATAATGGTCCATTTATGATTGTAGTAAGTTTAATATAATCTTTTAATCATCTTCATAAATTATCATGTTGAAATACCAAATAGTTGTATGTAAAAGTGACTATTAATGAGAAAACAATGACCATTTCCCCACTCTATTGATGTGTGCCACTGAATGCTGAAGATTTCAAGATTATCATGGTAAATTTATAATTGTAATAAGATTAATATTATATTTTATTCATTCTCATAAATTCTCAGGTCGAAATATCAAATGGTTATATGTAAAAGTGACTATTAATGAACAAACCATTACCATTTCCCCATTATATTGATGTATGCCATGGTAATGCTGATTATTTTGAATGGAAGAATTTCTATATGATATATTTATGATGAATGGAATTTAATTTATGATTATTACAAGTTTCATGTTCAGAAATTATGCATTTTAGGTTATTTTACTTAGTTTAATTGCATTTGGAGAAGATTTGGTGTCGTTTCCCCAAGGGTCGAACTTAGTGATTTTGTAGCTGTTTGGAAGAGGGTCGTAAAATCCTGTATAAACTGAATAATAATGCATATGAGACCTTAAAAATGTACCTTAAACATACTCTACCTCTTTTTATAATTTCAAGTGGGTTTGGGAGCATTTGAGAAGCCATTTCTAGCATTTACCCAGGGGGAATTGGAACCCCAAATTGCTAGTAAAAACTCCCACCTTGGCCAGAATATTAAACCAGATTGAAGAAGTTTTTAGAGGGTAATAAATAATACCTTAACATCATATTCAAGTCTTAATATCATTCATATACATTCTCAGAATATTTGGGAGAATTTGGGCCAATTTGGAGACCTAGACATCAAAACTAGTCAAAGGTCGAAATAGGGAAAAAGTGAAAAAATGGTCATTGAATAAATTTTCTTAAAAAGCAACATTACAAGTGAATTAACAACATCTGTCCAGTGGATAGTGTGAAAATTTTAGTTGTGTTCTGAAATATAGTAAACGTAGGAATGGATCAACATACTCCTGAAAGAAACACTAGCATTCTCTCACTTAAATCATCTTAAATATAGGGATTGTATGTTTGTTTATATAAATGCTTATATAGGTCTCTAAAATTCCTCTTGGAAGTGTTAAACCAATACAGGAACTGAATATAGATAAAATATTAATCTTTAAAACTTGGTATCTACATCATGATCACTAGTCAACTTCGTTTTTCCATTAGTATTTCCAACAAGTGCACATAGCCTCTCCATCTATTTAGTTTAATGTAGATTTTGTACCTTAAGTTAAAATAACCAATTCCCGAAATGTATGGGATTTCTCGGAAGATAGATTGTCTACATCCTAGCAATCTGTTGGATTTGGAAACAACCAAACCTACCGGCCTTTATATCAATTACATTGACAATTAGTCAGTAATTTTGATACAAGAGGTCTGATGTAAGTTCAATCATACTAGTGCGCACTGAATATCCCATGAATATATTCTTTGGGTTTGGATTTACCCTAAAATACAAATGAAACTTAGAATAAAAAGATAGATATGCATAGTGATTATATATTTTAGTGTCATATTAGAATATGTGAAACTCAATCATTGTTTCCAAATATAAGATTACCTTGGCTAGCACTTTCATTAAACCAAATCTAGAGAGTGGCAGAACTAAGAATTCTAGTCCTCAAGTGGAACTGCATTGTTACATTTGATTATACATTGTTTCATTTGTATTTACATAAATTGGAAACACATAGTTACTTTTGAAATTTCATGTATATCATAAATAGATAGTTGCATTAAATCATATGGTTACATGACTACATGGAATTCAAATGGTTTCAATTGAAGTCACGTTTAGAATTACATAAATACACAATATGTTGAAAATGTCATAAGTTTTGTTGAAGTCGTATGACTGTTCATAACTGAAACAAAATTGTTATCTGATTGGGAAATATTTTGGTATTTCACCTATATGTATGTACTTCACTGAGTCATGTTATTTTGGCATACAGTTTTGGGTCTTGAGTTGACCGTGGAATGGATATACCATATAGGGTGAATTAAGCTTCTATTGTAATTAAGATATTCTTTCTATCATCATAGATAATGAAATTAATGGACTAAAAATTGGTTAGTTTTTTGTTATGAAATTGCAGTGAATGATAAGAGAAGTGATATTTTATTTTCTTTCTAAAAGAAGCCGATATCTTGTATGTGAATATGCATCATCATAAAGTGAATGATATTCAGAAGTTGCTAATTATTGTTCAGTGAATGTTTCATGTAGAATAAAAATGAATGCCATTTTCTTTACTAAGTAGATGCTAAATGAGATATGAAGTAAATGTTAAAATTGTTGGGAAGTGAATATTATGTTGAATAGGTGTTAAAAGCTGGTGATTTAGGTTGGTTGTAATAATACATTGGTTTTTAATGTATCCTCTTGTTTATAATTGTTGGCGTGCAAGTAAATCATAAGGATTGGGTTGTATACATGAAAACCATTGCTTTATCTTTCATTTTATACATTTTAATGATTTACGACAACATTTATTAAAGTTATTTCTTTCAAATAAAGAAAAAAAATTGAACTAGGTTACTGATGGACTTGGACTAAAGTGTACCTAAAATATTATGGGTAGTAAAATGTGTTGTGCATAGAATCGATGATGTTATTAGTTGTATAGAAAGAGTGCACCAATATAAAAGATCATATTTTATTTCATGTTGTACAAGAAATGTTACGACTAAAGATAATAATGAACCAACGTTTTGAGCAAATCTTAAGGGACTAATATGCAAGTGATGGTATAGCTCCTAAGCATAGGAAATGTCAATGATCAAAATATAGTCGATTAATAGTAACTGAAATTATTTGTAAGTGGACTTATTGTTGAGAAATTAACAATATGATGTTAAGATAAACAAGAACAAGAAAATAATGTGAATAAAATTGGTTTCCCTTTAAAAACATAATGGTAAAGAAGAATGTACAGGAGGTACATGTTTTCCCCTTAGCTAGGTAGGAACCAATATGCATCCTATGGGGACACCCAAGTGTAATACTTCTGGTTAGTTTTATTCACACACACATTCATGCCGTAAGAGGACTATCACGAGAGTGGAGGCTCCATGAAGAGAATAACCTATAGGTATTATGCTGTCCGGGAAAGGAATTGCTTGAGCTTGGTGAAGCACCCTGAATAACACAGGTAGAAGATACGTCTGAAGGTTGAAGATAACTAAAGAAGGGTATTTTCCTCGTTTTGGGTAACTTGGATCAGTACTCGGAGTACTGCTAGCACTTGGATCTTACTTGGATGGAGAACATACGAGAAAAATAGAGGACTCCTGCGAAACTTACAAATAATAATTCTTGTACAAGGTATATGTGCTTTAAATAGTTTTGCATATATGTGGTGATATACTTATCTATTGATGAATAGAATAAATAGGATTACCAACCTTTGTAAGTCATGAAATTAAATTTGATTTATGCATATGTTGTTGATCTTGGTTAGACATAAACCTATGCGTTTTATAATTTAGAATTGGTTACTTAAAAACATTTGATGTATTCCTATTAATCTAAGGATTAAGGTATGCATAGCAAGTCGAGAATGGACTAAGAGGACTGTTGCCTAAAGATTTACAATGAAGAATGACACTCCAAAAGTTAAGTAAACATTTTTTTTACTTATAAATTTATTTTTTGATTTAGAGGTATGTGCATTTATCATGATACTCTAGGAAGACCTTGTAATATAGTACAGAGAACTGGATAAAAGAAAACAAAGTTGGGGGATATAAAAAAAGATGTGAAATCAAGCAAGGAGAACTTTAAGAAGGAATGAAGACAAAATTTTTACGAACATGAAACACCAAGGACAATGTTAATTTATAAGGGGGAAAGGATGTAACATCCCTTTATTAACCCGACCTGAAATACAAATGTAACTATGCAACACTGTAAGTATCAATTCTAACTTACTAAAATATTTGAATTCAAGTAATAGAGTTAGGAGGTTGAAAGATGGACTCGACAAAAAAATGATTGGGGACAAATCCACTAGGATTAAGGGAAGTGAGGCATGGAGAATATTAATGATTGCACATCATTCTTAAGGAAGGAAATTGAAATAATTTTAGCTTACGGGTATTAAAGGAAACCCCTAGCTCAAACATAAATTTAAATTTAAATAATTTATAACACGAGCACATCCTAATGACTAAAGTATTACTATAATTAATTAATATAGATATCCATATTGACTTGGGATAGATATTTATGTAGCAGTGTTATATCTATGAATAAAAGTCGCCTTTTAAGGTAAGATTCGTTG